>JAHXMQ010000066.1:1212425-1244866 GCA_020466415.1 Ammodramus savannarum pratensis
TATGTGTGTTTAAAGGTATTACAATATTTATTTGGTATTAATCCGAGCAGCATTCTGTCTGAATGCCCAAGGAGTGGCTGGTAGGTGGCATTTCTGACAGAGCCTGGTATTTCTGCCCAGATGTCTGAGCTCCTTCAGGAGCTGAAGCACTGCAGCTGTAGCAGCTGATTTGATTTCCCCACTGATCTCATGCTTAGTGAGTTCTTTTTGCCTTTTCCTTTTCTGCTTCCCCTCTTGGCCACCCCTGCAGGTAAAGGCTGGAAGGCCTTTCTGCTTTGGGCACATGGAACTGTGTCATCACCAATGTGTGGTTTCTGTGATGCACAGCTGAATGTGTCGCTGCATCACTTATTTCACACCCCTCAGGCTGGGTCCCTAATCAGCAACCTCAGGGGACTTGGGTGCCTTTGCTGCTTTGTGCTTTGTTTTGTTGTTGCAAAGGTGTGGATAAAACTAGGAATATCATATTTGAACAACTACTCTGGAGGAAATGGTATTATCTGTAGAGGAATGGAAAATTAAGAGAATGGTTTTGCTAGAACAGTGAAAGAAAGTTTGGGGATTTTTTGAGCAATTCATTAGGTTCTCCTTGCTGGGAGTGCCATAATAAACACTGCATGCTATTCCAAACATCTGCCATGCTGCAATAATTGGGTTCTAGAGAAATATCTGAACTGAAAAAAGCCTGGTTTTTGTTGCCAGGATTTCATACTGTCATAGTTCAGAAATGGGAAATGCTAGGATATTTTTATCATTGCCTCAATTTACTATGAGAGGAGGCAGAAACATGAAAATCCTTCAGTTAAAATGTGATGGGAAACTGCACATCTCCCTTTGAGAGAATCTGTTGATATTTTCATCAGTTACCTTGCTCTGAAAACAAAGGTTTCTTCATCATGTGTTTCAGCTTTCTAACTTTTGTTCTTGTTTTTCTCTTTTAATGATCATTGGCATGGTACTTTAGCTTCCCCAGTATTTTGTTTGAGGCTGTTTTTGGATACAAGAACATTCAAGTGTAAATAAAATTTTCTTCTCCCATTCCTGTCTCACTGGCATGACTTTCTTCTGTCAATACAGTTGATTCTCAGTATTAGTTATATTTAACGGTCTGAATACTGATTTGATTTTGAAGTGCAAACACTCTGATTTACTGGAATTTTCAGCCCTGAAGATTGTTTCAGCTGCTCACTGCCCTGCTGATATTGATCTCTGGTACTTGGGGCTGCTACTATGTGTACATCAATGGTCACAATTATTGCCAGGGGGGTTTGCCTCTTCCTTCCAGATTTGGAAACAACTAAGAGAAAAAAAGTATCATTTGCTTTCTTTCCTTATCTCACTATGTATCTATGTAGAGTAACTCTGAAAAGCTTCCAGATTAATATATTTAAATGTTTAATCATGCTAGCTTTTAAGAAGGAGGACAGAGTACAGAGGGGGAAGCCCAAATGCAGCCAATCTGCACTGCACTGTCAGTCCAACAATGAGGTTTCTGTTCAGGCAGAGCTTCCCAGCGTGGCTCTTTGGCTGGTGAGGGCTGATCTGGGCAGCACTGAGGCTGCAGCCCAAACATTCTTTGTGGTACTCAGGGCTCCTGCTGTGGCACCAACCCCACAGTGTTGCCCAAGTGCCCTTGACTTCTGTTCAGATTGAGTTCCAGGAAATTTGCCAATATGTTGTTCAGCTTCTTCACAAACCTACTCCAGCCCCAGGTTATGTGTTTGTGTGCTGAGATAGGGTTGGTGGCTGGATGGTAACAACTGCACCATGTGCAACTTTGGGTTTAGTGTTTGTGCTGATGGGTTCTGTGGGTCAAAGATTGTTCTAAAGGTTCTTTTTGTAAGAAAGAACTGCTCACAAAATAATGTAATCTAAGATGCAGAGCCAGTGTAAGCAGCCTAATAAAGAAAACTCCAGTACTGTGAGTTTTAGAGAGTTGTGTCAGTTCATATTTGAAGAAATGTAAAACCTGTAAGAAGTTGGTGCTGACTGTAAAGCTAAAGGAGTATTCCAGGGGGTCTTTCCCTGCTGCCTTTTCTAACAGTGGGGCAAGACCCCCTGAAAAAAGCCTTGAAATATTTGTGCTGAAGTTAAAACTAAGGCATTATTCTTGTTTTAGTATTCAAAAAGTCACAGTTGAATCAGGTATAAAATGGTGTGCATTTCAACTTAACTCTATGCACACTGCTTCACTTTTCTCTGAACCTTGTAGATAGTAGGAGGCCCTTTTGTACCTGTCCACACTTTAGCAGAATTCTTCTTCCTGTTACTGTTATTCCAGAGTTGTCTACCTCTGCTTTTTCTCCCTTAGATTATTTATGTGTTGTTCTCAAAGAAAAACAGTCCAATTTATATGATTTTGAAGATGATACTGAACTTAAGTGATACTTGGTAATCAGGCATATCTTATCAATCAACTCTATTATATCTGGAGAGTTTTCTGATGTTTTCTGAGATCTGGCTTATAGAGAAATCCTGTTTTCTGAGAGGTAGGAAAGAGTGAAGAATTCCAGTTTAAATATTCTGTTCTAACAAATATTTTTTTCTTGGTACATGCTTTCCATACTTCAAATGAATAGATAAGCAGTTCTAGCCAATTAATTTCAGGATGTGTCAGAAGCTGTTATCTTCATAAGTAAATGATGAGAAGTTAAATATCTTTTGAAAATGTGTAAAGAAATATTGGGCTTAAAATATCTGCTTTGACCAAGTTAATTAAATGGGTGAGATACATTTAATAACTAAGGAGAGACAGAAAGAAAGCTTAAATATTTTAGGAGCTCTTCCAAAAGTCTGAGGAGCTACCAAGTATGCTGGGACTGTAGAATCCATGATAAAAATAAAAATCATGATATATAGTGTAGAGTGAAAAATCTGGTTTTATGTTGTCAGTGTTTTTATTATCATTACAGCATAGATCTTTTCCTGGAATTTGAGGAATATAGGAATTAGAAATGCAGCTAACAGAAGAAAAGAAACTCTGAACAGCTTCCAGTATTTGGGTAGTCATTGACTGATATTTGAAATAGTTGAAAAGAATTACTCACACACATCTATGATTTGTAGTCTTTTCATCAAGGGTCCTTTAAAGAAAGATCTTGTTTAGATAAGAGATGGGAACAGAGTTAAAGTTGTACTTTCTTGAGTTCAAGTGCTCAACATTATAGAAAAAAAGCTTCTGCCTGAAATTATGTAAGAGAAAGAACATACTAGTGGAGTTTAATACTTGAGACTTCAAAGATTTTCAAGGGATGGGAGTGCCTTGTGCACATTCCCTTTTGGCCTACAGAGCACACTTTGAGCCATGTGTGAAGGGCTCTGGGCAGGAGCTGCTTTGCCCCTTTGTCAGCAGCTTTGGTGGCTGCCCAGAGCTGGGTTCTCAGCAGGGTCAGTGCTCTCTGTGTGAGGAGCAGCTCAAGAGGGCAAAGCTGTCAGAACTTGGATTTTTTCATATTTTGCAATTCTTCTTTGATGGGTGGAACTTCATAAACAACTGCCATGATCAGATCCCTAAAAAGTCTTTTAGAAAACTCTAAACCTGAAACAGACTCTGCAGCATAACCAAGGATATGTTTGGTCATGAAAAAATACTTTCCCTTCCTAGGTAACCAAGTTATATATACTTTTATAAGGTTCTTGCAAGAAAGCTCAGTGTAAATTGAAGAATAGGTTGCTTTTGTTTACTTGGAATCTTAATTTTCTTTTGCAGTTGGGATTTACAAATGCTACCACCTCAAAAATCCAGTGTGCAGTTTATTAGGGTATTATGCAAACCAAAGCAAGCTTCCTGTTTAGCAATTATGTGTGCTGATGTTGTGTGATGAGTTTATTTGAATTCTTTTGCTTTCACTAAGCGATTAGATATCTTTCATTTTCAAGTGGATTATAAAATACCAGACTGAATTTTAATTGCATATCTAGACCTAAGAGGGGCTGGTTCCAGAAGGTGCTTTCATCATTGGGGTGTTCATTTGCATCCTGTTTGTCTTTTTTCTGTAATACTCATGCCAGAATAGATAAATTCCTTCCATCCTGCTTTTGCTTGGGCTCTGAAGACATCTATTCTAGGTGATAACAGTAAAACAGAAGTGTTTGTTTACTAGGGAAGATTAAATAGGTGACACAGTGATGGTGCTTGGAGTGTGGGACTAAAAATCTGTGCAGGAACAGGCACAAAGCCTGTTGGATTACAGGGTGGAGAGAAGTAAACTGAAATAAACTGAGCTCCTCTGGAAAATATCCTTCAATTCAGAGTGAAGAGCTTGCTTTGACTTCCTTGGGGCACATTTCCTTGCTCCATGTGCCATATCCCTGCTCTCAGTGTTTCCACTGCATGCCTGCTAGCACACATCTCCTTTATCCATGGGTAAAGGCATCTTAGAACCTCAGCAGGAGACCAGAGGGAGTGAAATTGTGTCAGGATTCCATGGGAAATGGCAGTACAGGTACTCTATTGGGCATTTAGGTGTTTTTTCTGTGAAGTAAAGTGCTTCAAATTATGCTGCTGTTGTCTTCAAGTGCTCAAGTGATTTGAAGTTCACATGAGTGGTGTCAGGAGGAGAACATGTGCTCATTTAGAAGGGGGTCAGGGGAGTAAATAGGAAAAAAATCAAAGATACATTAGTGCTGTGGAAAACCAATATATACCATTTCTGACAAATGAATTTTGCATTTTTGACTGACTGTAGCACTTCTCTGTGTTTCTATAACTTGAGCTTTGATGATGCACTTGGGTTACTTTCAGGGTAGCTGATGTGGTGGTGTGCAGTCTGTGGAGGTAAAACTGTAGAGGTGTGTTGATCTAAAGGTCCAACACTGTCAGTAGTTGAGCTGAATGAGGAAAAGTAAGAAGAATAAGTGTCTGCAGTTTTTCTTCCTTATTAGAAGCACTGAGGGATCAAATTCAGTCTTCACCAGATAGAAAACTCAGTAGGATTTGCATTTGCTCAGTTTACATTCAGTGAGAGGCCCCTTGGTTTTTAACTGTTCACTTTGACTCTTTCAAACCATGTGGGGATTTTACTCAGCCTCTCTCTTCCTCCAGGGAATGTGGTTAAAAGAAAGGTGTCTGCAAACTTGTCAGTACAGATTTGTCACTGTCAGGTTCTATCTGAATCTTGATCTCATTATTGTGAGCTTCTGTTTAGTTCACCAGGAGTTCAGCCATCCTGCCATTTATGCAGGAGAAAAAAATGAAAACAAACCAACAAACCATGCATTTTCATTACAATTGTTGCTCTAATGTAAAATTCTTTAGCTGCTTAAGTCCATACTTGGGTCATCTTTAAACAAGAATTTTGTTTGAGGTAAATTGAGGGAAGATGCTGGGGTGTCTCAGCCTTTATTTCATTCTTCTAATGCTGCAGCTGCCTCTGCATCCTCTTTTTCTCCACACCACTGCAACTGTTGTGGTCCTGCTGTTGTCTTCAGTGTGCATTATTGCTTCCTTCCAGCACACTTAACTTGTTCATCACCTGCATGCTGTCACTTTCTCTTTTTTGCAGCCTGAATTTCCTGACTTGGCTTTTTGCCTGCTGCTGCTGAAGGCTCCTTAGGGAACAACGTCAGAAAGGTCAAGCTTCTTTAATATGACAACACTGTCATTTTTTGTTACTTTAAGCAATTTTTTTCTCTTTCCCATTTTCAAATATTGTAAATTATTTTCTAAAATTACTCTGTGTAATTTTTCAGTTGTTACTAGAGTTGGTAGTAATTAAATGTGGTTGAGGTCAGTTTTTTGGTTAGGGATTAAACACAGTTAGGATGTGCTTAAAACTCCTAACATGGATTTAGGTACAAGTGAGGGGCTGGATTTCTTCCCATTTCATCCAAGTGAAGTTGGTTCAGCTGAAAATCTGAGCTCTGAGCATGGGTCAGCAAATGGGTGACTTTTCCCTAATACTAAAGGCCAGGGACTCAGCAAAAGCTGCAGTTCTGCAGAGGATTGAGTTGCACAAAGCAGTTGTTTTGGAGAGCCACAAAAGGTGCTTTCCCAGGTGTTCAGCCTCCTGCAGTTGTGTCTCTCAAGCTTCTTACCATCAAATGTGAGTGCCACAGACAGTTTTTTCATAAGCACTCCATGGAAGGAGGAATTGCTGCCAGGCCCTTCTCTTTATCTTCCCCTTCAGGCTGCTGTTTTCTACCCTCTGGTGTTCAGGTTGCACAGTCATTACTGTCCTTTTAAAGCTGTGTATTTGCTTTGGAAAGGGCACTGTTACTCCTCTCCATATCCAGAGAACCAAGGCAGCTGAAGCAATCTCAAGCTATCAAGCACCTGTGCAAGGCTGTGAAAAATTTCATCGTTTTAAATACAACAGAAATACTCAGTCCTGATCCTCTTCCTTTTGTGGTTTGTGTGGTTGGTTGCCCTTTCAAGGGTAAAGGGCTTGGAAACCACAGGGCTTTGCTTTTATCTGGGCCTTATTGGAGCTGTGGTGGCCTATTTGTGTCTCAGCCTGGTGGAGAAAGGCTCTTGTCCACTGGGAGGGAGAGAATTCATCTCTGCCCATCCTTAACTGGGGAATTAGTACAGGCACCCTTTGAAAAGTGTGACCAACAAGGTGTCCAAGTTCTCCCTTGGAATGCCTGATTTTGTATCTCTATAAAGCTTAACCAAGTCCACAGGAACTTTCCATCAGGGCTTTCATGTTTACTCTTAACAGTTCTCTTGAGCACGTGCATTGCCTTTTAGATTTGAACAGTGTAATCTGAGAGGAGAGCAGTGTATCAGCACTAAATATATCCTTACAGCAGAGCCCAGAATGCAGCATTTGAAATCTAGTTTTTGAAAATAAGGAGGACTTTGATATGTTTTATAAAAATACTATGTAAACAGTTTTTATGTGGTAGTGTAATTTAATTTTAATTTATTTGTACATTCTCATGAGGTACTATTAGGGGTATAGGAGCTGGTTTAATGAAATTAATGTGAAGCAAATCAATTTAGGCTAAATGGTAGTGTTTAGTTTGTGGGGAGTATGGATTTGCTTAAGTAACAAGGTGTCAGAGTGTAAGTTGTAGGCTGTCATGATTGTCATGTAGTGCCCTAATCTGTTCTATTTGATGGCAGAAATGGTTGAAATTGTACTGTGGTGTCCATAGTGGAATATGTCCATAGTGGAATATGTTCATTGAATGGTAATGGAGAAACACATGGTTCATTAAAATTTTTGTGTAATTATTGCATGAAATTTTGCATGCTGATTAAGCAGTTAAATTTTGTCTTGTCATACAGAATGTGGTGTAGAGTAGAAATAATGACATAAGAAAGCCTGAGTGACTGCAACTGAATTTCATTGCATCTTATAGTATGCAAGTGCTGAAATGAAAGACACTGGTGTTTAGCCTCTATTTTTTGTTCAAGTTTTAGCTATTAACTTCCTACAGCTGAACTGTTGTATTCCAGAGGTAAGAAAATGACCTAGCCTAGCTGGATTTTGCTTGGTTTTTAAACCATAGCAGTTTTCATGTAGGATTCTCCTGAGTGAGCACATCACACACAGTGAGGAGAGGCACAGCCAGGAAGTGCAAACTGCATTTTACAGATGGAACCTGTGGGAGCACCAGGAGCATCAATGACCTTCAGTGGTGGGACAGCAAGCCCTGCCCTTGGTTGGATTTTTCTGCATTGCAGATGCTCTCAGATATGTTGGTTGCAAGCTAATGTTCCAAAAATGGACTGGGCTCTCAGATCTTTTTCTGCATAGTTCTGGTCAAGTTATGGATGTTTATAGGGAATTGTGGGCAGGCTTGAGAAGTGATGTCAGCTCTGGGAGGCACAAACAGGAAGGGAATAGGATGCCAGCTTCTTATGGCACGTGTGAGTTGGTTTTGGTGCTCCACTCAGTAAATAAAGAATTTAGAATAAAGTTATTTGTAGTCAAGGTTGTTTATCAGGTAGGCTAGAAATGATGAAGATAAACAATTAAATGTTGCTAAGATCATTTTAAAACTTACATTTCCTTAACTGAGGATAATTGCAAGTAGTCAACAGGTTTCAGATTTGAAAATCTCCCCATATGGAGAGCCTGATGTCAATTGGTTGCCTCTTTTGCTTACTGGTTGTTCATATTGTTTGAAAGGACTGTGTTTTATCTTTGAGAATGCTAGAAAAGGATCAAGGAGCTTTGGTTCATTGACTTTAAGCTCCTCCACTTTTGTCTTTCCAGAAACTCTGCATGAGTATGGTATTTCATGGCCTAGATTTTAGTGTTTGCCTGCCTCTTCATCATGCTCACAACTCCAAGTGGAACTCCAGAATTAGAATCTGTTTTACTTTTCCTTCCCCTTGTCTAGGCTGTCATTTAGCATGCCCAAAGTGCTCTCTTGGGTTGCAGTGCTAAAAAATGTACATATTCACCATTCTCTGGTTCATTTAGCAAATTCCTTTTCTGGAGGTTCATTTTAGACTGAATCAAGCAAGACAGTGAAAAGCCTTGTGTGAAACAAACCATGCCAGAGTCAGGAGTGATTAAACTGTGGCTTTGCTGTCAAATTACCTGAAATTATCTTAAAATGCTCTAAGAAAGTATGCATAGCATATTAAAAGGTACAAAAGGTGTTAATCTTGGCTAGAGCATGCCAGTGTTTTTTTTTTCCCTAGATGAAAACATTACCAGAAACATTTGCAGTCAAGCAGAAAATGCACCAACAGTGCAGGGCTGTGTTGTAGAGTTGGGCTGGAGTTCTGATGTCCCTTTCTTGCACAGTGTGGGCCAAGCTAAATCAGCTGATTTACTGATTTACCTGAGCATGGTCTGCCACACCTGGCATTGAGCATCCAGAATTGAGCTGCTAAGTGAAGAACACTGAGCATACTGGTTGAAAATACCTGATTTTTCAGAACTATTTTTATAAGAAAAAATTAATTTTCACCACAGTTTGATTTAAGAAAAAGAAATGCCCCCCCCCAACCTTGTACTAACAGCAAAACAACCCTTGCAAGCAGTTTTCCAACAGAGAACTCCCTCTATTCAGTTTTTATTCCAACACTATCCATTCCTTAGAAATAAATTTAAGAGTAATACCAGGATGTCTGGTTGTCTAAAAAAAGAACTCAAATTTCCAGTTATCTTTAGCAGGTATCAGATAGCACAGTAATTAATTGTCTTCGAATCACTATTTCTGATTTTTAAATTTAGTTTTGTTTGGAAAGTTGGCTGCTTGTTGATTAACATTCTGACTTTAGTGTCTACAAATCTTAGTTACAGAAAAGATAGAAAAACAACTATTCTGAGTATCATTCAAATTTACAGCTTGTGTGGGAAGGCAAATTCCTTGGGAGACTGAACCAAATAGTCCCCATAACTTTTCTGGAAACTGTCTCATTATTGGAAATTTCTTTTTGTGTGAGTATTTAATTTGGAGCAGGGATCTTTGAAAATTTAGTTTTTCTAGTCCATAACCACAGAAACACGGATTTTTTTTCCCTCTGGGCTAAATTCAAGTATTGTTCAATCCTATCACCCAGTGCAGGGTATTGGAATAAGGTCACAGCTGGAATTTGACCATGTGGCTGAAACGTGCTCTGCTTGTTGACAATGTCTTCTCATTCTCCAGCTCATGGTGCTGTGCTCAATGCCTTCTGTGAAACAGAGCCCTGGAATTCCAGTGGAACTTTGTTCTGATGGCTGGGTTAAAGCAGGGCCTTTGCAGCCACAAAGGAAGATATGGAGGCACAATGTGACTTCAGTGAGTTTTTACTGCTGTCACTTTGAGCATTCAGCTGATTGTGCACTAGGGTGGCACATATGGTGTCTTCTTCAAAGGATAGGTTAGGGCATCTCTGCTTTGGTAGTTTAGGGCATCTCTGGTAGTTTGCGGCATCTGGACTTTGGCATCTCTGCTGGAATTGCCCATTTGAAGGCTGACAGCTTCCTCCAGCCCTCAGAGGGGTGGCTGCATTCATGAAAATACTGTAAATGGACCACATGACAGAAACAACTGCTTGGGTTTGGACCAGTGGGAAAGCTGGGAGTGCTTCTAAATCCTCTGTGGAGAATGAGAGATGCCTTGGAACATGTCCTGAAACTTGGTTGTTTCAAAGGAGTGCCTGGTGGGGGGAACTGTGAAGCTCTTGTGGAGCAGTTGCTGCTGGAAATGAAAGCTAAAGGGGGAAAAACCTCCTTTGCAACTTGAAGATGAAAACTACAGAGAAACTGGGCTTCAAGTGAAGAGCACAGAAGTTTCTGGGAGAATTATAAACCACCCCATGATCTTGAGGAAAGCTGCTGTGTTTTTGTGAGGGTTTATTTGGCTCCCTTGTGATGAAAACACCTGAAGTTGCCAAGGTCCTGGTTGTTTTTACACTGGTCCTCTTTGCAGCTCCTTCCATCTCTGAAATTCTCAAGAATCTCTTTTATTGTCTTAGTATTGCAGCCATGGGGCAGGTGAGCATGGCTAGGTGTCCCTTTGTCCCCTGATTTCTATGAAGGTTTTGTGCAGCACTGACCTGTCAGTTCACCTGGAGCACAGATGTCAAGGCAGAAGCCTCTGCAGATACAGCTGTTCATTTATGCTCTTACTGTTATCTTGATGTTGTTGTAAATTTTGATTTTGTTGTTTTAAAAGTCTCCTCTGTCATAGTTGTACAGCACCCTTAGACACACTTCCTTTGTACAGAGGCATTTCCTCTGAACTCTTTTATTTCATGTATCAGTGTTACTTATTTCATTTATCAGGTTGCTTTTTTTGTCTTACCATTTTTTGAGTGTTCTCTCTGCTGCCTGTGTTACAAACAGGTTAGGATTGTTAACATTATACATACCCATATGTCTAGGGAAAATCATGGAATAAAGAAAGGAAAAAACCTTCACTTCTCTTTTTTATCCATTTTTTCTCTCCTGCTTTTCCTTTGACTAGAAGTTCAGGATTATAATTTAACTGAAGTAATTCTGTCACTTCAGGCATATATGTCCTTGAGGCAAGAAGGTATAAAAGCTCAAAGACACAGACAGTCCATCATAAGGCTTTTTTACTTCCTCAACCATCTGATTATTGGGAAAAAGTCTCTTCTGTCACCTGAATATTTTTAAGCCTTCATTTCTGGGTCCATGCAATCAGAGGCTGATGCTCTCCACCTTCACAGATTTCTGTGCAGCTGCAAAGATACAAGAGGATAGCAACAGTGCCAGAGTGGATGAGCTTTTCTCAAGTGCACTGGCTAAGTTCTAGGCAATTGTGGGGATTTCTTCAGATTTAAGATGCTTATCCTTGTTCTCTTCCCTGAGGGCGAAGCTCTCCCCTCCAGCAATTCAGAAATGTTTCAGAAGAGTTGGATATTGTAGAATGGAGTATTTTACATTGCTAAAACTTTGCTCCTCTGCCTGTTGTGTGTGTTTCTGAAGCTACTCTAATGTCATGCAGCATTTAATCTTTGTTTGATCCTACAGTGGTGCTTCCAAACACAAGACTTGATCTGTCATTTCCACGCTGTGACTGATGTGTGCCCTGTCACTTTCTAACCAAGAGAAAAGTTCCCTCTGTAAATATTTGCCAGTTGCCAATGCAGGGCAGCATTCCAAGTGGCAAACATGTCAACCAGAAGTGTGTTTCTTCCCACATGCTTCTCCCCATAACAGTCCAAAAAGAGCATTTGGCTGGGACATTCCTGGCAGAATTGCTTCCCAAAGCTTGTAGTCCATCTGCTCCTACAGCTAAGTGTGTCCAAGGAGCCAGTAACACACAGTTGTAGGAGACTTGAGTGTTAATCATTCATGGGAGCAGCTGGAGTGAAAGGAAATCCAGAACACAGCTCTGACTTGGGCTGCTCTGAATTTTCAGGCAAGTCAGAAGCTTTGCTTCCCGAGTGCACTGTGACAGAAGTGGAATTATCACTTAAAGCATAGTGAGGAGTACTTGAAAGTTATGATGAAACCCATTTAATATCTAAACCATAGATTTAGAAACAGGGCAATAAAAATGCAAGTTGAATTCAGATATTGCCACTCAGCCTGTTAAATGTTACCTACCAAGGTACAGTTGCATTATTTCACCAGTTTTCATGAACATGCTCACTTGCTCTGTCCATCCCAAATGGCTTTTGTATAATGTTGTGCTAATCATTTACTTAATGTTGGTTCATGCATATCTGTGACCAAAGTGAGTGCTGCTGAGCTTTTACTTGTTGCATTCAACAGTCACTTGCATTCTTGATAGACTTTTATTTTAATTTTTAAATCTGTGCCTTTTCTCAGCAAAAGCTCTGGGCAGAAGTTTCAGACTTTTTTTGCATCTCTGTTTGCTGGGCTCAGTCTGTAGCTGAGCTGTTGCTGGAACACTCCAGATCTGAGTGTTCCACATCAGCTCCATTTGTCATTCCCTGGGTTCTGCCTGGACTGGCTGTGGCTCCTCTCGTGTGACACAGCTGCCGTGTCTGCAGCACTGAGGTCACTTGTCACCTATGTGCTAACTTGATCCAGTAAAACCATTAAATGCAGAATTGGACACAGGTCATGATTATCAAATTTTGCTTTTAGTGCAAATTCTGAACGTGGTGTTTTGGCTTTTTGGCAGAGAAGAGAAGAAAGGTTAGGGAGTGTTGGATGCAGTAACTGAAGGTCCCAAGTTTGCTGTGTGTTTCAAGCTGCCTGCACTCTAAGTTTTGACTTGCATTCATCTTCCTTGTTAAATCTGTTTTTTTGCCAAAACATTGAATATGGGCTTTATATGCTTGGAGAATTAATACACAGGAAGCATGTCTTTTCTGAAGTGAGACTTTGGGATGAAAACCAGAGAGATTTTAGCAGAGCTGTTAAGATGACTCAGCTGAGTTATAACAGTAATTTCTCCTTTCAAAATCTGGAAGCAATAAACACTTCAGATGTGCTTTTCTAATGCAGTGGAATCAGTCCCTTGGGCAGACGTTGCAGGAAAAAACTTTTGGAATTAACTTTGGATATCAACTGTGTGTTATTGTGAAAATACTGAAATGCAATATGCTGACTGGAGCTAAGAATCAATGTTTTACCTCTCCCTTTCTAAAGCATTCATTCTGTGCACACAGTTAGTGTTTCAAAAAGACCAGATAGGAAAATTGCTTGATTTACTCATTTTTTTGGCTTCAACTCCAGGACAATGAATGGAAAATCAGTGAAAATATATCTTTCTGGGATCTCTGTTATTCAAACTATTACACGTCAGTTCATTCTTCCATACCAACAGTTTGGTGTGCTGCTGATATGTCGAAAATGCTGAGTAGTTCTGTTCTAATTTTTTTGCATTTGGTGGTTTTGTTTTGTGGAGGGAGTTTTACTTGAGGAATTTTTGGGTTTTTTAAGCACGAAATCCTGCAGCTGTATGGGGCACCCATGCAGTGGCAGGTAAAGGGCATTGTCTCCATCTGCAGTGCTGCAGGCCCACAGTCACTGAAACAACTGCAGCCAGCTCTGAGTGACTGAGTGCTTGGAGTTTTTTTGCAGTGTTTAAGTAGCTTAGTTGACATGAAGGCAAACAATGCTTTCTCTTTAGCACATTGCCTCGGGGTGACCTGATTTAAATTTCTACACGGCAAGATTGTGGGAGTCTGGGCTGGTGTGTGGAGGGAGCTTACAGGAGGTGACTTCAAGGTGAGCCACAGTGAGACAGGAGGTTGGAAATGGAAGCAGCTCCCATGTGGGGTGAATGGAAAGGACATTACTTGGGATTTGACAATCTGTGTACACATCTGACTTGGTTCAAGACCATATCAGTGCACAAGTGTGATGGAGACTTGCTTGCTTTTTGCCCTGTTGAATAAATATATTTATATAAACCCCCTTGATCTAAGACCACCACGTATCTAGAAGTAGAGGAAGCAACTTGAAAAGGTTTATTTCATGTTCTCCAATGTAACTCAGGTGCTGTTTCATTCCAGAAACATCCTTGGAAAGCTCAGTGTGTCAAGAGAAGGCATCTCTCCTCTATTTACTGGAAGGGGGGAGGGAGAAGGAGGTTGAGCTTCTCATATTTTCAATTTCAATTGAGTATTAAGTGTATGCATTTCTTAGGTATGTGTTTTCCAGCACTGCCTCTGCTCCTGCCCCCACTTAAACAGCCCTTCCCGACAGGGTTCTCCCCTAGGACACAGTAAGTGCTGTTCATCCTGTCTGTGAACACTGCAAAGCATCACTGCTGTTCTTCAGGGGACTTGAAGGGAAGTAATTAAAATGACAGGAAGTGCTTGGGACTGAAAGATTTATGTCTGTGGAAAGATCTTATGAAATTCAAAGCATATTAGAATCAGAAAGAATTGATTTGGCAGCTGCATAGTTAAAGAACTGCTGTTCCTTTCTGAAATGTTAACTTAATGTCCTCCAAGGCAAATCAGGCAGAAAGGGAACTGCTCTATGCATTTTTGGTGTAGTGAACAGCAGTGGTGTGTGCAGTCTGTAAACACACTAAATTCTCCCTTGCTGAGGAACACTAATAAGTAGTTGTGATTAAAGCTGCCTTTCAAATTCCCCTTCCCACAGTCACATCAAAAGACATGCCCCTCCTTCAAGAAGTCAATGCAGGAGGTAGACACTGAGCTTCTGTTTGATGTGTCTTTACTCACTTGTATAAATGGCTGTGATTTGGAGAGGGAAGTGTACTGAAAGTAGTTTAGAATCATGGTTAATGTTGAAATTTTGTATGGGAGGCTTGATACCAAGTCATGGTTCTGGGAGAACATGAGCTGCAAGCATACAAGAAAATCAACAAGTTGTGCCTTGGCCTTTACTTTCCCCAGAAATGATTTATTGGATGTTCTCCACATTTCCTAGTGTTCTGAAATTGTGTCTTTTCCCAAGTGCTGATGGGGTTTTCACCTTGGGGTGTATCTATACAATGGACTTCCTCCTGTTGGGAACTTCTCACCTTGGCTGTGTTGGAAATGCAGAGTGTGCTGATGTGATGGAGTGTGGAGAGCACCCAGCTGAGGTCGTGATGAGCTCTGGGAGAAAGCCACGTGTGCTTGCATGTCTGAAATAACAACATATATGTACATATGTGTGTATGTATGTAGAGTTGGGCCAGAATCACTTCCCCCCACACCTCAGTGCAGTTGCATTTTGTTTGGTAACCAGATTTCATTCTCAGGAGGTCTAGGACTGGTGCTGTCTGTCTGTTTGTCAATTCTCTGTAATGCAGACTGGCCTGGCCCATTTAAGCTCTGTTGGTATGCTAACAGAAAGGAGTTAAAATTTGTTTTGTATCATTCTGGTTGAGTTCAAAATACTTTCTCACTCCATACATCATACATCAATTTCTATGCTAACATGAACTTTGAATATTTAGTATAGTTGGGATTCAGTGTGTTTCCTTGCAGGATAGTTAATGTGGTGCCTAAATTAAGTGTTTAACAACTTGGTGTGAAGATATGGAAATTTTACAAAGCACTGCTCTTTACAAGGAAGCTCTTCAGCCTACTGAAATAATGAGGATAGTATAGAAATGGAAGATCCAAATTTTCTATCTGCTGGAGCTGGGTTTCCAACACTTTGGATCTGGACTCTCTGAACTATTACTCTGCTGACCAAACACAGAGCAGCCCAGCTTTCTAGGAGTGTGTTTGGAAACTGGCAAACTTGCTGTTAGTCATGCCAAAGAAGTAAACTGTATGTTTTGTCTTCTGCAGGGTGAGTGAGCCACAGCTCTGTTGTGAACAGATTTAGCTGGCAGAATTTAGCTGCAGTCAGCTTGAGCATTGCACCATCAGAATGGCAGGTGCCCTGTCTTGGTAATTGTGCCAACAGCAAAAACCTGGTGCTGTTTTGTGTGGGATTGGTTATTTTTCTTCTCTCTCTCTCTCACCTGCCCACTGAAAGATTGCTTTTGTTATTTTATTGCCTCTTCAGCTCATGCACCAACCCTGGATGTGAAATCTCAGCTTCTAACAGCCATATTGCCAATGACTTTATCTGCAGGTATTGAGGCAGAAGGGGATGATGAATTGCATGTCATTGTCTGCAATGTTAACACTTCCACCTGGAACAATCTCAGTGGGGATTGGAAACATGGCCTGTTGTATCCTGGACTGATATGCCTTTTGGGATAAGTAGTTTAAAGGGAAATGTGAACCCACTGTAGAATATTGAGGAGAAAGGTTTGAGGCCTGAGTGATTAATGACTCAAAACCAAAGCAAAAGTGCAGTTCCCATATTGTTGTTTTTATGGTAGTTGTTTATGAAGCTGAATTTACACCTTTTCATAAAGGTCATGCAAAATGTACTATTTTTTATTTATATTGCCATAGGAGGGCAGAAACTCAGGTGCCACTGAACCAGTGAATCTTTGCCTTAGACTGCTGAATTACTGATTCTGTAATGTTTAGCACCATGAATAGATGAAAAACCTGTTTAATTTTGGCCTGAGTGCAAGTACATATTTGAATATTCAGAGTGTGCAGCAGCACAGCATGAGAAGAAAATTCTCCCTTTGCTGATTTCTGATATTTGGGGTTGTGTTCACTGCTCAGTTCCTGGTATTCTGCAACTGTTCTACACTGGCTGTTCTTATAAAAGCTTGGCTTAGCATCTTCTTTGCACTTGTTAAACTTCTTGCACATTGTCTGTTTTGAAATAAAGGATAACATTAACATAGATTGCAAATTGTAAAAGGTCAGAAGCTACAGGCACTGTGAATGGTACCTTGGTGAGCCAAGTGCCAGGCACTCATTTTTTCAGGACCTGTTGTTTCACATCTTTACCTGTCATTTTAAATTACTATACATTGTATTTATTAAATAGTCATTGTATTTATTAAATAGTTGTAAATGATGTGTTTAGCTCTGCTTTTAGAAGACTATATTCTTAGCTCAAATCTATATGTGGTATATTCTGGGGTCCCCATGGCAGGAAGGAAATGCTGAATCTGACTCCATGTTCTTAGAAGGCTAATTTATTATTTTATGATATTATATTAAAGAATGCTATACTAAACTATACTAAAGAATAGAGAAAGGACAGACAGAAGGCTTAACAAGATACTAATGAAAATTTTGTGACTCTCCAGAGTCCTGACACAGCTGGACTTTGATTGATCATTAAGTTAAAACAATTCACATGTTGGATAAACAATCTCCAACCACATTCCAAATGTTTGAAATAACTTACCAAGGGTGACTGAATGTGAATATTTGCTGTAGCTTTTTCTGTAGTAGTAGCTATAATAAGAATCATAGCAATAAAAAGATTGAAAGTTAAATTATAACTTCAACCATAATAGGAGGACAACTTACTTTAAACAAGGTTTAAAGTCTTTGTCCTAGACAACAAAATTGGAAACATTTTTTAAAAATTTGTTTAGAGGGGAAGCTGGAGTTCAGAATGAAGTTCAAACAATAACTGCTCCTTTATGAAAAACTATTGATTGCTCTTGAAGAGCCCTGAACAGAAGGCAAGTAATATTTCTTTGATAAAAAGTTCATATCCATGAAAACAGAACATTAATCACAGAAAGTTGGGTCAGCAGCATAATGTAAGAGATAAAACTTACATAATTTTGAAGATTAATCAGAGTATAGCTGACTTTGATGATCACAGCAGATACTTTTTCTCTGCTATATACAAACATGAAGCCTTCAGAAGAAATTTATGCCAAACTTTGCTCTTGTGGTACAGAATTTACTGGTTCTACCTGTTCAAAACTGTTGTCCCAGATGTGCAGGTTGTTGTAAGGGTTGATGGCTAAATACAGTAGTTAAGATCTGATAAGAGTGAAGCAATAATAGGTCCTGAGGGGCTGAAAGCTGAGTTTTGGCAGAGCAGTGCAGGGATGAGCTACCACCATCTGTCAGGTTCCACAAAGTCTGGCTTGAACCAGCACCTTAAAAACTTCACCATTTTTAAGGAATAATATTTGTTCCAAGTAGGGAAGAACTGCATTGGAGAGTTTCACATGGGGCACAGTCAAATCTGCCTAAATGCTGAAAAACCTTCTAGGAGGTGAATTGTGATGATTTATGGAGCAGTCTTGAAGCAAGTACCAGAGACATGCAAGAAAGAACTAGAATTTAAAGAGGTCACACACTACAGGACATGTGAATTAATACCAGCCTGAAACAGCCATTCAATACTCTATTATGTGCAAACAGCCATTCAATATCTTTATTATATCTTTATTATGTTTGGAACTTGATCATAGAGCTAAACTCCTCAATGTTCCAGATGTCCTAAACTAAACTTGCCAGTGTCCCACAGTAACTATTCCCCTGTCTGTAGCTTTAAAATATTTAGCTGTCAGCAGATTCATTTAGCAGAGGTGATGCAGTGAAGGTGAATGCCAACAGGATTAAAATACACTCTCTGTAATGGAGCATAGGTTTGGGTTTAATTGTGGTGAAAAAACCCCAAACCCACACAATCAAAAAGAACAGCCCACAGAACACAGCCTAGGAAAAACACACATCATAAACCCAGAGGAAATACGTGGGCAGAAAGATCTTCCATGTTCAGCAAATGTAGTGTGAGATGATGCTGGAATTCATGTTTGATCTCAGAGAGCCTGAAATTCAAATGCTACTGAATGAAACTGTTACCACCAAGAGTTTAGAGAGTACCTAGGAAATATCTATAAAGACAAAACTGTAATTTCCTTCTAATTCATAGTGTAGGAATCTGCAGTAGAATGGAGAAAGTACATTCTGCTTCAGTGCTTTTGTTTATTCAATTTCTTGTTCTGTAAACAGCATCACTAGCATTTGAACCAAAAGCATTTCATGGAAATGTAGCTGTAGCTAAGGAAAGAGAGGAGAAGGGGGAGCCAGGGGGGTACAGCTAAGAAATACTCCAAATATTGAGAAAGCCCTGTGTAAACCTTTGCAATGAGGTGCTGCATGCACTCAGTGCTCCCACCCTCCAATAACTGTAAACAAATCCTGGGCTCAGGGCAGCTGCTTTGCTGACTGGGCTTCTAGGCAGTCTGGTTCCCTCTGTGACTGCATTCCAGGAAGTGAGCACAATGGAATAAAAAAACAGTGATTAATAGGCTTTTTTAGGGACTCTCTATCTCCCTGTTGATAAGTAAAAAAATATATGGCTGCTTCAGCAGTAAATTAACCCACTTGAAAAATGAATGTTGTTTCCACAGTCATATTTATTCCAGCTAGTCTTACAATTTATCATAGTACAAACAACTTTTGTTTTCCTCACACTCCACAAGATATATTCATATTTCTACTCTTAAGTATTTTGATGACTTAAAATCTGCTATTTAAAATAAAGTTGTCATATTGAAACATGGTATTCTATTCATTGACTCTGGTAGTACATGCAAATGAATTGTGTTGTTTCATCCCTTGATGTAAAATGCTAAGACAGCAGTTGCCTTACCCCCTTCCTTCCTATGTAAATAGATAGACCCTCCTGATAAACTACAGAAAAATAACTTTCTAGTTACCCATGTTTGGTGTACAGCTTGAAAAAAACCAAACTATTGGGGTTTTTTTGTGTTTGCTTTATTTTTTTTCTTTTTATTTTAAGCAATGATTCTCTTTTGGAACTGCTTTTGAAAAGGGCAAATTTCAAAGCAGTTTCGCAACTATTTAAATCACCATGATGGTAGCAACATAATATTGAATGAGAAAATTTATCTGAGGGTCTTTGTGTGGTGCAGCTGGAAAGGAGCAATATTGGGATGGTCACTTCATTCTCCTACATCTGGTTTTGCTCTTTGCTGGATGTGGTGTGTTCTGCAGGCATTCAGGTTTTGGTACAAGCCCAGAAGGTGTCAGCCTGCATTGGTGGTGGCTCTGAGTGGAGGTGATGATGCTTCAGCTGCTGCTTTGTGCTTGCAGAATGTGGGGACTGGAAAGGGCTTCTGGTGTCTTTGTAGAGAAAGACTGAGAGCAAGGACAGTGGCAGCTGCAAGTGGCTGAACTACTTCACAAGTGCACTTGATACAAATTTTAGAACTTTCCAATATATGCAGGTATGGAGAACAACATAGAGATGTAGGAAGTGGGGTGGCTGATGAGTTTCTGGGCTGTGCTGAGCAGGAATTTGGATGTTAGATCCTTGTCTTGCAGATCAGTCCCTATCCACTGATACAGCCACCTCAGGGAATGCTCAGATACTCAGATTTCTGTGAGCTGAACCTGCTTTTATCCTCACCTGATGTTTGAGGGAAGCCCATGAGGTGCAGGCTGCAGACACACCTTTAATTAGATGTAATTGAGCATTACTTGCTCATTACTGGGAACTTGGCAGGCATTGAGAAGTTGGATGAGTGTGATCAAGGATCTCAATTTCTAAGCAGAAAACGACTGCATTGCCTGTTTTAATGCAGGTGCAGGTGATCAGTTGGGTGCTGAAATAATTGTGGTATGTATCCTGCATTTACTCTGGCCTGCATTAAATCTGTTAATCTGTAGTTAATAGTTGTGTTGGCATAGAGCTGATGTTGCTTAAAAGTCCACTGAAAGCAAAAAATCACTTTTCTAACCAGCCAAGACAAGAAAAACGTTAAATGATGAATTTGTTTTATCAGAAATGTTTTTGGCAGCTTTGGTTGGTTAAAATTTGCAATAATTCTTTTGTTGCTGTGGGCTTTTCTCAGCTAAAAGACATTCCCTGCCATGTAGCTGTATGAAAGTGTAACTCTATTATTTAACATCCTGGTCTTTCTAAATTGATGCATAAACTGGTTTCAAATTTGGGTAGCTGCTGTGGGTCAGAACTTCATTTGAATTTTTAGGTTGTCCAGGAGATATAACAGTGGGATGAGAGCCTTCCATGACTGCACACATGGAGCACAAGGCTTTGCCAGCAGCCAGACCTGGGTAATGCTGAGCCTGGGGCTGTTTGGAGATGCTGGTGTTTATTTCAGAGCACTCTGGGCATCCAGAATTGCTGAATGGCTTGTGTGCAAGCTGATTTGCCATCCTTGTGATTATTAAACCACTATGATATATTAGCTTTTGTTTAGAGTAAAAACTGACAAAGGAGCCTAAGAAACCTAGGGGGAAAAAAAGGAAAACTCTAATAAACAAAGCCTGAAAATAATCAAACAAGAAAACCCATCTCCTCAAAACAGCCAAAGCCTTGGAACAGAGTTTGTCATCTTTTAAAAACAAAACAAAACTCTGGTTTTACCTTTTTTTGCAATCATACTTTCAGAAATGGTATTTCCCAGAGAGGCCTGAGTTGTGGTGTTTAAACTGTAATTCCACACAGGGACAGTAAACTGTGGAAAAGCAAGCTAATGCAAAATAAATGGTTTTGAGAGGTCAGTGTGATAATTTAATTTATGTTAACACCCCAACTTGTGCTACAAGGGTTTTCATAATTGACACTTTTGGCAATTTCAAAGTTTACCTGTAAAAACTAATGAATTCATTTATTATGAGCTCTTATGTGTGAGTAATTTAGAAGCCTGGACTGAAATTTATTTTCTTGAGCACAAAGGCATTTTGGCAATGCAAATTGTGACTCCTGAAGGGAAAAGGAAACTTACAACTTCCTGAGTTGTTTTCTTTCCAGTGTGTTGACAGAGGAGGTACTTGAAAATAGAAATTATTGAACTGGGGATAAGGAAGTAACTTGTTTGTATTTTGTGTTACAGACTTGGTTGCTGGAAGCCTTCCATGTGATCAAACACTTCTTTCAGACGAACTAATTTTCTATTAAATGAAGTTTAATTTTGCGGTAAGGTCCTGTTTAATTTTCTTTGTTATTCATATAATGACGTAAAACCTACAGTAATTTAAAAGCTTGTACTTATTAGTATAAAATTTTCTGTAGGGAGAATGTGAAATATATACTTCTGTGACTATGTTTATGAAGAGAGAATCTGAGCTGAAAAATAAATGTGATGAATGAACATTGAAGTACCAAATAAATATTGTAATTAACAGCCTGGAGATTAACCTGACTGTGACAGACATTGACTGTTTTGAAACAGTTGCCAGGGAGACTGGAGAACATGATCATGTAATAAGGGATTTCTCTAAGCTTTAAGAGAAAGGGCCATGCCTTTCATTGGTATGAAACAAGTAGCTGAGAAGATGAATTAACTCTTTCATCTGAATACATGTAAGAGGTGGCAAAAAGAACAAGGAAAAATCATTACTAGAATAACTCCACAGATCCATTCTGTACTGCAATGCTCTCAGAAGAGAATGTCACTAAATGGTAAAACTGGCTTTGGGCAAGATGTTGATAAATCTCACCCCATGTTCTTCATCTGTTGGAGTTCCTTTGACCTTGTCCACATCACTGTTCTAAATGTGGCTCTGGCTTTGAGTGCTCATCTGGAAATGGAGCTTGAAATACTCAAAGGTCGCTAATGGAATTTTGTCCTGCAATTCTCCATGTTTGAAAAATGTCTTCAGTGAACTTTCAAAGCAGCCTATAATTAAAGCAGCATGTCAGTTTGTATCAAATATGTCTAAGGACAAGGGTAAATGAAGGTGGTTTAGGTACATATTGAAGTAGGCTTTGCTGAGAAAAATAACAAAATGTGTGAATTTTGCTTCAACCATTTTAAGGCTGCCGAGCTGACTTTGAGCTTATTGGTGAGATGTGCTCTTGGTGAGCACATTTGGTGTAGGAGGAGGTTTGACTTCACATTAGCACACAGTTGGCAGTGTACTAGACTCACTATAATCCAATTGACATGTAATGTTTGCACACACTGTCACCCCTGTGAAAAGTTCAGCTGCTTCATGATTTCTTTGTTCCTCTGTCTCTGCTGTAGAAGCAGTGGATGTTTTGGGGTTCAATCCTGTTCCCTTCTGAAATGTAGCTTTCTCTCAAACCCTGCTCATAAATCTTTATAAGGACCACACCACCTCCTGATTTCTGTCCTTCCTTATGCAGTGGTTGTGAGCTTTTTTCACCTTGGGGACATGGAGTGCTCTTACAGCTGGAGCTCAGTCTGTGCTGTCCTGTTCTGTGGCTGTGACAGAGATGTTAATTTGATGGGTGCAAGCACACTGTTCTTGCTGAGCTTTTCTGTTTTCATTAATGTTGCTGATTCTGGTAGTGACTGAGCTTTCTGCAGTCTCTAGCTATAGGTCTTTTTCCTTTCCTCAGCTACTCTTTTTTTGTTTTCTTTTTTATCCCTTTATTAGTTGTTCAGAGCTCTTTTGACTAGCCATTCCCTGTTTGTTTCTTCTTTTGGAAGAAGTGTTCTTTTTGATAAAAAATAATTTAGTAATTAAAAAACAGAGTCTGGCATCTCTGCCTGAACATTTAAAAAAATGTTAAAGCTGGCACTCAGCCTTTGAGATGGTGAGAAATGGTGAAGTTCTGAGACACCTTATTGTGCCTTCCCTCTCTGTTCAGGTGCTGGCATCAGAAATTGAAGGGAGCATGCACTAAGGTCATTCAACATTGCTGCAGTAGCATCAGCCAAAGCATTAATATTCAAAAAATTATAAACTATGGCTGGTAATGTGTGTGTGGTAAATCATATGTGTGTGTGGTAGGTCCCAAGGAGGTGATGGAGGCTGTAAGAACAAGGAAAGGTTATTTTCAGTAGCTGTTTAAACCCATTGGAAGGAGATTGCATGATCTGCTGTTTTTCTCTTTGCCATGGCACCATCTGAGTTGCAGCCTGTGTGTAAACTGTTGCCTGTAGTTTTCCAGCATTGCCGGGATATGGTGACAGTTCCATGTGACCACCTTTCTAATGAGGGATGGATGTTGGATTACAATTGCTGTCTTCACTGACATGAAGGTTTTTTATTTTAACTATTTTTTTGTAAACTGTTTTCTATCTCCATGACATGAAAATTGATAAAGAATGGTAATTTATTTTAAAAATTGTCTTAATCTCATGTTGATACCGAATTGTGAGAGCTTGTGAGAAAAAATTGTCTCTACAGTAGATGGAATAGAGACCTGAGTGTTTAAAGGGTAGAAACATAACTGAATTAATTATAATTTAGATTTAAGTAGTGCCTGGCTTTGTTTTGAATTCTCCAATAGGTATTATCTGGCAAAAAGTGTGCTAAAGTATTGAACTTACATGATACTGACCTATGGATTTTAAAGTGCACTTCATTGTTCTGTGTGAACATAGAAGGGATTTTAGTGCATTCTGTGTTCTTGAACAGAGGAAAAATGGATTATCTTGCCTAAAGAGTACCTGTAGCTGTGACTGGGACCCACTTTGCCATGCTTTCCCTGATATAAATGACAGTCAGTCTCCAAGCTGTCCACCTGAATTTTCACTAAAGGAATGAGCTCTTTACCAAGCTCTTTACCAAGCCTCCTGCCTTTGAAATGGGCCTGCAAGAAATAAGTTTTCCAAGCCAGGAATCTCTTTGCCTTTGTCTTGAATTTGTCAGGATTCTAGGTGAGGAGTTGAGGCTTATTGTGGAGATCATAGTTTGGTTTGGTTTGCCAGCATGACAACCAGTTGTGTGAATCCTCCACATTTTCTTGGCTTACTCAAATAAGTGGAATGCTGACTTGCTAAGACTACTGTTACAGTCATTCAAATAACATTTTATAAATGTTTAATGTTTTTCTGCCTCACTTCCTGTTTAAGTGATCTGTTTTAAATAATTGAATTAATTGATTTTTTGGACAAATGGATCAAAAACATACTGAGAGCAATTTCAGTGCCTGTTAAGTTTGCCATTTCAGATGGAATCAATGAGGGCAGAGAGGCATTCCATATAAACTCCATTACAGGACTGGCAAAAAATTACTGTATTTGAGCCTCTCTAATTTTATTCTGTGTAGCAAAGCTGTTTTTGAAGACTTATCAACCCCATCTAATTCCGAATGGTGATGCTGATCAGAATTATCAGTGTGGATTTACTTCAGTGATTGCAGTAGCTGAGTGGATTTCATATTATTAAATAGTTCAGATTCTGGAACAAATAAGGAGGCTTGGTTATAAAGCCTGTAAGAAACTCAAGCAGCCTATTAATTGCCTTCATGTTCCCTAAGGTAAATAGTCAAGTAGATGTGTATGAGGTAACTGTTGACTGCTGTTCTCCTTAAAATGACAAAAAAGTTCCTGGGCAGCATCAGGTGATGTTCAGAAGGGTGAAAGGAAAGCAAAAGAAGAATCCATATATGATTTACCATGACAGTTCATCTGGGTCTTTGCAGTACTGTTTCTCTGCCAAAACATGTAACTTTAAAAAAGAAATAAAATGGAAAATGCAGAGTAATAGAGCCCAGGAGGTGAACCCAAGCAGTCTTGTCCTGGCTGTGTCATTGAATGACTCAGGGAAGAACTCAGGGGATTTATTCCATCTGACCTTGGTGCCTCCCAAGCATGGCAGGTGGAGCTCTGAAGTTTGACTGGTGGCTTCAATTAATTCAATGGGGAGGAAAAAAAAGCAGTGAATTGAGTGTGCTCAGAGGTTGTAGATCTAGGCATGAAAGCTTTAAAATTGTCCTTCAAAATATTACAGTATTTAAGCAATTGAAAATAGTGTGAATATGCAGGACTGTTCTAGCCTGGATTTAACAGCCCATTTTCTAGTTCAACCTATTCTTAGATTTAGATATTTGAAACATTTCTCCTAGATTCTGTGATTTAGAATCTAGGTGAAATATTTCAAACAGTCACATCTGCTGCTTTGGAAAATCAGTTTTCTATCAGCCAAACCTTTCCACAGAATAGGAACTGTTTTTAATCATCATTTATTTTTCTTATCCTATAATTTACATAGGTACTACAGATTGGGCAATATATTTGAAGCTGTATAAACATATACAAATATATCCCACTGTAAGCAGGTTGCAGTGCTTGAGATGGACCTAGATTAACCTTATAGGAGTTGAGTTTAAAAAAATAAAGCACCCCTCCAAAACCCAACAAACCCACACTCAAAAGAGAGAAAAACACACCCACACTAAATAAAAATGTCTTCTATACATCAGATACCATTTTATAATACCATTTTATATAAATATATATATTTATATAATTTTTATAATACCATTTTACATACCATTTCTATAAGAATTTGTGTATATACTTACTGCTGTCCTCCCAAGGACTCTGGGGTAGGAGCCTGGCCAAAGGATGTGATTCTCTTCTGGTTTCTACAGAAACTCATGCTTCTGGTCTTGCTTTTCTCTTGCAAAATAGGAAAACAAAGTCTGGAAGGCCTTTTCAAAGACATGTCATTGAATGCCACAGTGCAGGCTCTTGCTGCTGGGCCTTGTGATTTCTGGGCTACAGCTAGCTCCAGTCAAGCTCTTGGCTTATCTTATCTAAAACTGTTTCAGCTCTGTCTGGGACAGTGACATTCCTTCTGTAGTTCTTGTAATTCATACTTCCTTTTGAAGATTTATTCAAGCTAGTTAGTTTGCAAATATGCCTTTTGACTTAAAAAGCAAGCTGAAGTTCAATTGCTAGTAAGCTGACTGTCCTATAAACAACTTTTAATTAGACCCAAATATTTTGGTCTCTTACATAATTCTGCTTAAGGGAACTTCCTTGCTGGGCTCTTAGCAAAAGAGATGCTGTTGCTGAATGACTATAAAGCATGAACTGAGAATGGTATCTATTAATGCTAATAATTACAGCCTGCTCTCATAGGAACCTTTCAAAGCTTGTCCTGGTTCATCTTTGTTTTGCTGTGGGGATTTTTTACCAAGTAGTTTGTTTGTAAAATTTAGTACTGCATGCTACAGCTAAATGCAGTAAATTTTTCCTGAGATTATTGAAGTTTTTTTAAGGTAAAAAACTTAGCAGCACATGTGGTGTGTGTATACAGCCATAGTGGTTGAGCGGGGATTTTCTTAGGGCAGGGGGGCATGGGAGAGTTCTTGCATTTTCATTGTCTGTGCATACTTGCAAACAGAATAAATCATGTTTGGTGCTGCACAGCGTTAAGTTCCTTGTATTCTAACCAATGGAAGGAAGGGTTATGCTTTTTTCATTGCTTGTTCAAACTTCAGGAGTTGTGATCAGCCACCCAGACAGTGTGTGCTGTTCTGAGGTTGCCAGGCTGCTCTGGACCCTCCAAGTTGATCTCTTTGTACTTGCTGCCCATTTAGAACATCAGCTTTTCCTCTCTTGGTGTACTGCTCTTGCCTTCTGCTCTAAGCTGACAAGAGGGAATCTAAGAGATATTGTTTTGTTTCCTTTCTGACCAGAAGAGGTTCTAACCTTAATGACAAGACAACTTCCACTGCAGTGCTTACCAATGTGACATTTGTGCATGAGTGATAGCTGTCCCTGAAAGCACCTCACTGCACAGCTCCCAGTGGGATGGCAACAGCCAGTGATGGCATCTTCACAGTGTCAGGCCTAGCAAGGAGCTGTTGGTGGCCTTGCTGTGACATGAGGGCATGCATTTCAATATACAACCCACAGCTGATAGTTTGGTTCCTATTCTGGAGAATCAGCTTAGTCTCAGAAATGCTGTTAATGGCAGCCCTTTAAGAGATTGTGGTATGAATGAGTTACAAATTGATGGTGCTGGAGCACTGAAGGGAGGGCTCCTTGGAAGGTGCAGTGTCACCTCTTTTATGGTAAGATGCCAACACAGGTGCCATTGTGAGTTTGGAGTAAAATGGGTGTTGTTACTCTCTGTGCCTGTCTGCCTGCCATGTGCTTCCATTATGTTTGATTTTTGGAAGATGATGCTTTCATTTGCACTCATCATTCTGGAAGTACACAAAGCTATCAGTTCAGCTGGGTTTGTACCTCAGAGTGCATTTTGCTCACAGGGGTCTTAGCAGGCACCAGTCCACGAAACAAGTATTTCCTATGTACCCTAGAATTAGATGTTCAACCTCTGTGAACAACAAAATGTCATCTGTCCTGTCCTGCTGGTGCCCAGTGCCAGCAGGTAGTTGGTGGGAATACTGAAAAGAGTAGAGGGCTTGTGTTCCATTGGATTTTGTTACAAAGTTAGTCTAGTATAAAAACACATAGCTTTGTGAGCATGTACACATAGAGGCTTTGAGGCTGTGGCAGTCTCATGACCTAGATTTGTGTTTGCTCAAGCTTGAATGAACCAGTTAAGAAATATCTCCAGGCAGACAGACCCTTACTGAATCATGGCAGAGCTGTGCTTTAGCCACAGCACTGGCAGTGACAATTTGCTTTAACTGGGTGGCTGTGGTGTGTGTCTGGCACTGTCAGTGGTGGCTGTTCCACCTTTGCTTGGCTGTGAAATGCAGCTGGGTTTGGGCTGTGAGTTACCTCAGCTCACTTGGCAAGGATGGGAAATGCACATGCCCTCATGGCACTGAGCTGACATTTTGCATTCTCAGTTTGCTTAGCATTGCACTTCAGAGTATCCAGATAAAATCATGGCCTTGTCAGCTCAGACAGCGTAGATATGAGGGTAGCAATGGTACAAATTAATCCAGGTGAGTGGGTAAATGATCAGGGAGGTCAGTGTGCACTATCTGGTCTCCCCTCTAAATCCCCCTTCTCCCTCCATCTTTATTTTGCTGTTTTATTTTATTTTATGCTTTTGGCTTGATGGTAGTTGATTCCTGTTGAAATTATGTCATACAAACTTCTGTCTTTGTCAGTATTGGGAGAAACTGAGTATCCCATTTATTACTGAAAGCCAAATGGAGAGATTTACAGTTATTTACCCTGTGTTACATGTGTCTTGAGAGGCCTTGTAAAATGCTTGTTGGGATAACTTTGCTGCCCCTTGCCTTGTCTGTCTCTGTGCACAGCAGTCAGTGCCACATTCCCAGCCTAGCAGAGCTGGACTCTTAGTTACAATTTATTTTCTTGGGAAATCTTTTCTGGAATTTCTGTAATTTTGGTTTTATCATGTTAGTTATCTCAGCAAGGTATGTGGAATGGAGACCTGTGTTGTACATTACCTGAGGCTTACATTCAGAGTATTGGTTTGGCTTGTGAAATTTTCACTGTGTAGAGTTGGATCCTACACTGATTTAGTTCACTGTTAATGACAAAAAATCAGGGAAGCTCTCTAATTAGGGCAAGTCTGAACCTCATCATATGTGTGTCATCCATCTCAATGCTTTTAACATTTTAACTTAGATATATTCACAAACAGCAGGCAGAACTCATCTTTGCATATTGTTACAGAAGGATTTTTAAGGAGCTGGTTGGGAAAGCCATTTGTGGGTGAAGCAGAGGTGGGACAAGGAAGTTTGAGAGTAAATCCATGCAAAAACTGGTCATTTACTGTGGTAGCACAGACAGTGTGTACAAATTACTGTTTAGTTAGAAAATACCCTTCCAGAAGTTACTGCTGGAGCTGATGGAGGAGGAGGTGCAGTAGGATATGAATAAATTCATTTGTTACTCAGCTTTGGCAGTCCTACTAGATGTTGGTTAGTTCTGTTTTGCTCCTCTTGAATGACACCAGGAGTAAAAGCAATTTTGAATTAATTTCCAGTGGAAATGAAGGGTGGGGGTGTTTTGGCATCAACTTTCTTCCTGTTAATTTGGGAACATTTCTCAAACAAATATGTTGGAGCTTTTGTTCAAAATATTAGTTTGTGACTTGCAGTAGGCAAGTTACAGATTTATTTCATAAAATAAAATAGACTTAATATCTTTTATATATAATAATAGACTTAATATCTTTTATATATAATAATAGACTTATTATCTTTTTATATATAATAATAGTCATAATATATTTTTATCTCTAAGTGTTTCATCAAATATTTTTTTTTTTTGTATTTCATGTTCAGATTGTTTCACTGAAAACACCTACTTTACAAGATATGAAGAGATGTTTAGTTTTGTAAATATTGGTCCTTAGATTTTCAGAATTTTCATATTTGTCTCTTCATTTTTTTAATGAAGAAAATTTATTAAAGAAAAATATTTTAACTGCTCATGGAGTATGTTTGTGCTTCTAAGGCCACACCTTTGTAATTTGTGTCACAGCATCCCAGCTCTAGTGAGAATGTAGGCAGGCAGAGGGCTTTTTATCTTGGATAATATGTGCTTGAAATCCTTGTGCTGGTTTGCTTTGTTGGTGAGGTATCTCTGAGCACACCAAGGCTGCTCATCTCAATTCAAGCCCTGCTTAGAATTCTGTTTTGTTCAGATTTTCCAGAGTGTGAGCCCTGTGATGGTTCAGCTCAAGGCTTTGACATGCACACTCTGATACATATCTGCAGGCTCTGGCTTCTCTGAGTTATGCTCTGTGGCTTTTTTAAGAGCTCAAAGCTGCTGCTATTCCTCCCAGAGCTGTCAGATTCATAATTTATTATTCCAGTCTCCCACCTTACAAGCGCAGATTAGTCACAGTCTGATTTAGAAATTTCCTACTTTATTACTCACAGTAAGCAAACTGTTCCATGTAAAATTTTCTTAATTTTCAGAATCCTTTTAAGTTTTGGTCAGCCATTCCACAGACAGAGTGATTCTGGGGGCACAGATTCCATTGCTTGCACAGAGAAATATTTAAATGATGTGAATCAATGCATAGAAGATAAAGGGAATGTGGAAGATATTTTCCCCTTGTTTTGCTCTGTGATCTCAGCCCTTTTTCTTGACCAAGTTCTCAGATCTTTTGAGAAAGAACAGCTGTCCTGTTCTGGCTGTTACCCAGGAGATGGAAACTGCCTATCCCATTTATTACTGAAAGCCAAATGGAGAGATTTAGAGCCTGAGGATAATCTGGATGTGGCAAATAAAAACCTTTCTCTTGAGTTTGAGAACATTCTGTTGGAGGAAGCTGATCAGTCATGAGCTCTGTTTCAGATGAAGCATCCTTTGGTGTCTCTGAAACCAAGAACCCTGAGCTGAAGGAAACCAGACCACTGATATATTTAGGTCCTTCCTTCTTTGAGTTGAATCTGATCCTGGAAAAAAAAATAGGAGTGGTGGTGGGAGGAGACAGTAACAGGTTCCCAACTTGTATAAGTCCATTAAAGATATCAGGGATAAATTTGTATCTATTGTAGAGGGAAGGGAAAAAACATTCTTTTGCAGAGTGGAGAGCCTAAGTTGAAAACTTGTATGAGGGAGAAGCATCCAAAATGTAGAAATAGTAAAAAGAAAAATAAAGATGGAGCAGCTTAGCTGTGGATGCTGTGGACTCCCATTTTATGGAGCTTTGTCAGAATGGATTAATTGAGCACCTGGCAGGGACAGCATGGGGATGCATCATTTTACAATGCAAGGCACTATGCTGGGCTGCCTTGTGATGTTCTTTCTGACATGCATGTTTATTGTTTATGGGGTGCACCATCACAAAGTGAAAGTATTAAAAAGCTGAAAACCTAAACAATGTCCTTTAAGATGAAGGAGATATGGGTCAGATGAAGAATAAAGTCAGGCCCCTGAACTTGAGGAAAACAAGCTTCCAGCTCTTCAAGTTAGTCACTAGGATCCCCTAGGAAACTCCTATTTAAAAACACACACATCAATTTATGCAGAAATTATTTGGGCGTTCTAGTGCGTTCTGTATTTATGGAGAATGGATTTAAGTTCTGAAGAGTTCTTGGAGATGGTTGTGGAAAGTCTAGTGATGGAAGAGTGGTTTGGACTGTTAGAACAGCAAGGGAAGACACTGGAGACAAAACCCAGACTATCTACAAAATGAAACAATACAAAAAGCATCTGTAGCTTCCTGTTTCTGTAAAAAAATGCTGTCAGGTTTGGTGTAGTTTTTAAATATAGCTGAAATGAAGAATAACTCATTCTTGAAGCTCTCTGTAGCTGTGCAACAGGCTAAAACCATCTAGCAGGTCTGTGTGGAGATTTGAGAAAAACCATAACACTATATTGCACATTTCAGAATCTTCAGGGAGGAGTAGTTATGTGCTAAGAAAATCGTATTTTTGATGAAGTAGTTATTTTAAGCTGTTGGTTACAAGCTGGTCTAGATGATCTAATAAAAATGTGTCGAGAGAAAAAGATATATAAGAAAAAGTAAATATGTTGCCAATATACCCAATAAGTGTTGGCTTTTTATGCACCATTTTAACCTTTCTCAAAGAAAGCATGAACATTTAGTATGTGTACACAAGTTTTTGAAAAATGAAGAAAATGAAATGAAAACCAAGAAAAATACATGTTTTGGCTAGTTTCTATCTTAATGACCCTAATGAGACTTTATATAGAAGTGCAATTGAATAAATGCAATTTTACTGAACTCGTTTCATTCGTTTAATGAAAAGCTGATTATATTAAAGCATTAAATTAAAAACTAAGCAACAACACCACTCCTTCTTTTCCAGGTGCTGCAGTAGGAGCTTGCAGGAGGCTGGCACCATGGTGGCCCTGTCGCTGAAGATCTGCGTGCGGCAGTGCAACGTGGTGAAGACGATGCAGTTCGAGCCGTCCACGGCCGTGTACGACGCCTGCCGCGCCATCCGCGAGCGCGTGCCCGAGGCCCAGACAGGCCAGGGTGAGCTCTCACTCTCCCTTCTCACTCCAATTTCACTGAATTGACAATGGACACCAACCCAGAGGGGGCTTTGACATTGTCCTGTTTCTGCATTTATTTTTTATGTTGGAGAGTGTTGAATTTGCAGGCAGCGCTGACATGGGGAGAGATGAGAATCCTGACTCCCTGTTTCAGAAGGCTGATTTATTATTTTATGATA
>JAHXMQ010000066.1:1271499-1291567 GCA_020466415.1 Ammodramus savannarum pratensis
CCATGGGTGGTGATCCAGCCCATAATATAAATCAGCAGAGTGCACATAGCTGTGTGCTAGGTGGAGTAAATATTCAGTGAAAACAATCAAAACCATGCTAAAGGAACACTGTAATCTTTTGTGTTTTCTGCCACTGCTTCACTTCATAGTATTGTATAGCAGTTTCTCATCTCCAAATAGGAAGACAGGAACCTGGGCAAATCCTTCACCATGATTGGTGTTACTATGCATAGATTTTGTTGTAGGTTTATAAACTTACATCTGCTTTTTCTTCTGAGACATTTCTAAAAAGTGCAGCTTCTAAAATAAGAAATGAATGGCTAAAACCATCTTAATGGTGCTAAGTGTTTTCTGACAAAGTTCTCAGTTTATATTAGACAAAAGATAATTCCCTAGAAACACAGGAAGAAGATGGATAATTTTTATTGATGGAGGGAAATCTTGGCTGTGATCTGAAAGCCAAGTTGTTAGTTTTTGCTGGGACAGCAGTTTCCTTTAACTGTATATTCCAAATTACCTAAAACTACTGATTGTGTGGTTTTGTCTTATGATCTAGATTGCAAATACTACACTTTTATCTCCACTGTAGTGATTTCTGTCATTTATATTGGGCTCCAAGATTCGCTTATGAAACTTTCAAGTTATATGTGTATATACATGTGTATCATTTTCAAGTGAAAAAACACTTCAGCAAATGGAAGTTAAATTTTTACCTTGTGAAAGATGCTGAGTTGTGAAGCAAGCCTGCAGTGCAGAGAGGAGAGGGTGAGGATGGGGCTGTGCATTTTGCATTCCCAGGTGAGATGGTGCGGCAGGCGCGGGTGCTGGCTCAGGCCACCTCGGATCTGGTCAATGCCATGAGGTCTGATGCAGAGGCTGAGATTGACATGGAGAACTCCAAGAAGCTCCTGGCTGCTGCAAAGCTGCTGGCAGACTCCACAGCCCGCATGGTGGAAGCTGCAAAGGTACCAGGGAAATGAGCTGTCAGCTTGAAATTGTAATGCTGTGCACACGGAAGAGAGGCTGTGTGGGATTTATAAAAACATCTGGCTGTTTATCTGGTTTCTCTTATCCTGTAAAAGTTTAGCATTTAATGACTTACTACATTCCAAAAACCAGTTTATTAGCTACCTGGATTTTTTTGGTTTTCAAAGATCATCTTGCACTGCTTTTGCTTTCCTGTGTGCATTGTGGTCCTGGCTCAAGCCATGCAGGGCAGCTACCACAGCCCTGAGCCCTGCTGTGGTGCAGGGGCTGTACCAGTGCAGATGGAACAACAGAACCACAGCAATCTCTTCCTGCAGTCATTACACAGCAACTCCCCTCTGCCTGAGAAACAGTCTCCTTCACCTGGGGAATCTTGCCTGTGTTGTTCCCTTCCACATCCTTCCCTCCTTGTTTTCACAAGAGATACAAATATCACAACTTTTCTTCCCTTTCTGTTTCAGTCTGCTAGGGGGGAGAAATTGAATTTTTGAATTCCTTTGAACTGTTTCCCAGATCCTGCACTGAAATGATTTTTACAGCAGCAGGGCCAGCCATTCTTGCTGGGACTCCAGAAGGTCTGTGTGCCTGGCTGCCTATCCTTGGCTTTCCAGTATTTTCTGACTTCAAATGGAGATGATCTACTGTGTTAAACTTCAAGTTTTGGACTGCAGTTGCTGAAAGACATATTGAATTGGGAATTTTAAAACTGGTGTTTTTTTCAAAACCCTATATTCATACAAGTACATTATTTCAGATCAAAGGAGAAGCAGTTGAAAAAGGCTTTTTTCAAGCACCTGAAGTGGTACAGGAAGCAAATGTTCATCTTTCTTCCTCTAAGTACCAGACATAGTAACAGCCTTCCACTAGAAACAAACTTTCTAAACTTTTGTAATACTTCAGTGTTATTCCAACTTCCTTATGATAGTTTAAGGAAAATGAATGCTGATGTAGCAGATGCTGTCTGAACTTAAGTCTTGATGCTCACTCACATTTTCTCCAGTGATTTTTACTCAGACTCAATTTTGCTTGGATATTTTGTGCAGGGAGCTGCAGCCAATCCTGAAAATGAAGATCAGCAGCAGCGTCTGAGGGAAGCAGCAGAGGGACTGCGGGTTGCTACAAATGCTGCAGCACAGAATGCCATCAAGAAGAAAATTGTCAACAGATTGGAGGTTGGAAACCATGTAGTGAAAGTGCTAAGCAGAGAATGACAGTGCTGTAAGCTCAGTTCCAGAGTACAAGCTTAGAATTAGACATGGCAGTATATCATAACATAGTTCTCAGAAAATCGAGTAACTTGTATCACAGATGTGGTAAAGTGCTGTAAGGATTTGACTCAAAAGGCATTTGGTGGTGGCTTAGTCCTAAAATTAAACAGCTGAGCTGAAATGGTTTCACTGCTGTGTTAATTTATCTCTCTGGTGTGCCATTTACACACAGTACCTCTTGTGCCTTTACTGGGATATGGAATTCCAGATGAATTTCTGTACCAAGTTAGTTGGATCACAGCATGTCCAATTAAACTGGGAAATTACTCAGAGTCAGGAAGCAGAATTGGAAGTAAAAAGATAGAGCCTATATAGTGGCCCAGCCTAGGAGAAAAGCAATTTAGTAAGGATAAAATACCATGGGAGTTTGTTCTGTGGGCAAAGTTTGATCTTCACATTCTCAACTAAAATGAAGAAAAGACAGATTGAAAAAAGAAACTTTGCATAGTTCATAGTTTGCAACTGTGATTTTTGCATTAGTCTGATTCAAATGTAAGGTAAGTAAGGTGACCATATTCCAGAAATACATTGAGTTCCTGTGTCTGTCTAGAACTAAAAATCAGGAGTATTTTAGGAAATAAAGGGTGATGTCTGTAATTTTCTAATTGCATTCAAGAAAGTTTTCTAAAAATAGTATTTCATATGTTTTGCTGTTATAATATATACTGCCTTACAAAGGAGTAAAATGTGTAACTAACTTCATGCTTGCTTCTATTTAGGGGCCAGTTAGTGTTGTACAACATGTTGAAGTACCTTGGATAAGTGGTTGAATTTTTATTTTTGTAATAGGGAGAGGTTGATAATAGCATTTGAAGTAGGTCTTCAGAATGCTTTTAGACTCAGAAATAGAAATAGTATTTTGTACCTCTGTGTCATTGTAGGATCTTTGCTTTTGCCATAGGGCAGTCTCAGCAGAAATTGGCTCCTTTGAGCCCTGGCTCAGAGGTGTCAGTGCAGCACTGTGGGGGCTTTGCTGCTTCCTCCTGTGTTTCCTTCATAGGAAGTCTTTGTTTAGACCATTTCTGCTGTTTGTAATTCATTTATCTTCCTCCTGTTGAAACCTAAGTTGTGAAAGAGTAAGGGCATAGAATGCTTATAACCCTGCCTTTTTCTTTATTAGCAATCAGAGATGAGTAACAGTATTCCAATCATTTTCACCTTGAGAGAAGAGCAATGGTGGTCAGTTGAGGTTTCCTTAAGGCAAATCAAATTAAGGGATAAAATGTATTAATTTGTAAATGTTGTTACTGTCAAAGTTACCTATAGTGATGTGTGTTCCATGCTCTGAATTACTCACTTCTAGCACTGATTTAACTTTCTTTTTCTCCAAAGATTGCAGCTAAACAAGCTGCAGCTGCTGCTACTCAGACCATTGCAGCTTCTCAGAATGCAGCTGTTTCCAACAAGAACACAGCAGCCCACCAGCAACTTGTGCAGAGCTGCAAGGTAAACACAGCCCATGGCAAACAACTCCTGAGCAATGCTTTTGGGGAACTGATGAGGATCACCAATCAATAATGAAACCAAGAATGATTTCTTATGTAGAACATCTATAAAAAAGTCTTATTGTATACTAGTTTGGTTCCATGCATCCTAAATTAATTCTATGACAGTACAGAAGTAATTTACTCAGGAATACTGCAGTTGTCTTCCAGGGGATTGGGAAGGCTGCTTGTCTTTTTTTCAGTTTGAGTTTTTGAGTTTTTATTTTGAGTTTTTATTTTTTTACTGAAAATCTTCTCCCTTTGTCCATTTTAGACTGTTGCAGACCACATTCCTCAGCTGGTGCAGGGTGTAAGAGGAAGCCAAGCTCAGGCAGAAGACCTCAGTGCTCAGCTTGCTTTAATCAATTCCAGCCAGAATTTCCTTCAGGTGAAGTGAACCAATCATTGCAGTAGATGTAAAAAGCATTTTTTTAGTGCTGTATGTTTTCATTTGTGATAAATAACCAGTAAACTGTTAAGAGCCATGTAAAGAATTCACTGCTATGAGCAGGCAGAATTTCATTCCTCAGGTTAGGTGGCCAAAATCCATTGTATCTATGGAGAGTGAGAACTGCTGACATTGAGGTTAAAAGTAACAAGGAAAAAATATGTTTATGAAGAAGAAACATTCATTGTTGTACACTTGTCTTCTGGGTTAGAGTTTAAAGAACAAAATTGAGAGAATTTAGCATCTTTCTAAGTAGAGGTCTGAGTCTGAATATGTGGCAGGCTGTGGTAACATTTTTAAGCAAGGTAAACTTAGTGTTGCAGCAAGAAATTTCAGAATTCCTCAGAAATAAAAGGGAATACTAGCATGGTTTTTTAGATATTAGCCTGCATAATAGATCTAGATTGATGGTTTGGGAAAAACACAAAATTTGACAGTGTGCTTTTTCTACAACATCTTAAAATAGAAAGATAGAATATTGAGTATTGATAACAAAACTATTAGCTTATTGTTAACATTACAGGAAACAACACCAGAAACCAATTGTCTGTGCAATGGCATGGTCATTATTGGCATCAGTTAGTCTTACCTTAAATGTGATAGCTGTTTGCAGGTTTTGATGGTCCTGTGTAGGCAGAGGGATCACAAACCATCCTCTCACTCTGTTTGAGTATTTGCTTTATGATTCCCTCTGGAGTCATTCACATGATTGATCCATCTCCCCTGTGGCTGTGTGTGTGTACAGTGGTGATGCTGAGAATCAGCAAAGGTTTCTAGTTGCTTTAGCAGTAATCCCTGTGTAGAGGCATTGCTTGAATTACAATTTTAATTCCATAGAATTTTGGCAGAGGTTAATATTTAGAAATGTAGAGAGAAATTTGCCATCTCTGCCACCTTGGGCTGATTGTACCACATGAATGCTGAGTGGCAAAATTTCACATTTCAGTATTTTTAAGTAGTCTACATGAGTATTCAAAGGCCTCAGGCAGACATTGGAACCAATGGAGTGGTCATTGTCTCAGTAAAGCACAGATGAGTCCTGCTGCAGAGGGCTTGGAAATGTGACAGAATTCTGACAGGATCTTCCAGCTTAAGGAGCAGGAATGTGCTAGTCATTAAAGAAATATCTAAAAACCTTATGAGTGTGTGAATGAAAGAAGCAGTTTTATTGAATCCTAAATCTTCTTTAAAGAAAATGAGCTGGTAAAACTAACTGTGTTCACTGTTGTTCTCTGAACAGCCTGGAAGTAAAATGGTGGCATCTGCTAAAGCTGCTGTCCCCACGGTGACTGACCAAGCAGCAGCAATGCAGCTCAGTCAGTGTGCCAAGAACCTTGCTACCAGCTTGGCTGAGCTGAGAACTGCCTCCCAGAAGGTAGGTAAATACATCCTGCTTTTAATCAGCTAAAACAAGAGGGCTTCTTGTCCCCCTGAGGCAGTGCTCACCTCTCACTGCTGAATTTTGTGCACACTTTGCTCAGACTCCCAGGTGGCTTCTGTGTCATGAGAGAAAGGGGAGGGAGAAGTGACAAGAAAGCTGAAAAAGCTTGTGCTGCCCTTTCCATAGCAGCCAGATGGGAGCAGAGTGTACAGAGCAGCACATCAAGACTCTGAGCTGCTGTTACATTCAGGGGAGAGCAGGGAAAAGGGAGCACATCTTGTGCCCCACCAAACCAGTGAGAGCCAGCTACAGCTCTGCTGTAACTGTGAACTGGAGTCATCATCTCTAAAACTCGGGGAAGCAGATGCTCTGTGTTTCACACACAGATTTCTAAACTTTGTGGGGCTTAAAAAATGCAAGTGGAAAGTCTGATCTTTTTTGTGTGTGTACACTGAGGCCTGAAACCAGGATTGTAGCATTGAGGTGGCCACACCTGAGCTAATGCTACAATTTCCATCTCATACTGGTGACTGTGGGCTGCCACATCAGGGAGTCTCTGGGATTTTGGGCATGATGCTCAGTGAGGCCACTGTCCAAGGGGAAATCCAGAGTGCCACAGTCACTTTTTCAGTCCCTGGGCTGCCTGCTGTGAAGGGATGTGCACACAAGGCAAGTGCACCTCATTCCCCTTTTAGCAGGGTGCTATTCTCTTCACAGACTGAAATATTGTTCAGGAGTTTAGGAGTTTGGAATCCATGATGTATAACCCTTAGAGGGCTCACAATGGCCTCTAAAGTAGGAAGAGAAATAATATGGGAGGGGAGATGAGATCTGAAGCATTTACTGTTTCTGAAAGTTGCATGGAGCTGCTAACAGTGGTGCTGATCTGGTTTCTGAACAGGCTCATGAAGCTTGTGGCCCAATGGAAATTGATTCTGCTCTGAATACAGTCCAGACACTCAAAAATGAACTGCAGGATGCGAAGATGGCAGCTGTGGATGGACAGTTAAAACCTCTCCCAGGAGAAACTGTAATTGAGGAAGGATGTTCTTCATTTAAAAACAAACAAAGTTAGCTGTTAAAAACTTAAATATTAGAGGCAAAACAAATCATGAAGCTTTGGATAATGATCATGCTGATAGGATTTTGCACTGATTCTCTTAAAATTGTGTATGTTACTACTACAGCAACAGCATGTTCTGTAGTAGAGTTACTCATAGGATTGTAGAGCTTCCTGCTCTATTGTACAAATTACAGTTTGGTAACAACAATGTTTTGGTCTTGTCAAAAATAATTTCTTTTCAATAGTGACAATGATGAGAACTCAGGACAGCCAGTTCTAGTAAACATAGAAACTGAAGTGGTTTATTTGGGGGGGGAAAGCCCTTCCTGGATGAAGGCATTTATTTCCATTGCTATTGTAAAATAGTTTTATTGTTCACACTACCTAATATGTTAATTTATTTCATCCTGAACAGGGAAAATTGGTAGTCAGATTTCAGAGAAATTGTGTGTGTGTTCAGTAGCTGAGGTGGAAGTTTAGGTTTTTGTGGAATGAGGAATTTTTCAGTACTATTTAAAACAAAGTGCATTTTTGTTGAGCTTAAACTAAGTAATTTGTCCTTTGCAATTTTTTTACAGCTCGAGAAGTGCACTCAGGACCTGGGAAGCACCTCCAAAGCTGTGGGTTCTTCCATGGCCCAGTTGTTAACTTGTGCTGCTCAGGGCAACGAGCACTACACAGGTACTGCTTTATCCATAATGGCTTTGTGAAACCTCTGCTTTCCATCACCTTGAGGAAAGGTTTTCCTATCACAGACTACTTAAATCAAGAAATTTCTTAATTTTTTATAGTGCTGATAGTGAATTGTGGTAAGTTATGAAGAATTGTGAGTGTGACTCACACTTCATAAAAGAACAGTGATGCAATCTGCTCTGTCTTTAATCAGAATAGATTGGGACATCTGTTGTTTTGTAAATATGTGCCACTGAGACTGTGAAAGGCTGAAATGAAATGTATTGCATTTTAAAGGTCAGTGCCACTGGAAATGTTGCTGTGTCCTTGCAGAAGGTTTACAGGGTGCCTTGGATGTGTTTTGAAGCTACAGGGTGCAAACAAAGTGGGGACAGCTTGGTGACATTCAGAACTGCCTCTCTTCCTGGGTGTTACCAGTTCATGCACAATGCAGCTGCTCTGGCTGATTCACTGAGCACATTTGCATGGTTTGAGGTGAAGCCAATAGGAAACCTGGGCACACAGATGCTGCAGTTTATTTCTGTACCTGTACTTTTAGTTTAGAAACAAAAATGCCTTAATAAGAAAAATGCTCTACAGGAGGGACAAAAGCTTACTTGTAGATGTTAAAATGTTCTGTGTCCTTATTCCTGTTAGAAATGAAAGCTGTTGTTGCAAATGCTCCCATAAGATTTTTTGTCTAATGTTACTGATAAAATGCATTATGGCAATTACCACTTCATTGGTTATAATTGCATCTGGGCTCTAGAACTTAGAGTTGCTTTCATTTGAAGCAGATGGAATTTCATCAAGATAGCTCATGTTTCTGTCACATTGTTGTGCAGAAATAGGCACCAGGTATCAGGCAAGGAGTACAGATACTTGCAGCTGATAATGAATAGCTAAACCTAGTAGCTCTCTTATCATCAGATTGCAGGAAACCCTACAAAGCAATGAGTTCCTTTTCAATCATTTCATAAATTGGAGGAGACCATTATTCACATAGTCCTAGACTTTAGCACTGGAGTTGATAGATGTCTTTTAACAGAAGGTAATTTTATCACATCCTTTCTGTGACTTCATTCAGTTATTTTTATATGTTTTTACTCACAGTGATGTTAGGTTATATCAAGTTGTATCATTCCTAATAATCTCTTTTTTGATTGCTTGAAGTTAAACTGTTGTTGTGCTGTGGCTCTGAACTCCTGTACACCATTCTTGCAGACAATCACTCCCCCCATAGCTTGGAGTATGAGTTTTTCCTCATCTTCAGGTTTCAGCTTTTCTTCTTTCAGTGCTTCACTAGGATGCAGTCACTGAGAGACTGTGCCCAGAATGTGGTTTTTGGGCTATAACATTTACTTTATGGCTTCACTACAGGCATTTCAATAAGGAAATGATACTGTGTATTTCAAATTTGTTCCTGTTTGAAGGTTTTCTTTTAAATTGCATTTGCAGTGTTATTTTGCCATAGGATCATTACCTGCAAGATCATGTCATGAAACACAAAGATTGTCTTTCAAGGTACTAATAGAATCCTTGGTGCAATGTGCCCACAGGAGTTGCTGCCAGAGAAACTGCTCAGGCCTTGAAGACTTTGGCTCAGGCAGCACGAGGGGTTGCAGCATCCACCAGTGACCCTGTGGCAGCCCATGCCATGCTGGATTCAGCCAGGGATGTCATGGAAGGCTCTGCCATGCTGATCCAGGAGGCCAAGCAGGCCCTGGCTGCCCCAGGGGATGCAGACAGCCAGCAGAGACTAGCCCAGGTAAGCTGGGACTTGAGCAGCTTCAGTTGTCAAACACGCAGTGAATTTACTCCAAACCAGCATTGAATAAGGAGAGAGAGTGACAGAAAATAAGGCTCATAGATATTTCAGCTTTCTCTTCCTTTCAACAGCTCTCAGACAATATCATGCCTAGGTTAAACAATGTAAATGGTACCAGTATGGTATTTTAGTCATCTCTTAGGAAAACATACAAAGATGCAGCTCTGTACTTTTACCCACAACATATGTGAGGAGACTGCTTGACTGCAAAAGTCAGACAGCCATTAAACTGGTAATTTTCAAATAAAAGATCTCTATCCATGTTACATTCAAAAAGGGAGTGCCTGTTTTCTTCATGTGTGGCACCACCATGTTTGAATTCTTTAGGAGTGGCAGGTTCATTTTTTACTGATTTGAAAAGTTCTAGAATTGGCCTGCATTGTAAACAATTTCTTATGAAGATATCTTTTCATTTTTTTAATCAGATCTTTGTAAAAAGTGGCATGCAATGAATTTCTGTGATTAGTATATAGATAACTTCAGGAGATTCCCTTGTCTGCAGTGCTGCAGCCTTTATCACGGGTGCCAGGAGCAGTTGTAGGGCTGCCCTGCCAACACCATCCTATCCCATGGATGAGCCTAAATCAAGACTGCAGGACAGCAATCTGACAAAGTTGCAAAAATGTTGCTGTAAGGGTCAGAATGTAGGAATTGCTGGCTATGGAGTAGAGGCTGTGCCTCCCATTAATGAGCACTTAAACCTCTCAGTGTGACTGTGTTCACCTGTGTGTTGTAGGTGGCCAAAGCAGTGTCTCACTCCCTGAATAACTGTGTGAATTGTCTGCCTGGACAAAAGGATGTGGATGTGGCCTTAAAGAGCATTGGGGAATCCAGCAAGAAGCTCCTGGTTGATTCGGTAAGATGGCTTTGCATGTGCAAATAGATTTTAGCAACTGAACAGCAGATCTGAGTTCCTCATGTGGCAAATCATTAATTAGTAAATGAGCCCTAAGTATACTTCATGTAAGCTGTGTTTAAGTTTATGCACCTTTAGGCAGCTGCTATTTTGACTGAAATAACATTTTTGTAGTTTTATGGGTAAGGTGAAATGTGTCTGGGACTTGTGAGGGCAGTATTAAAATGGTCATAGATTGGTATTAACTTTTTGGTTTTGAAAATGGCAACTATGACTTGACATTCTGTAGAAAATGAAAATTAGAAAACTATAGTTCATCTCCCACCTAGAAGTGATCAGTTTACTTGAAGGATCATTGTGATCTGTCAAAAAATGCTTGGTCATTTTGTGTAAAGACTAGAATTGTTACTTTGTTTAACTGCATTCATGTCAACAAACCCTTTTTGCATTGGTAATTTGCCAGAAGGTTACACTGTTTGATCAGCTTTTTTTTTCTGCATTTATCACTGACCTTGCTACTCTGTGAATGAAGGAGGAATTGTGTTTTGATATGTTTGTGCAATGCCTTTTGATTAAACCAGGGATTTTTTTACCAAACTGGTTTACTAAAGAGAGTTTAGAGTAATTCTGAAGAGCTGCCAGTATTTGTGTCCCTTGAAAAGCTTACAGACTTGTCTGTCCCTTGAAAGAAACAGCAGGACACAAGTTGCTGGACAGATTTCTGGTTGACAGCTGTGCCACAGTTCCAGCTCACTGCTCTGTTGCATTTGGGATTCTCAGCACGTGTTGAACTCTCCATGGAAGGCTGGTGTGATGTGACAGACAGTAAAATGCTGAACTTTGTCTCTTACAGCTACCTCCAAGTTCTAAGTCATTTCAAGAAGCTCAGAGTGAGCTGAACCAGGCAGCTGCAGACCTGAATCAGTCAGCTGGAGAAGTTGTCCATGCCACACGGGGCCAAAGTGGGGAGCTGGCTGCAGCCTCTGGCAAATTCAGTGATGACTTTGATGAATTTCTTGATGCTGGTATTGAAATGGCTGGCCAAGCACAAGTAAGTCCTTGATCATGCTGACTGAGGGATAATCTTGGCCATACCCTCTGGCATTGCATTGTTTATGTAGCACCACAGTGCAGCACAGCATGCTGCTGTGTGACATGTTTGTTGTGAGGGAATCATCTGGAGCTGTTATCTGGAGAGGACAGGACTCAACATTTGCATCTTTCTCAGGATGTTGGGATTTGTTTCTGTGTCCAGTCAGAAGTTCAACTTCATACTCCTCTGTGCAGTTTGAGCTGCAAAGGTACAAAGGTGTGCTGAACCTCTGAGCCTGTGGAAAGGGTTGCTTCTTTCTGGTGGAACTACCATGGAGCATAATTTAGGTGAATGCTGTTCAAAATGTAGCACCTTTCTTTGCTACTTTTTTAAAATAGAGGAAATGATGTTTTGATATTGCTTCATGGTCCTGAGGACCTGCTACAGAGTGGAGCAAGCACCTGAAGAGGGCTGCCTAAAATGCCATCCTTGGATTTGACAGCAAGCACTTGGACTTGTGTTCAGTGATTTAAAATCTGGCAGAGTTCTACTCTGAGGAGCTCTAACAATCAGGAATGTTGTCACACATTGCTGAGCTCATTCCTGGTAGCTGGAGACACCACCTTCAGTTTATCTTAGTGGATGGAGTTGTGCTGAGCTACAGTAATTGGTCATTTGGCAATGATTAAGCATAACACATGTCAGCATATAAAAAGGAATTGTGTATCAGAAGAGATGGGAGGACTTGCAGCAAAAAGAATCTGCAGATGGTTTTACCCTGGTTGGTAGGAGGACCCTGCAAACCCCAGAAATGGTTGCCAGAAAATGGCCAGGAGGTCCTGAGTGTGTAAGTCCTTTGAAGCCATTTATGAAAGGTCTCTCTAGAGCAGATACTTTGTAGATAGAACTAAGTAGAGACATCTGACAGTGGTTGGTGGTTTTCTCCATCAGGACTCCATCATTCAGGTTCCAGATGTGTGAAGTGAGTTAAGCATACACAGCTGACTCTGAGCAGTAATGAGGTACCTGACTGTCTCTTCAGTTGTGGACCACACTGGCTTTTAGAATGTTTTGTTTGAGGCAATTCAGTGAAGGCAGAGGTAGAAACAATGCTGCAAATGGCTGCTTGAAATGAGAATCCAGCTGCTGATGACCTTGTGGCCCTTGTGAATTTGCTGATCCTGCTGACACAGGGGGTGGTTATTATTCTAAATTATTAATGGCTGATCTTTCAAATGAGAAGGTCCTCTGTGTGTAGTTATTTGGCCTGAAGAAGCAATACCAGGGATTTTGGGTGAGTAGCAAAATGTAGGGGTAGGGAGGAAGTAGAATGTAGTAAATATAGAGTAAAAGCTGTTCTATCAGCTGAATGTTATACAACCCCTTTACCTAAAGCTATGAACTGACTGTTAAAAAAATGGGTTCACTTCTGATCATTGGCAGAAGAATCTAGTCACAGCTGTTTACTGTGAAGATGCAATACTTTTCTGTAACTGGATTTAAATACAGATTTCCCTTTTCAAGCAATGGCTTAAAATAAGTAATAGAATATCCAAGTCAGAATGTTGACCAAAGTAAGCTTATGGAAAGTCATTTTATTGGGAAAGATTTCTTCCTGGAGGATATTTTTGTGTGAGCAATCCCAGTTAGATGCTGGAGAAGCCTGTGGGCTGCACAAAGGGTGCCAGAGAGCCTGCACTGACTGAATAATGTGAAGCAGTTGTGCCAGGCAGAGACACATAAGAGTCTTGTCAACAAAAGCATTGTTCAACAAGTAGGGAAGTTCCTCCATTGCTCATTTGTGAGTGTTAGAAGCCAAACTGTTTGTTGTAAGGGTCTTTTTCTGCTATGTAAGTGAAGCTGGGGGCACCTGTCTGGGTGAAGGATGGCTTGAGCCCTCCTTCTCTGAGCTCACCTATGTCAGTGGTTTCAGGTGGATAAACAAACTGGCTTTCTATGTGTGGTTTTAGCACACTCTCTTGATTGCTAATTTTGTACTTAATGTTATGCTGCTGTGGCTTTCCAGACTAAAGAGGACCAGATTCAAGTCATAGGGAACCTCAAGAGCATCTCAATGGCTTCCAGCAAGCTGTTACTGGCTGCCAAGTCTCTGTCTGTTGATCCTGGAGCTCCTAATGCCAAGAACCTCTTGGCAGCAGCAGCAAGGTAAGGGTGTGTTGCTTGCTTTGTTTTCCTGGTATATTTGCTTTACTCTGTGGGATTTATATTGTGCTTATATATTCTTCTGCTATTGACAGTTAAGTGAGTGGTTGGAACCTGTAGTTCTGTTTAAATGGAAGTAGGCCAGGGGAGAGTTGGAGTAGTTTCTCAACTGGGATAACTTGTTACCCTTGGTGGAAATAGGATCAGCATTTGAGGACTTGGCCTGGTTTCTGAAAGGAACCAGTGTATTTTACTGTTTCCTCACCGCCTGTGTTCTGACAGGGCAATATTTAACATTAAGCTTTTCAGTCCCTGAAAGAAAAGAAATGGAATAATATTCTTAGATAAAATGTGCTTAAAAATCATAGCTACCTATCACTAACAGTGTGTGTGACCAGGAATGCTTGAAAGGGTCAGATGCTACAGTTCTGCAGTGGAGCATACCCTTACTTTAAGGATCATAAATCCACTGCCTGAGTAAAGGGCTCTTTAAGGACTCACACTACTTTATTTTGTTGTCTTTTGTTTTAAAAAAATACATCTGTCTCATCTTCCTGGAAATAAATAACATCTATGAAAATTATAAATAACCAAAGACAGGCTACTTAAAAGTGAAGGAGTCACATGAGATTTTGTTACTACTGCAGCATCAAACTGCTTTAGGTTTGGAGCATTCCTGACTGGAGTGTAGAGGAATCTGACCCCAGTGAAATCCAGGTAGTTGTAAGTTCCTGCCAGGTTGGGATTCCCTCTGTGGAAGCATTTCACAGAAAAAGGGAGGTGAGCCAGGTCAAGCCTTGAGCTGTTCTATGTGTGCATGTGTGAGACCTTACACAGACAGCACACAGCTGTGGGAACTGCACCAGTTCTGGTTGTGTTTAAGGTGCTGAGGTGACACTGCACTCCCTTCCCAGACCCCTGTTCTGGCTTGGGACAAACTTGCCAGGGCTCTCTTCTCTTTCCCTGATATGATACAATCAGGGGCAAATATTTGTAGTTTCTCTCTTATGAAAATGAAAGAAGAGGCACAGCTGCCTTATTATAAGACAGCTTTCCTTCTCATTTTTCTCTCATCCTCTGTGTTTCTGTGATTAGTCTGGGGTTTTGCTGGGTTTGTTTTGCTTTCTTCCCCATCTGCACCAGCTGTAAGAGACACCAGCTTTTTCAGTACTCTTGTCTTCCTTGTGGAGGGATTTTTCTTGCCACCTCTGACAGGGCAGCAGCACTGGCTGGGTTCCCTGCAGGGCCCAATATTTGTGTGTTGTATTTGATGAAAACAGATGTGGCCTTTAGAGTCCTAGCAGTCCTCTGCCACTCTGGGATTGGTGTTTGAGGGGCCACCTTCCTGGTTCTACTGTGTCCAAATGATTTTCAGAGTGATGTTTGTACACTGGATGGACTCCTGGGAGAGGTTCCTGGTGTGTAATAATGATATTTGTGAGACCATGTGGCCTCCTCTAGAAAGCTGATAATTCTCTCTTCAATTGCTGATATTCTCTGAGTCAGCTTGAATTGTGTCTCAGATTAAAATCAACAGCAGACAAGATATTTTTCTGTGAAGTTTCTCTGGGAGTGAACAGAATTTCAATTTTTGTCATATATTCCTATATCTGTATGCAATGATTATTTTCTGATGCATAGAAATCACTGATGTTCAGCAGGTGAACACCAGGTCCTCCACAAGGACACCAAGGCTGCTGAAAAGGGTAGGAGTCTCAGTTAAACTAAAGTATGTCTTTAGTTTCCATTCTTTTTGCCCTGGAATTTAACATAAACATGTTAAATGTAATAAGCACATTGTTTCCTTTTGTGACAGTGGGATACCATCCAGCCAGGTAATCAGGTTATTGATAAGTTATCAAGTGCCTGTTTTCTGAATGGGAAAGTGATGCCAATGCCACTCAGTTTGCAAGGCCAGAGGAAAGCATATTCTCCATGCACTCCAATTTCACTGATTTTCTCTTCTTCTAGATGCCACTTTCCTGGCTTGTTAGTCATGAGTCTGAGTTAATGTAGTTACAATGAATATTGTCTGTTTTTAGAGCATTGATCAGAAAGACAGACAGTGACTGTTTTATGTCAGGATCAGCCTGTGTGCAGGAGCTGTGAGCTCCCACAGGAACACAATGCATAACCTGTTCTCTGGGGATATAAACCTATGGGAGAATATCAGTTATTAGTTAAAGAGAAAAAAGACTGATTCACTAAGAGACTATGGAAATAGCAGGATTGTGTGTGTCACAGTATGGGACAAGACTGCTAGAGAAAGGTAAATAACATTTATTTTACATTCCCCATTGTTTTCCATACCAGACACTTGTTTCTGGATCCTTTAGGGCTTCTGGGGTGGAAGTTGAGAAATTATTCAGTTAATGTCAGACCTGGAGAAGTGCTGAAATACCTTTTGGCAGCTACACTGTGTCACTGTGCCAGTGTAACAGGTTGGCCTTGGCCTGCTGCCAGGGGGTGTTCTGTCCTTTGTCACCAGTGTTTTCCCAGAGGTGCCACCAGTTTGCTGATGGGCTCAGCTGTGTAGTAGATAATCCAAGTTTTATATTTTTATGCAGTATACATTTAATGACAACAGTTTTTACTAAGAGGAATAGTTCAATTTTTAAATGCACCTTTTTTCCTCCTACTCTCCCCAGAGCTGTGACTGAAAGTATAAACCAGCTCATCACACTGTGCACCCAGCAAGCTCCTGGGCAGAAGGAATGTGATAATGCACTCAGAGAACTGGAGGTATTACTATATTTTAAAAGTTCTTATATTGTTTCCCTTATATTCTGTGTCTGAATAGCTCCTGTTATTTTCTTCTCACTTTATCTGTGGCAGGGGTTTTAACTGTGTACAAGGTGAGCATGGAACCCTTGTAAACATCTGGTAGGTTTGGCCACAATGAAATTTGCTGCCCTGTCCCCATCTCCTCTGTCCTGCCTCCAAAGATACACTTTAGTCCCTATTATTCATACTTACTGTTCATTAAGGAAGAATCATGACAAGATGGATGTTTTCCAGTGCACTGGAGGGAGCTGCAATATCTTGGTTTTTCCACTTGCAAGAAGTTGTTGCTGACATCCCACTTTAGTTTGATGTTTGCAATCTTCTACCTTGACCTTTCTTAGTGTAGATTTTTAATGCCTTGTTTGTGCCTTCCCTGTCAAACTGATACAATGTGTGTCAGTACAGGCTCTTGCAAAAAATGTTCTTGATCCTGAGTGAAAGGTTTGGCTGGGTCAGTTGAGACACCTCCACTGATCACAGACAGGCCACTGTCAGTAGTAGGAAATAATCTTTTAATTTCAACTAGATATTTGTTGTTTACTGTCAAGGTCAAAACATCAAGGGGTTACTGGCCTCTGTGGAGAGCATAAAATACCATTAAATTTTTTATTTCCAGCCCTTAGTATCACAAGGATACAAAAGTCATTCCAGGATATTGTGATTTTTCTTAATATGCAAGTCCATACTGATTTGACTTTCATCAGAAGGATTAAAAGTCTTTTCTGCATGATATTTGGCTGTAAAATAGTGTTCCTTCAGACTTGAAAAAAGATGTGCTACAGATATTTTTATATATAATAAAATTAGCCTCCTGCATTTTGCAGCTTTTTACAAGTTTTGTTATCTAACTGCATTCATTCTTCTCAATGAATATGTGACTGATTGTCACATTGTTATATTCAAGACTCAGAATCACCTCAAAAAAAGAAATTAAACCCAACTATGTAGTTTCCTGACAGAAAATTTTCCTGTGTTGGGGGAATCTGACACTGTAAGAGGCAGGCAGGTGTACTCAGTTCAGTAACCCTTTGTGTTTCCAGACAGTGCTCAACAAATGACAGGTGCTTTTCTTATCACTTCTTTAAATCTGATTATGAAATTAAAAATAGTACTGAAAACTATTTTAAATAAAATTAAACTACTTTAAAAACCATGTGTTACACTGTTGACACCTGACAGAAAACCAGACTGCCTCATGTCAAGCTGAGCACCTCTGACCATACATCACTCATCACAAACACGAGGCAAAACTGAATTTCCAAGAGATTGGTGGTGCACAAACATGGAGTTCCCAGAGCTCAGTTCCTGGTGGGTGCAGTTTCCTGCATGGCACACCCTCAGGAATGTGTAGCTTTGGCTGCTGCTGGAGACAAACATGTCAGCTTACACTGGGATAACCAGGATAGGCATGATGGTCTGTGGTGTTCTCAGCTCAGTATTTCCAATAATCAGTTGCTTTCATTATTTCAGACAGTGAAGGGAATGCTGGATAACCCAAATGAGCCTGTGAGTGATCTCTCATATTTTGATTGTATTGAGGGCGTCATGGAAAACTCCAAGGTAATTTCTTTTTCCCACCTCTCTGTGAGTTATAAAATGTGTTTGGATTTTCAAAAGTTTCCACATGCATATTGAATGTTAGAGGTGCAGTCAGTGTTTGTAGCTAAAATGTCTGCTGCACTCCTTGATAAACTCTGCTTGAGATTGGTCTCTTACAGGTAATTTCAGGGTCACTTAGAAGGTGTATTGCCTCAGAAATTTTTAATTAAGTGACAGGTACACAATGCTCTGAAAGCTTCTCCTCTCTCCCTTCCTCTCCTTGACATGCACCAGACAGTGTGTCATTCTTTGGGTGCTGTATTTTGACTGCAGCTATGTTAGAACAGCCCAAAGCATGAATGGGAGGGCTTGACAATGAAATCCCATTGTATTGTTCTGTGCAGAACCGCTCTGCCAAATGTCTGAGCAGTCCAGACACCCCACCACATCAGAAAACCTGTGGGAAACCTCTTCACTTACTTTTAATCAAACTCTGCTGTACATCTTCCCTTGAAGCTGGCTTTTCTGTCCTTAGTATTTGATTTGTTGGAATGGTGTCATATTCCTTCTTCTGTAAAAGAAACAGAAAGTATCTAATGGATGTGTGTGTCATCTTGCATCTAATGCTCTGCTGCAGTCAGTGCTCATTTTGAATTTTAAATCCAAGTGAACTGAATTCAGTGGGACATAATGTGGGAATTCATGTGCATCCTGACCCTAACATGGTTCCAGAAGTCCAGGTGCAGTTTCATTCCCACTGAGCTTCAGTGAGTTTGGGTGCAATGATGATCCTGTAGGTGTCAACAGCATCTGCAGGACTGCCATGCAGGCTGCATGAAATGCACCTAATGCCAGGTTAGCTGTTAATTAAATAATAATTAATTATTAAATAATAATAATAATAAATAATTAATGGAAGTCAGCAAAATGAATGAGGGGTAATTCTGTACCCTCTCAGTCATTTGAGCTGCAGCAGAGCTTCTGCTCCCTGTCAGTCCAGTGTTGGTGAGCATGCCTGATCCCTCACACCACACAGAGCAATGTGCCCAGTTCAGTCAAGTCTAAAAATTCTGAACCTAAGTCCAGGGGTTTTGTGGGCCAAAATGGGTTTCAGGCCAGCAATTGCTTGTCTCTAAGTGGAAGGGGTGCATCTTTGGAAGATAACTTTGTTTTTTCAATTTCTGAGGTTCTTGGAGAGTCAATGGCAGGCATTTCCCAGAATGCAAAAACTGGGGATCTTCTGGTCTTTGGAGAATGTGTTGGAGTTGCATCCAAGGCTCTTTGTGGCCTCACAGAGGCAGCAGCTCAGGTAAGACACTGAAGGCTGTAAAGCAATTAAGTTTTTATGTTTTAGCAAGCTCATGTTCTGGATTTGTAATCTGAAATTCACTTCCCTGTGGTCAAGCAAGTGATGAGTTTGTATTACACAGTGTGTTCTGTGTAGGTCACAGAACTTGCACAAAGTGCAATAACATCAGTGTTTTCTAAGGAAGGGAAATACCATCTAGAAGGAAGCTTTGTTGAGGATAAAGCAAAGCTGCAACAAATGGAATTCATGTTTCTAGCTCAAGCTCAGAACTGTTATAACATAGAGAAATGCACAAAAAAGCCACAGTTAAAAGTAATGAATCAAGTTCTAGTTTGTAGTTCTTAAGGAGCACTACAAATTCCAGACATTGGAACTAAGAAGAAACCTGTTTCAGCTGTTCAGATACTTCTGGAATAAGCAAAATTCTAAATTAGGGTCTGATTTCTTTGGTTTCACTGATCTGATAACAATGTAGTGAACTATAAAGAGCTGATACTGTCACCTTGCTGAAGGATTTGGCTGTGGAGATCATGCTCTGCATCTGAAAACCTCTTCTTGATTTCCCCAAATGTGTAATGCTTTGGTATGGACTAAATGTCCTTCACATCTAACTCTGAGTTGCCTTACTGGCATATGAAGGTGACAGATAATTGTACCTTTGATAGAGATGAGGACTCTTCATGTGTGGTTGTGACAGTTTAGTTGTGGTTGTTGAGAGGCATGAAACTTGTAACTGAGAGAGGAGGTAAGGTTGGCCATCAGACACTCTGGGCTGCAGTGAGACCAGCAGCCAGTACCTGTAATCCTTAAAGCTCTATTGGCTGTGCAAGTGACAAGCAATGCTTTCAGGAACAGCACTTGTCTGAACAGTGGACTATTAGTTTTGTTTCAACTAATTAAATTTCTCAAGTGTAAGGGTATATTTTCCTGGTTTCAGTGGATTCTGGTGTTGTATTGCTAAAAACAAATGTTAATTGTATTTCACAGTATGATTTCTGAATAATCTCTGACCACCATGTGCTATGACATATGGCCAGCTTACCAGAGATCCTAGACACAATGAACATGATTTATTAGGATTGTTTTCTTCTTTTCCCTGTTTGCAGGCTGCTTACCTGGTTGGTATCTCAGACCCAAACAGCCAGGCTGGTCAGCAGGGCCTCGTTGACCCAATCCAGTTTGCCCGTGCCAACCAAGCGATCCAGATGGCCTGCCAGAACCTGGTGGATCCAGCAAGCAGCCCATCCCAGGTG
>JAHXMQ010000066.1:1291667-1331271 GCA_020466415.1 Ammodramus savannarum pratensis
CCTTGTGCCTGTTCTGTGCTGGTTTTATGCCTGTTCTGTGCTGGTTTTTACAGCTCCTAAACCTTGTGCCTGTTCTGTGCTGGTTTTATGCCTGTTCTGTGCTGGTTTTTACAGCTCCTAAACCTTGTGCCTGTTCTGTGCTGGTTTTTACAGGTGCTATCAGCTGCCACCATCGTGGCCAAGCACACGTCTGCTCTGTGCAACGCCTGTCGCATTGCTTCCTCAAAAACAGCAAATCCTGTTGCCAAGAGACACTTTGTGCAATCTGCCAAGGAAGTTGCAAACAGCACTGCTAACCTGGTTAAAACTATCAAGGTACAAATGCTGCTCAGTTGTGCTTTCTTCTTCCTTTGTGATTTGATTTTCTTGTTTGGTTTTTTCCCCCTGTTGAGACAAAATCAGAACAGTTATAAATATCTTTTTATATTCTTGGGCATGCATACTTTAAAAAATACCTAATTAAATTTTTGAAGATCTGAATTGGAAAATATGTTCAATGGAGTAACTGCTGAATTCAAGTTGAAAAAAATTGGGCAGTTTTAATATTAGGAGAGACAGCTGGCCCATCCAGTATGATGGGATTGATGTATTTAATGGGCTTGTACCATAAGAATAATCTGCAAGCAACTGAATGTGAAGGTTTTTTATGGTGTTAAGTTCCCCAGTATATGGAGGTTTTGGAGCTGTTTCTGACAGCTTTACCTTATCAACAGAGGAAAAAAAAAAAGGAAATAAATAATAGTGGGAACCAAACAGAAGCCATTATGTTGCTAGTAGTCTCTTGTTAATAGTAACCTTTTATTTTCCAGATTCCTTCCAGCATTTTGGTAAGGGAGTAGGCTTTTCTCATGCAAGCAGAAGTAATACTTGTGAAGCTGTGGAGAATTCACAATTCTGAACCCTTCTGGAAGCCATTAACTGATCTAATCTGATTTCATTAGCTGAAATGTTTATTCTGATTGTGAGAGAGATCAGTTGACTTGGGTGAAAATGAGAGCAATGTATTACTGGTTTGGTTAAAACAGAAATAACTAAGAATTTTCAAAATCAGTCCACAGAAAACTACCACCTTCACAAACCACAAAAAGGTGGGAGTTAGCCCCTTCCACCCTTTGGAATGTGAGGTCCTGGGACACTTGAAAGGTTTGAGTCTCATCAGAGAGAGACCTGAGGGATTCATCAGAGTGCAGTGATGAAAAAACCTGCTGCAGTTTAAAGTTTAGGGTCAGTAACCAGCTGAGGAAGGAAACTCCTAAAAGATCACATTCTTTGCATCAATCTTGTTGATGAAGGAGCTTTCAAATATCCTCAACGTGCAGTGGTTTAAAACTAGGAAGACTTAAGGCATCTCCCTTCCATTTTGCTAAAGAAACCTGTTCAGGCAGAGCTCAATCCTGATTTCATTTCCAGGCACTGGATGGAGATTTCTCGGAGGAGAACCGCAACAAGTGCAGAACTGCCACTGCACCTTTAATAGAGGCTGTGGAAAATCTGACAGCATTTGCTTCAAACCCAGAATTTGTCAGCATCCCAGCACAGATCAGCACTGAGGTAAGGCAGGATACTGCATTTCCATCCTCCAAAAGCTGGAAATGTTGAATTAATCACATGTTGGGAGAGAGTGAGTGTAAAGACCTGGGTGTTCTCAGAGCATTCTGCTGTCTTGTATTTAACCTCTGACATTGACTTTTTTACTAGCAGGATGCACAGTTTGGCTACAGTAAGTGCTGCAAGTCTGCTGTTAGCAAAGCCGTACAGCACAGGGGATTTGCATGTTTTAGTAGCTGGATCCTTCCATGCAATACAATAGTAAATATCCTTTGTTTTCCCTCAAGAGCAGCTTTAACAAATGGAACCTAGTTAGTTCTGACAAGAATCAAAGGGATGTTGCTGGGTTTTTTTCCTTTTTGCCCACAAGTTCTCCATCCTCAAACTGTATAACTACAGCAGAGAAGAATGTGAAGAGACTAATAAAGGATTTGTTGGGTTTGAGGTTTTTTCACAGGGAAAAGATAAAAAAGCAAACCCCTCCAAGCTCTGTAAGAGCTTTGGAGTAGAGGCCATGTGTTGTTACTGGCCCTCCAGGGGCTGCTTCCTGCTTTTGTCAGGCTCTGCTCCAGATGGCAGTATCAGATGATGCAGCTGCTGTTGCACTCTTACAGCTGTAGGGCTGGAACTGAAATCTAAATGTGTCCTCCAGGCCTGTGGTACCTGGCTTTATCAGATTGTAAAATAAAATAGATACACAGATGAAAACCCAGTCAAGAATCATCAGTCATCACTTGGAGGTAATCTGACTGGGGAAAGGGCACATCTGTTGATGACCAGAATTTTTGTGACAAGATGTATTTTCAGTGATATTTCTGTAGTCTGCAACTGGACAAGTCATTGTTTCTCAGCTGGAAAATGCATTTCTTAACTTGAGACATGTTTCTTAAGTATGTTTCAGAGAAGGCTGTTGGACTGATTGTTTTTGTTCTATTTCTGTGTTGACTATCTGTGAATATAATAGTACAATGGAGGAGATTATAATTCCATTTTAATGCTGTTAATTAAATAGAGTTTTAGGAGCAGAAAGTGTGGATGATCTTGAACAATAATTCAGATGTTCTTTCTGTTCTTATACCTTCCTGACCACAGGGATCACAAGCTCAGGAGCCAATTCTGGTTTCTGCTAGGACAATGTTGGAGAGCTCATCTTTGTTGATCAAAACTGCCCGTTCTCTGGCTATCAACCCCAAAGACCCTCCTACATGGTCTGTACTAGCAGGGCATTCCCACACAGTCTCAGATTCTATCAAGAGTCTTATTACCTCTATCAGGTATGTCTTCTGTAGCAATTGAGCAACTGTTCATAAAGAGAAATGCCATATGGCCATTAGCACTGTGTTATTTTTCTCTGATGGAAATTACTCTGTGATGCAAAATATCTCCCCAGTTACACTGGGTGTTTAATCATAATTGATGACTGCAGCACCCTGCAGCACAGGGCTGTTCTGTGTTTGTGTTCTGTTCTCCTTCACTGGTTCCACCCCCAATTCACTCTAAGGTAAATGTAATAAAGAATGCTGTGGAAAATGAACACTTGCTGATATTACCTCCATGGAGATCGTGTAGCAACATGCAGGAAATAGGTTTTTTGGGGGTTTTTTTGTGTATTTTCTTTTAAGTGGCCCTGTGTGCATTCAGGAAAGACCCTGCTCCTTGCACCGTGCTCAGCTGAGTGTTTGTCTTGCAGGGACAAGGCCCCAGGGCAGCGTGAATGTGATTTCTCCATCGATGGCATCAACAGGTGCATCAGGGACATTGAGCAGGCGTCGCTCGCTGCCGTGAGCCAGAGCCTGGCCACCAGGGATGACATCTCTGTGGAGGTGAGACAGAGGGCAGGGACAAACACACCCTGCTGCTCACCCACAGCACTGCCAGTGAGGGAACAAGTGTCCTTGCTGGGGTCTTTCTAGGCAAAGTCATACACAGACAAAAGGGAATCACTTCTTCAAAGATGCCAAAATCACCAGGGAGTAGTAGGGGTGAAAGGAGTTATTTTTTACTGTCACCCATGTATTACTCTTACTTCCTATGCTGATATGACAGTCTGATAGAGTTTTTGTGGTGCCTTGCCATGTGGAAGCCAGGATTAGGTTCTGAAAATTCTTAATGAATTTGTTTCTGAATGTGGTCTATTACTAGAAGTCCAATGACATAAATGTCAATGTTCTTTATTCTTAATGCCTAGTTTGTCCTTTGATAAGTGAAATTTGAAGTTGATATTGATATGTTCACTTTAAGAAAGCTTCCTTCTCTGCCCTCTTCAGTGTGTCAGCTCACACTGAGATTCTCATCTTGGTATTTATGTCTTTTCATACTGCTGTTTCTTGAACTGACATGTTTATTGGAGTGGTTCCTTCAGGCTGTAACACTGCATACTAGAAACATGTCAGACCAAATGAAGCTGTGCAAAAGAAGTCTTTGCAGGAAATATGTTATCATTCATTTTAATTGAAATGCAGTTGTTGTGTTCACCATGTTGAACTGAAGTAAATGTTACCAAAAATGGCAGTTATAAAGCAGTAAAGGAATGTAACAAAGGGCAAAAATAATTTTTTTTTCTGTTCCCTATCATGAGAGTGACCTTAATCCTGACAGCTGCCAAGACATCAAGTGCCTCTGAATTAAAAGCCAGTATTTATGTATTGACCAGGCCACTAATATGTTTTTAATGTGTTTACTCCTGTCCTGCAGATTGTAATCAGGAGGTCACTCCTCATCTCTGTCCTTCAGAGATGTGACATTTTTCCTTTGCCAGTGGACTTGTCCCACTTGCTTCAAAATCTGTGGCAGAGTTTTTTGCTCTTGCATTGTATTTTTTGCTTTGATAAATGTTTTTTCACACTTAAATCAGTGCTCCTGATAGTTTTCTGACTGGTGCAGTGATACTAATTCTTTGTCAGGATGAAAATAGCTTGGGAGGTGTCAGGGGGGTCCTTAATCACATTGCAGTGAGAAAGAACACCTAGCCCTGAGTTTGCTGGTGTCAGCACTCTCTGCCCAGATCTGTCATACAAACCTAAGAGGAGCAGGCCCATCTCAGGGTTGCTGTTGTTGAAAGAGGATAAGGGAGAAGAAATGAGGCAGTATGTGAGGAAAACCAGCAGTGTGATTTCTGCATTCTGCCACAGCAGGTCACTTGAACAGCTTTGAGGATGTTGGCTGGTCCAAGGGTGATTGTCAAGTGGGAGGACAGTTGTGATAGCAACTGACAATTTCTCTCTCTTTCAGGCTCTGCAGGAACAGCTGACATCAGTTGTACAGGAAATTGGCCACCTCATTGATCCCATAGCCACTGCAGCTCGGGGAGAGGCAGCTCAGCTGGGGCACAAGGTACTGTCCTGCCATCACAGAGGCATTTGAGATCTTGGACAGCTGAATGTTAGGGAAGACCCCAATTTTCTGGCAGTTTCCCTTCCTATATGAGAGCAGAACAACACATTTGTAGTAAGAAAAACAAAATAAATGGAATTTTCAAATACTCGGAGCCAAGACCAAATAAACCTTTTTACATTTTAGGCCAGAGGGGAGAAATTCATATTGAGGTTTTTGGTTAGGGGCTTTGTGTAAATGTCTCTCTCTCCTCTGTTATATGGAGTGTAAGTAGAGTCAAGCTCATGCTTGTGGGATGTCTGTCCAAAATAACAAATGTTAGAATGCATATACCAAAAGCATATTTACCATGGTTATTGCAAGGTTTAGAAGTTTCTCACATAGCAAGTTCTCATCCTGTATATTCTTGAGAGTAAAAACTGCAGAGGCAACAAAGATTGAGAGGTTCCTCCCTTGCCCAGAGATGTTTTTCAGGGATGCTCTTGGATAGCATGTGGCTCCTGTGACAGTCTTGAACAGTTTGATGTAACCTCAAGGGGCCATGTGCTTGTGGAGGAGCAGACCTGTGGCTTTGCAAAGCAGTTGGGCAGTGAGGGCAAACCCAATCCCTGGGCACATGATCCAAACCCAGTGCTGTGCACTGCAGGAGCACTGTGCTCCTTGAGCTAACCCACATCCCAGGGGTAAGCAGGGAATGTGTTCTCTCTGTTTCACCTCAGAGATGTGGTTAATGGCTTGCTGGGGTTCTTCTGGCTTCCTTAGGTAACTCAGCTGGCAAGTTACTTCGAACCCCTTGTTTCAGCTGCAGTTGGTGTGGCATCCAAGACACTGAATCATCAGCAGCAGATGACTGTGCTGGACCAGAGCAAGACTCTAGCAGAATCTGCCTTACAGATACTGTATGCTGCCAAAGAAGGGGGAGGAAACCCCAAGGTAAGGTGGTTGTGTGGCATTAAGGGTGACAGAGGAAGGCAGGTGTGGCAGAAAGCCCAGCACATACCTGCTGTACAGTCAGGGGATATGTCTGCAGTCCAAGTGCCAGTGACAGCTCTCCTGGTGTCTCCTGACAGTGGGAACATTTCTCCAGGACAGGATTCCAGTCTTCTCACAGCATTGTCTCAGGGGACACAGTCAGGGTATGACAGCAGCAATCTAGGCTCTCGTAGAGAAAGCAAAGGGTTAAAAAGCAGGGCTTGTCTGGTGCATGGCCCAATGGTTTGGGGACCCTTGGCAGGAAAGAGCAGCATTACATAACTCAGGTGCCATTGGTGACTTTCAGAGAGCTGCTGTCTTTAGAGGACATTCAAAAAGGCTGTGGCACCTGAGGCTGATAGTGTCATGTGCCACAGCTCCTTGTAGGAGTTACAAGTTCTGTTCTGTCTGCTTTGCTGCAGTGTTTTACTTGTCATCTTTGCCCAGAAGTGTTATTTTCAGTGCCTCTACTGTTTTAATTTCTTACTCTCTGATTCACACACTGTTCTGCAGAGAGAACATCTCTGACTGTCTCAGTTCTCTCATTCTGTGTCCTCCAGGCATCTCACACCCATGATGCCATCACTGAGGCTGCACAGCTGATGAAGGAGGCTGTGGATGACATCATGGTCACTTTAAATGAAGCTGCAAGTGAAGTTGGCATGGTTGGAGGTATGGTAGACTCGATTGCAGAGGCAATGACCAAGGTGAGCATAGAAATAAACCCCCCTCTCACTTTGTGTTTGAAAGCTGATCCACATTGCAGAGCTTTGGACAAACTGGTGCTGATTTAGTGTTCAGTCATGAAATGTAGTCACAGGAAACCTGAAGATTATTTGATTTTGCGTATTGTAAAATTAAACTGATGTGGGTCATGGTGCTCACATTACAACCTACATGGTACCTGTCAGTAGAATTCCTACAAACTACTTTTTTCAGTAATATTTGGCATTTAGCTATCACTTAGGTCAAGTGACCTCTTACTTTTGCTTCCTTTTTTTTCCCTAATCTTTCATGCTAGTCTCTTGAATGAACAGCAGCCAACCTTGAAGCAAGTTACTTTCAGAGAAGCTGTCAAAGCCTGAAATGCCCTGCTGTGCTTTGTAATGCATTCTACTGAAGATGTGTAGTTGCAAAGTGTCCAGAAGTTCAATCCAAATATTTGGCTTTCCTATCCTGACTTAAAGATTAAAGACTTTAGCATATAAAGAAATCTTACATTATCTTCTGTCATGAGCATTTTGGTTTGTAACTGTTTCACCTTTCTCTATTAGCAGAGAAGAGCAAATTATTTGATTTTCATGAGAAGCAAACCTCATGCTCAAAAACTGTACTTTGCTGTGTACATTCTCTGCATCTCCCATGCTCATAACCTTGGGCTCAAGTATTTGCTGAACTTCTTTGTACATCCTGGTGCAGTTTTTTCACTTGTGTATCTTGAGAGAGATCACAGAATTGAATATCTAATACAATTTTACTGTTGCCTGTAAAGTATGCTGTTTATTGTGAATTTTTAATGCTGTGGTTTTCCCTTTGTCTTGCAGCTGGATGAAGGTACACCTCCAGATCCAAAAGGAACTTTTGTTGATTATCAGACCACTGTGGTGAAATATTCTAAAGCCATTGCTGTTACAGCACAGGAAATGGTAAGAAATTACCTTGACAGGGTCCAAACTCTGTGTATGTAAGGAACATGGAATTATCTGTGCAGTATTGAGACACTCTTGATCATCAAATTTTCAATAACCTCATCTCTTTTGGGGTAATGGAGCAAAAGGAGTGATGATCTTGTTGATTTGACTCTTGCATCTTAGTGGTATAATAATGGAGGGGTCCTCTACAGGAGGAACACTGGATTGTATTGTGGCCCTTCTGCACAAAAGTTCTTTATGTGGCTCATTTTTGAGGAGAAATAAAAGGAAAACCACATGTTTTTTCATCAGCCCATTTAACTGGGCTGACATGCCACCTTTTGTTCATCAATGACTTTGGGATACTTTTTCACACTTACTGTTTCATGTAGCCAGTGAAATAACATCAGTGTTTTCAGAGCTCTGTAATGCTTCATGAATGAATGCAGATCAACATCCCACACTGTCCTTTTCTTTTATTTCTATGACTCACCTGGGTTTAAAGAAAGAAAAAAGTGACACCTGTTGAATTGAGATTTTTCTTGACTTGTGTTTCACAGTAATGCATAATGTGTGTTTCCTTGGAACAGTACAGGGGATGCTAATTTGTTGCTGAGAGAGTTGAAGTGACTGTTCATGAGTGCTACAGACAGGACTTTTCATGAAGTTTATTGCTCTTGCAGTCCAGACAGGTCCATGATTCTGCTATCTATGACAGTAGAAGCTGGTCTAAAACTAGTTTTGTTCCAGGAATGGACCTTCATTGCTTTTACTTACAGTAATTTGAGACAGAAGAACTATCTCTGTTAAAAGATAGGAATTTTCTAAAGAGAGATTCAGTTATTTGTACTGAGACATTCTGTGTCATCCTGCCTATTTCTTCTCCATCCTGTTCCCTCATCTGAGATGTGTTTTGCATTGATCCTCAGATTTTTTCCATTTCCATGCTTCCACATCTCAGCTGAGGCTGATGGGGATTAGCTCACTTTGACAAAATAAGGTGGCTGTGACACACAAACCCCACTTTCCTTCCCAGTCTGAACAGCTGTACCTGGCCAATGGCCCCTCTGTGTCAGAGTGAAGTATTGGCTCTAACTGCTGCTCTTGGATTCCTTGGTATCTGCAGCACCTGCCCAGGTGCCATGACTCTAATAAAGCATGTTGGCTTGAGTTTCCTCTGGAATTCTTGCTGGAGGACACATCCCTTCCATGGCAAGAGGATTACCCCATTTTATCAGCGTGGCCAAACAGATGAGTGTGCTTCTAACTGGGGTGTATTAACAAGTTATCCTCATGCCTGTCAATTTTCTGTTTCTCTTGCCTGTGTTCTCTCTGCAGATGACTAAGTCGGTTACTAACCCGGAGGAGCTGGGCGGACTGGCATCGCAAATGACCAATGACTATGGGCATTTGGCCCTCCAGGGCAGAATGGCTGCAGCCACGGCAGAACCTGAGGAGGTCTGCAGCTCTTAGACCTCTCTATTCCCTCTACATGGTGCTGTTAACAAGGGTGTTCTTTTACTGTGAAGAGCACAGTAAAGGTGACAAGCCTTGTTGTAAGAATTGCCCAGTCAAAGAACAGAAACCCTTTGTCAAAAGCTCTGTCTGGCTTTAGAAAGAAACATCTCAGGATAAAAGTGGATAATTCCATAGACCACAACAGAACCTCCTAAATTACTTGACGCCTTCACTTACAGGCAACTTGCAAATACAATGAAAACTCTTAAAACTCTTAACTTGTTACCATGTGGCTTTCCTTTGATCTTGCATGTTTTGGCAAGTTACAAATATTTATATGCATTTTTAATCTTGCCTGTAAGTGATTTGAAGTATAACTTGCTATCCTGAAAATGAGATTCATCACACTTTAATCACATGGGGCACAAGTGTCTTTTGCTAAAGGACATCCTCCATAGCTCAGAGTTGGAATGTGATGTGGGACAAGTATCTTACTTGCCTCATGCCATGTGAGGAGGATGGGCTGTTCACCTCAGTTGCATTAACCTGTTGTGGGAGTTGCTGCATCTTCTCTGAGCACAGCCCTTTCACCCCTCTCTTCTTACTGGAGCACAAACTTTGTCAAGATGAGGTAGAGGATATCTCACCTTCTCCAGATGTATCAGATTGTCTACATAAATGTCTTTTCAAGAGTTTTTGACTTTGTGCTTACACATCCTGCTGATAGATTTAAGTGTTTTGTGCTCAGCAGCTACATGAAAAGCAATGCCTTGCACTTGGCTCAATATTGTTAAATTGAATTATGATTTCTGCATGTTACTTTGTGCCTGAGGTTAAAATAATTCTGTTTGTGATACTAATGGCTGTGATTCCTGCTCATGGATTAATCCCAAATCACACTGGAATGAGGGCATACATGCAGGGACTACAGCTATCATGTTTCAAAACAGGGACTGCACATCTTAGGATGTGGGATTATTAATAAATTGGAACCAGTAATAGCAGGACTTTCCCCATTTCAGTGCTCCATATGGATGTGATTGATTCTGGAGAGTGAAGACTGTGCAAGGTTCAAAACCAAGCAAAGAGAATCACACACTTGCCTACTTTTAGACCCATTTTCAGCAGTGAACAGTACCATGTGCTTTTACCTGCTGAACATACCTTGAGTACAGCTCATGCTGACAGGGCAGTTCTGGATGATGCACTGTTTAAATGTGAAGTTGCTCATGCTTGAATTATGTCCCCTTGACTCAGTTACCTGCCTTACCCTTCTCTTTCTGAGTCATTCCTGCCCTGTTTTATCAGGGAGCCTTTATAGGGTTGTGCTTCATGTGTAGATGGAATCACATCTGTGCTTTTTTTCTGATCTTTGGAGAGGATATAGTGGTGGGCAGAATATTGATATTCACCAGAGGGACAGTTTCCATTTCTGTTGACACAGTGTACCAGCATGACATTTATTTATTTGCTTTCTTCCTTTTTCCCTGTGCCTTCTTTGCCATCTAGATTGGGTTCCAGATCAGGACTCGGGTGCAGGAGCTTGGCCATGGGTGTATCTTTCTTGTACAAAAAGCTGGAGCTCTCCAGATTTGCCCTACAGACAGCTACACCAAAAGGGAGTTGATAGAATGTGCTCGTGCTGTCACAGAAAAGGTGAGGTGGCTTTCCTTGTTACCCCATTGTGTTTGTCTACCCAGCTCCCACTGGAGTAAACCAAACTGGATTCTGGAAAGTGTTTCTTTTAACTTTGCACTGTAGCACAACAGTGTCTGAATTACCCAAAGGTCTTGCTTCTCTTTCAAGCATTCAGTGTTCCTGTGCTGGATTAGCCCATGATTAGTCCTTCCTCAGGCCTTGCAATAAAACTTCAACCTCCTATCAGAGGGAGATTGGTCCAAAACAATCTCCTAAGATGTGAGATGGCTCTTGTGCCTTATGGGGCACTCCCTGGCCACAGTTACTGTGAGGTTGGTCAGTGACATGTGGTTTCATGCAGCAAAGTCCTCCCCTTTTAGGACAGAAGTAACTGCCTCGAACTGCATCTTCAAACTCTGGGGCTTCTTGTTCCTTGGAAACATCCCCTTCAAATAAATGGCCTGGGTAGTTTTGTTGAACCTTTGTGATGGCATCTCTGTCCTTTTATTGGGCATGAACATTGAGAGTTGGTGCCAGGAGTTTTCAGATCTCACCAAACACCATTGGTTCAGGCTGTGTGAATGTGCTCTCAGCTGTACCAGTTTCATGATGGATCCCAGGAGTAGTGACAATTCCAAATTTAGACAGAGTTACAGAGTACCTTGTAATTTAAAGCTGATAGAGAGTAGTAATGATTCACAGGACCAACTTTCTTTCCACTGTTGCTTTTTGCTGTTTCTAGGTCTCCTTGGTTCTGTCTGCCCTCCAGGCAGGGAACAAAGGCACACAAGCCTGTATCACTGCAGCCAGTGCTGTGTCTGGCATAATTGCAGATCTGGACACCACTATCATGTTTGCTACTGCTGGAACCCTTAATGCTGAGAACAATGAATCATTTGCAGATCACAGGTCAGTGTTGCTGGAAAAGATGGAAGAGTGCATGCCCAGGGGAACAGTGGAACTGGCAGAAGAGACTGGGACATGGAGATAAATTTTTACCTTTTTGGATTCCTGTGAATGAAATTGAATGAGCCAGGGGAGTGAGAGGAGGAATAGGAAAACTGGAATGTAACTTGTTTGTGAACTGCATACTCAAAATTATTTCTTCATTTACCTAAATGTTGCTTTGGATTTTTGTTGTTCAAAATATGGATATGGGTGGGAGGGGGTGGTGAACCCTGACCAGGACACACTCTCTGTTCCTGTTGCCATTCTTCCTTCTACTTTCCTCACCTGTGATTACCTTAGTTTTTCTTACAATATGCTGATTATTATGGATGTTCATCAGCTGGTACTTCTCTCACAGCATGACCAGATTTTATTTTAGTATTCAAATACAATGATCTCCCATGCTGTTGCCCAATCTCTTTCTTTTCAAGATGGGCTCATTTTATTACACTGCCCTGCATTTGCCCCAAATGCTCTGCTGCTGTTTTCATAGTTGCTTTTGGGTTTGTTTTTTTTAACTTACACCCTTGACCTGTGTTCTGTTATGAAGGGACATTGGTATGATGATTTAGATCAGCTCTTTCATGTTACTCACCATAACTCTGGAAAACACATTTTTCCCCTCTTCTCATTTTCCACTGCCTCCCTGCTTCCTCTTCTTTTGCTACAGGGAAAATATCCTGAAAACAGCAAAAGCTTTAGTTGAAGACACAAAATTGTTGGTTTCTGGTGCTGCCTCAAGTCAGGACAAACTGGCCCAAGCAGCTCAGTCATCAGCTAACACCATCACTCAACTTGCTGAGGTAGTAAAATTGGGAGCAGCTAGCTTGGGATCTGATGATCCTGAAACACAGGTGAGATGTTTTAAGATTTTCTGATACTCTTATAGAGAACAATTTTCATTTGGTAGAACTTTGTGTGACTTAATGCTTTTAAGAACCACAATATGGTTCATCTCCTCTGGGAGTTTTCTGGGTTTACTCAGATATCAGTTGTTTAGAACACAGTCAAAAGGCTCAAGCATTGATTGGAACTAGTCAGGCCTTTGTGTAATCCTTCTGCTCTTATTTCACTGCTGTGTTCCAGCTGGGATGCTTCTGGCAAAGTATTTGGCTCCTTTTTACTAACCTGTCATTGGAACTCTGGCTCACCCCAGTTTTGTTCTGAAGAGCTTGCAGGTCTTTAAAGCTGCTTTATCCAGCTTATGTCTGGACTGTGCTGTGTATTATTTGTGTAAGCTGACAAACTCTTGCCATTCTCCAGCTATATGTGTCTTGTTTTTCAATTAACTCTACAACTTTTTTATGTGGACAATCCCTAATATTTCTTCAGTTTCTTGTTTGGATCTCAGTAAAATGGAAGCAGGCAAGCAAATTGCAGATGTTTGAAAAAGACAGATTTTTTTTTTTTTTAGCTGTGCTCTGAAAATCACACCTTCCTGCTTTATTGCCTGAGCATTATGGCTGTTTCTCATTCCTTAGGTTGTTCTGATCAATGCTATCAAGGATGTTGCAAAGGCCCTTTCTGATCTCATTAGTGCTACCAAAGGAGCTGCCAGCAAACCAGCAGATGATCCATCCATGTACCAGCTGAAAGGTGCTGCCAAGGTAAAACCTTATTATTAAATTTTATTTGCAAGTGTCTGTGCAATCACATTTGATAAACATGTGGAATTTTGACTTCAACAATTTCTAATTGCCTGAAGACTCCTTTATTTGTTTAATTATCATGGTCAACACAAGAGTTGGTATTTAGTCCTGTAACAAGTAGAATTCATGAAGTCTCTCAGGTCCTATTAGAATTGACAATGCTTCCCATCTTGCCTTGCCTCATACCCTGAAAACAGGAGGAAGGATTCACATGTTATTTTTTTGCTTTGCTTCTCCTCTTCAGGTGATGGTAACAAATGTCACATCCCTCTTGAAGACTGTTAAAGCAGTAGAAGATGAAGCCACTCGAGGGACAAGAGCCCTTGAGGCCACAATTGAGTACATCAAACAGGAGCTCACGGTACACAACTGAATTGTTGCTTTTGCAAGTGTGTCCTTACACAAAGCTGGGAGCAACTGCTTCCTTTTTCATTAGACCTTCAGCTTTCAGTGCAGATACTGTTTTCTGTCTGATGCTGTTCACTTTTTTTTCATCCTGGCTTTGGTAGTGTCTCCTCAATATCACTCTCATCTGTGTCTGCAGTTCAAACTTTTTCTATTTTTTCCTTATTATGGAATGATTGTGATTGTGATACATGGCCTGCTGTGGATACCCTGTGTAAGCAGGAATTAATGGTAGTGTGCAATTCTCTCTCAAATTAAGTGTTATACCATGACAATTGTTTTCCTTCCTCTTAAGACATAAAAGTATATTTAGGGGTTTTTCTTTACTAGCATAATCATGAATGACATAAATTAATACCTGCATGATTGTGGAGAAGCCTGATTTTTTCCTTCCTTTACTTACAGTCCATATTTGTTAAAAACCCTGTAGACACAGTCTTCAGCAGGAAATGCTGTGTTGTACAGGCTGTGGATTAGCAGTTCTGACACCATAACTGCACTGTGGCACCATTTTGTCAAATGCTCAACATCCAGTTTTCACTGTGTGAGCAAAGCTGTTGTAATGAGGAAATTTATTGTAAAATATTTTCTTTTTAAATATCTGTTTATAGTCATTGGGGATTCACATGGCAGTCATAAAACCTCCTGATGTGGTTCCTGATCAGGCATGTTCTGTACAACATCTCACCTGTTACTGTTGTGTATCCTCATGAAGGCCTGGCTGTTCCATCCCATCCTGTATCTCTGAGCTAAAACCTGCTCAGGTCTGTCACTGGGTTATCACATCATTCTCAGTTTGGTTGGTACCTGTTTGAAGTGTTCCTCTTGCTCTTGTCAGCATTGCTGAGGGCTGCACCTCTGCTTGTGGTGTTGTCATCTCATTCATGGGGAACAGAGGGTGGCACACAGGTGCTCAAGAAAATGTGTCCAGGCTTGATCTGGAATTCCAGGACCTGACTCTGAGCAACACTGAGGGATGTCTTTGCATATAATAACTAGAATTCATTTTTTTAACATTGCTTCTGTTTCTGGAGAGAGGAAGTGAAAAACTGATTTACCAGGAGCACAGGATAGACCAGGCTCATTTTTGTCCAGACATTTGCATTCTGAAACCACTGGCCTGCTTAGGTTGCACTGTGTGTGGTCAGGAAACCTCCTGATTAATTGTGCACTCCAAATTGCCCCTGCACACTAAAGGAATGGCAGGGAAATACAGGGTGTGCATTAAAAGAAAGGCAAGCAAATACAGACTAAAGCTTGGGAAAAGAAAATATGTAATCAAATTAAGGTTGTGCAGCTCTTGTTACCTACACCTTCCCACAGTTCCTGTATTCCAGAATTTGTGTATTGTCAGGTAATTTGAACTCTTTTCACTTTATTCACCCTGCAAAATTCTATCTTCAGGTTTCTAAGGAAGACTAAATATAGCCTCAGAGACAACGCTCCACCTCTGCTTTTTTAAGACACATTTGAATATTTTAGTGGTGATGTTCTCAGTCTCCACTGCTCTGTGCTATCAACAAGCACTGGGTAAGGTCCAGCCTCTGCAGGGGAAGGATCTCCTCATGTGAGCAGAGCAGCCTAAACAGCAGTCAGGATGAGAAAAGAATATAATGAAAGGAACAGAAAGAATATAATGAAAGGAATTACTGTTCCTGTCATTATATTACTGTGCCTTTCATTTTCACCTGGTAAGGCTCTGAACAGCTGCCTGTGACTGTCTTGTGGGTAATTAAATGCAGATGAGATGAAAGGGTTAACCTTTTTTATTGTCTCCTTCCCTCAGCTCATTGTTCCTCTCTGGTGTCTGTAGGTGAGCAGGCTTATCAGATCCAGGCCCATGACAAGCAGCAATGATATCCAAGTTCCCCAAATATGTTTCTAATTTCCTGCTGTTCAAAGGCTGCTTCCTTTGGCTGTCCCTCTCATGGTTGTTGTGCTCTGACTTGGCTGCTATCAGACTTTCCCTCTGCTTTCACTTTTAGGTGTTCCAGTCCAGCGAGGTCCCAGAGAAGACATCATCACCTGAGGAATCCATCCGGATGACGAAAGGCATCACCATGGCAACTGCCAAAGCTGTGGCAGCTGGGAACTCGTGCAGGCAGGAGGATGTGATTGCCACAGCCAACCTGAGCCGCAAAGCAGTGTCTGACATGCTGACAGCCTGCAAGGTAAACACTCCCTTCATTGCTAACACTCATCTTCTTGTGTTTGTGCCTCTAAATCCATAGAACGTTATGTATTTTGTTCAGTTTCCTGCTTTTCGTGTGAGAAAGTTAAGGTAATTTTAAGGAAATCTCTTTCAGAAAGGATTTTTTGTGAGTTTTTTGAAATTTCCTGGTTTCCAGTCAGAAGACAAACAATTTGTGCAAGTAGTAGAATATACAAATATTCCTGTAGTCACAAATATAATTTCAACGTTCCTAAAACAGTGAAAGGATTGGTGAAGGAAATCACTCTCATCTGTCTTTTCCCCCTAAGTCTGTGGGTTTGCTCAATTTCTATTGTGCTTTTCAAAAATGTGTGCAATTTTTATTGCAAATTTTTATAAAAATAGCTGTAGCTCTATTTTCTACACTCTATAGTACATAAATTACTGTTAAGCCATTTGCCCTTGTTCTGATGATAAAAAATTCTAGGCATAAATGATTAAAAAATGGGATTATGAAGATCTCATTCTATTTGATTTTCAGTAGTGACTGTAGTAGCAAACTGCCTTTGCCTGTAAATCACAGTTATTTACTTTTGCCTTTCCATGTATGGAAGGTGACAGTGAAATAATGGTGCTCTGTGTGGTGTCTGATTTTCAGTATCTGTTTAAACCCTAACTGCCTACATCAGTCCCAGAGTGATTTTTAGCCTAATACTGCCCAAACAGAAGGGTTATGTTTGTTTTAAATATGATCCTCTTCCAAAAGTGCAAGTTCTGATTTAAACAGCCTTTATACAAAACCATTGAATGCAACTTTTTATATTGACTTAGTTCTGTAGCAGGTTTTTTAGTGTCTAACCACTTTGCATGCTTCAGATTTTGATTTCCCTTTCCAAACAGGCAGCAAATTCTCAGGAACAGAATCCTCTGGTTTTAGTAATGTTATAAAACACTTCCATGCATGCACAGCCCAGTACATACTTTTGAATATCTATTTATGAACATTCTTTTTTAAAATATTTTTATGTTTACATTTGCTCCCAGTTAATTTAATGATTTTGAGTGGTTTGTGCACTGTAAGTGGCTGACAGGATGAAGCTTCCTGCAAATGGAGCAGTGGAGGTGTGGGATGCTGGAAAAGCCTTTGTGATCTCCCAGGGAATTGCTTTCACAAAGAAAGGAGCCTACAGAAGGAAAAGGGCTGGGAATCATTTTACTTGCTGTAATGACACAGTGCCAAGGCCTGAGATCTAGTCTGCTTTCTTAACACCAAGAGCATGTATTGGACAAACAAGAATAAAAGTCTCCAAGAATACTAATTTTTGCATTATCTAAAATGGATGAGAAAATAGCTGCATCATTTAACAAAGATTTTAAATGCACAGTTTTAACCAGACTTGATTTAGAAAATCTTGTTTCTACAAATTTTTCCTTAGAGTCTTAGAAATCTTATGTCATTAATTCTACAAATTGATTACTGGATGTAGCATTTCCAGGATAAGCCACATTCCTTGAATTTTAGGGATAGGAACCAGCACTCTTAGCCCTAGTATGCCGTAAAAGCTGTGTGATGCAATGGGACTTGGGTTTTGTGGTATTTGACAAACACTGGAGGGGTTTTATAGTGATGTTAAGGTACTCTGTAGAAATAGCACTGATAGATTATCAGATTTTTATGTTCTTTGGATCAAGACAAAAGTGCATGTATATGATCTGTGGTAGAATTGTACAGAACATAGCTCTGACCTCCCCAGTGTCAGGAATTTGAATGCAAGCTCTATTTAATTGCCTCTGGCCTAAGGCAAGTAGTATAAGGAGTCAGAATGAACAGTTATATAGATGCCTGTGCTGTAGATGAATTTACAGTGCTCATTACTTACTCAGTTGTTATGAGGAGATGCCATTTCAAAAGACAATAAGGATGCTTCTTGTGGGATGTACTGAGACAACTCTCATTAAAGTCAGTGGAAATGCTGTAATTACATTTATTGAATGTTAGAGCCAGGCCCTAAGCTAACAATTTTTTTTATTTTATCATGTGTTTGTATAAAATAATACCATAATTAACCTGTGCACAATTCCACTGTTTGAAGTGATTGCTGTTGGAAAGGAAGCAGATATGCAAGGCCTGTCAAACCCATAGGAAGCAATGGCAGTGAGCAATCACTGAGCTCATTCCAGAGGCAGTGGATGGAGGGAAACAACAACTTGTCACTTTTCTCAGCACTGGTGGCACTGGAGGCAGCTGAGCAGAGCCAGGCTGGAGCACAGCCCTGGGAGCAGGCACAGCCCAGCTGGGGCTCAGCCAGGGACAAAGGGCTCAGGGGAGCTCCCTCACACAGCTCCCTGCCCAGGGCACCAGTGCTGCTGATGGGCTGGGAGTGGCACCAGAGACAGGGGGTGCTGCCATGTGCAGAGAAAAGGAGGGCTGATGGTGAAGGAAGCCTCAGCATGAGAAACAAATGTGTGTTCTGCTTCTTCAGACACATTTCAATTTTCAGCCCTTCTGCCCAGGGCTGGAGGAGAGAACATTTCTGTTGTGACTCCCCACTGGTAGAGTGAGATGTGTGTTCAGATGGTTCTGGGTTAGGAAAATTATTTCCTAAAATTACTTCTGTCACCTCTTTAGCCTGCTGTGAAATACACAGAATTTATACTGAACCTTAAAAATGCTCCCAAAATATTCTGATACCAGTCTTGGCTATGTATGCAAAACACAGAAGGAACTTCCTATTTCCCTCCTACACATGCTTGCTCTAATTCTCTGTGTTACAGTAATATTTAAATGCAGAAGAGACATTTTAGGATACTTTACAATGCATGCATAAGAAATACTTAGAGGCCCTTTGAAAATTCCAAAACTGTTCTGAACTTTGTGGGCTTCAGTAGCTGTTTGAAGCATGCTGAGGATGAGGAAATTCAGTGCTGTTCCTCCCATCTCCATGCCCTCGGCCAGGGTGTGGGGATGAGGAGGGGAGGTGGCTCCTGCTCTGCTCATCCCCGGCTTCCCTGCAGAGGGAGCCCCGAGACCAGCGCCGCCCTGCTCGGGATGCTGCGGGCTGCAGGAGGGCCGAGAATGAGGGAGCTGTGAGATAATCCCCGTCCCAGCGGGAGATGAGAGAAACGGGAATGGAAGGAGCTGTTCTGTGAGAGGAAATGCTGTGCGTTTGGGGAACTTCCCTTGGCAATAAGTGGTACTTCTGCTCAATAAAAAAGTTCCCTAGAAGTTTATTGGAGAAAGTACAAGGCTTGAAGAGGCTGCAGGTTTCATTTTTTATTAAAAATAAAATGGTTGAATTAGTCGGGCTTATGTCAGATGCCAGCCATGACACTCAGTGGAAATCCTCACAAAGACCTGACTCTGCTGCAGCTCCTCTCTGTATTTAAGCAGATGGTTCCAGCCCTGCTGTTGCTGTGTTAGATCTCTATCAAGCCAACAGCATTAATGAGCCTTTGCAGAACTGCAGCTCTGCTGCTCTTCCAGCACCGTTTGCTTACAACAGAAATGGCTGGCCCTTGAGCTCAGATGTCATTTGCACACTGAAAAAATCTCCTCCCTTCTCTTTCCCCCATCTCTGTGCTGATCTTCTCTTGTGGGAGCCATTTTGGGTGCTGATGTTGTTTTGCCTCCTCAGCAAGCATCCTATCACCCAGATGTGAGTGAAGAAGTTCGGGAGAGAGCCCTGCGCTTCGGAACAGAATGTACCCTGGGATACCTGGAGCTGCTGGAGCACGTTCTCCTGGTGAGGACTCAGCTGCATGCACGCTGGCTTGCTTCCAAAGAGAGTTATCTCCCTGCCCTCTTTCTGTAGTGACTGCTAGTGACACATTTTTGTCAGTTTGTCACAAGGTTATGCAGTTTTGTTGTCAGAGAAAGCTAAAGGAAACACAATATTTCAGCTCTGTGAGACAGGAGGAATACTGGAGTACTTAAATGGAGCTGCATTCTGGATCAGATTGGAGGAAATACAGATCTGAACCCAAAAAAAGGTTGTGACAAAGGAATTAAACTAAGACATTTCAGCATTCTTTCAAGCCCACAATAAACACCAGACATGTTAGGCACAGGCCTGTGTCCCAGACTGAAGAGGTTACACAATATTCATTAAGGCACTGTTACATCAGTGTTACTGGTACTCTCACAGCCACACCTACTCCAAGCCATCCCAAAATCCCCAGCCAGCACTGCCTCACAAAGAACCCTCCAACACATCAGACATGGCACCCCCAAAGCTCTGCATAAAACTTCCACACTCAAATCCAAACTCATGAACCCTGCTGTCAGTGGGCTTTGCTTGACGATACATAATTATCCCATAATATATTAGTTATCCCATAATATATTAGTTATCCCATAATACTTGTTCTTCTGATGCTATTACTTTTGTAGGAAGCAATAAAATGTGTTTGAACTAATGTTTATGAGAAGACTTAAATCAGCAATCAGCTTCATGGATGACCAGCAGTTTCTTTTAGGTGGCTCTCAGCTGACATATTAAAGTCTGTGAAACTGAGATTTGCAGCCATAACTGCACATTAGCAAACCCAGATCAGTTTTTCTGCTGAGAACAGAGCATGTGTAATTATTTGCATCAACTTACTGAAATTTATATATAAAGTAAAAGTCCAGTCACAGTTGTGTTTGCCACTAGCAGTTAAAGTAGTTTAAAAAAAATTGGAACTTGCTGGTGGAATTCTTAGAGCTGTATTGCAGTAAGTGATTTAGCATTAGATGTCTGTTCCATTTTTAGTTTAGAGGACTGTGGGGAATTTTCAGATTTGACCCCTAGAAGGCCAGCACTATGTGTTTCAAACTGAGTGCCAGAACAGATCAAACACTTGAATCAGTTTTTGCTCATTTCTGTCTCTCTGCAAAGTCAAGAGGCTTAAGGCAAGAAAGGCATGTTCCACTTATTGAAGTAACAGGCCTTTTCTACCTTAAGCTTTTAACCCTGAAGCCACCAGCAAGTTCTGCCCCCTCATACCCACCCTGTCCCTACCCCAGTGCTGGCTGCCTCTGGTGGTTTAGAACCCCTAGGTCTGCAATCTCATTCATTTATAACCTCCAGAAATGCAGCTCATGTGGGATGAGGAATCTCTAATGGATCCATCTGGCACTCTGTAATACAGCTGTCAGTAAGTTCAGTTATACCCTCAGTGCTCAGGCTAGGGATGCTTACAGGGCTGCCAAGGGGGATTCTGCAGCTGTATTTCTTTGAAAATTATACTTGTTAGGTACAAGAGTTGTCAGATGCAGTATCTAAAATTTCTAAACCCGGGGTATTAACTTGTGTAATGTTGGCACAAAGTGACTTGTTTGCTCAAAGCACTATTCCACTAATCACCTAGCTAGAAGTAGGGCCAGGAACACACTAATTCCAGCTGAATTCTGCACATCATAATAAAACTTGTAAGCATTAGTGAGAATCCAGAGTGACCTGACCTCCTGCAGATCCATGTGCTCCATCCTGGCCAGTGCTGGTCCATGCTGAGGTGAGGGAAGTCTGGAGCTGTGCAAGGCAGTGCTGCTTTCCTGGGGTGCATCCAACACTGTAGAGTAAGTTTTGCTCCTAGTGCCTCCTGACAGTTACAGTCTCTCACTGGGCTTCAGACAATTGCTATACAAAATCAATGTTTCACTAGAGTGCCTTGGGAATCCTCCAGCATCCTGGAATCCTTAATAATGTGCATTCTCTTTCTCTAGATTCTTCAGAAAGCAACTCCAGAGCTGAAGCACCAGCTGGCCTCTTTCTCCAAGCGGGTTGCAGGTGCTGTCACAGAGCTCATCCAGTCAGCAGAAGCAATGAAGGGTGAGTTGGGAGCAGGCTCCCAGTGTGGTGTGCTCATTACTGCAGAAATCATGGTCTGATATTCTGTGTCACAGGCACTGCAGGCTCTCCTCAGTCATTTCCTGCTGTTATCAGTACCTGATCCTTGGAAATGAATCTATAAGCAATTTTCATATATGGGAATCCATTTTTTCTTTCCTCCTTCCCTCCTTATCTCTTAATAGAATTGCTCTTTTTCACAGAACCGTGATCTACATGATCCTATTTCTCTGTTCAAGTAGCTTTATTGGATACTTCAGCTTTTCCTGCATTCTCTTATATTTCAAAATTTCTGTTTTCATTTGCTAATAAGGCAAGCCAATATCAAACTTCTTCTATTCCCTAAGTGCTTTTTAAAAATCCTTATATTATTCTCATCTTTGGACATATTTATGAATTTCTGGCAATTTTTGTATTTTAATTCATATTCACTAAAATAAAAAACCACTTCTTATTTCTTTTTTCACTTGCTGCCTGTAGAGGATGTCTTTATTCACTTTAGAAGCTTTTTTATGAGAAGTAAAATGTGTTTTAGCCATTCACAATTTTCTTTCCTCGTTTTCATTTATAGTACACAATAAAGCTGTCTCCTAACAAATTCAACATGTAAATGTTTTAACCTTTGTGAAATGCCTTTTTTTGAAGAGCAACTAGTACATTTTACAAATTTGGGGTTGACTGCATTTATACTTGCTGCCTTTTTTTTACCCTGTTTATCTGCCAGTATTAGGGTTTAATATAGAACATTGTCATTCTCTACAGCATTTGAGCTGAGAAATGGGTTTTAGGCCATGCCCTTAGAGGTTATGAACTTCTTCTGGCTGTTTCATTGTTTCCCTCAATCCAGACTATGGATGCTTTCTGAACCTTGTAATTCAGAGAATGGTGTTAAGAAATCAAAAATAATAATGCACTGACAACTTCCAAAAATCTGAAACCACTTCCAGCCAAGTATTCATTTTGTGGATCTACAAAAATTCTTTGAGAAAAGAGAAATGCCAAAAAGTCAAGAGCAAAAAAAAATTTACCCTTCAGATGTGGTACAGAAAGTGCTTTGGCCTTTTCTACATCACTGTTAGGCACACACTGCCAAGTGTGCTTCCTTCAGTGCCACCTTCATGCCCAGGCACTGCCAGGGCACAGACTGGACTGCAGAGTGTGCTGGGGGTGGCTGTGCTGGCTGCAGCCTGCTCCCTCTACCTCTGTGTCACACCTCTCTATGCCTTGGTCAAGTCAGCAACCATCTGAGTAAGATCTCTGATAAACACAAGTTGAGTGACAGCTGGTTTTGTTCTCAGTATGGGCAGTATCCCTTTTTGAAGCTTCTTTGCTTACACAATTATTTAATAAGTTAGTTTCATGAAAAAATAATCCTACTAAATATTTATTTCCCCTCTGCTTTACAGTTTTCTCTGTGACATAAACCACTGGTTTCATGCCATTATGGCACTAAAATCAGCTTTCTGTGGTGTACATTCTGTACTGGACACTTGAGGTGTGACTGCAATTCCCCCTGTTTGAGTGGCAGCTCACTCCCAGTGACAGTGAAGTTATTGTCTCCATCTCCATTAATTTCAGGGACAGAATGGGTGGATCCAGAAGACCCAACAGTCATTGCAGAGACAGAGCTATTAGGGGCTGCAGCATCAATTGAGGCTGCAGCAAAGAAGTTAGAGCAGCTGAAACCAAGAGCCAAGCCCAAGGTGAGTGTCCATCCATCCCCACTGTTTGTTTGAGGTTAACAAGGCAGAGGATGCACCCTGCCCATAGTTTGGTGTGTATTTGCTACTGCCCACAATAATGGTGAAGAAAATCAAACCTTGCATGAGTTTTAGTGCCACAAAACCCTGCTCTGGATGGCACTTAGCCCTGAGGGCAGAGGGTAAAAAGGAGCTTTTCAGGGACTGAGTCAAGCACCAGCCATAAGCAAGCAAAGGAAGAGGAGCCAAATGTTAGAAATGCTTGTAAGATTATGGCATCATTACTGTTGGTTATTTACCTTTCTGTTTCCAAACATATTTTACTGCTGTGTAGTCATTCTTACTTGCTTTCTTTTGAAGCCCCTTTGTTCATATCTGAATTTGTGTGGTGTAGCAGGAGAAAGCAGCAGTAACACAGTTGGGATTCAAGAGAATGCAAAGGACCTGCAGGATTTTCTAAGACTAAAACCAGCATTTTATGCCCTGCTTAGAGAGTAGCTGTGTCAGTATAGAATCAGATACATTGTATGGTCATTTCTATGTCATTTTCCTGAAAGAAATTAATTTCCAGTTCATTATGATATCAGGTAGTGTTGCATGTTGCCAGGTCCTTTCAAATGTGTCTCTGAAGATATTATAAAATTAAGCCAACTGTTTTCACATGCAGTACAGAAGGAATATATGAAACTGGTGAATCCCAGAGAATTGCTACCTTTTGCCTGGTGTTAACAGGCAGGTTTTAGTAGGAATTACTAAATTTAGTAGGAATTACTACATCTCTTTAAAATGAAAAACATGTTTTGCTGTGTAATTGATGTCAGGAAAGGACTATGTATCTATGTTCCTCTTTATGCTGCTTTGTAGGTGCAAATCTGTTTTCAAAGTAAAGCTAATAAGAAGTCTTTCTAAAAAACAGAGCCTCAAAACCATTCATTTAGTGTTGGATGATTGTATTGGTGCAGGGTAGTATTTTGTTATTTAGGAGCATCAGATGAAATAGTTCTTGGAAGCTTCAGCCTTTGAGGACCTCTCACCCCCCACTCCCTGTTCAGTGATAGGAATAAATTAGCTCATGAAAAAAAAATGCTCTTTGTCTGCATTTTTAACAAGTACATCCATTTTGTTTATAAAGAAAAATGGTCCTTTCTAATGAGATTCCAGAGGCTGAGTGTGAGGAGTGGAAAAGTCCTCCATCACCTTTTCTGTGCACTCACTGCACAATGGCACATGTGTGCTGCCTGGTAACCATGGAGCAATTCCCTCCAACTTCTAAGCCCCTCCAGGGTCATTGAAATCTCCCAGTGAATTTCCCAGTTCTCACACCTGCTCATCATTTAACATGTTAATTTGAGTACCCACTCTCCTTGTGACTTACTGGTTTGTTTGTCATTTTCTGAAACTAAAATTCATATCCAACTGCTTGTTTGATTTGGGATTTCAGCAGCCTTTGCATCCTTTTCAGATGTTTCATCTCTTTCACAATAAGGATTATAATCCACATCAAAAGCTGCAGGAAGATCACAGAGTGGCTCAAACAGCACTTTTCCTGCTGCAGACTTGTAGCTTGTATCCTCCCAGAGCAGGATTTCCTGTGGTGAACAGGCTGTGTCTTCCTAAAGCCATCTTTGACAACACCCAGAGTGTTGGGTAGGAATGCTTAGACCAGGGAAGGGCTGCTTGGTCTTGAGCTCAGTCTGTGAAATGCAGGAATAGGAATTATTTTCTACAATGGAACAGACTAGCTAGACCAAATCCTGCTTTGGTTAGCAGCAATCATCATCAGGTGAACTTGCAGAGTCCTCAGTTGGTAATTTTAGAATGTCTACCTGCAGGAAATACATCATCTTCATCATTGCTGCTTGGTGGCTGATTCTCTGTTTTTTCTGAAGTTGTTTTATTAGTGCAGTGAATGGGAGTAATTTGATTTCAGCTTGAAATTTTGATCTTTGTGTTCCAGTTTGTCTTTTAGCTCTAAAAAAACCCAAAATAGCTGAAGGTAGAGTTTCTTCTCATTTGTTCCACCATTTTATTTTTTTTAACTTTTGGATTTATTTTCTTTTATTTCTTCTTTTCCTTGTTTCCTCTTTATATTTTTGCACCTATCATACCCCCTGATGTTTTAAACTGACACAAATAGCATGAGACATGTTCATTTTCTGCTGCTGGGAATCATCTTATCCCAGAGGACAACTTCTAACGAGACACAGTGCTGGTAACTGCTGCCTGTGCTTTATTGTACAGTGCTTATTTTGTTTGTTTAAATCCTGGCTGTTTGGCTGCAGGTGAATGTGCTCCCAACAAGCTCAGTCCCCTAGTCCACAGCCCCACTGACACCCTGTAAATATCTGTGTGTCTTCTGAGCTCATATCTTGGAAGAACTTTGAGGACTCCCCTGAACAGTTGTTTGTGACACAAAACCTGTTCAGTATTCTCCTTGCAGTGTTCATGGTGGGAAATGATCTGAGAAGCACTGAGATCTTTATGGTTTATTAAGCAGCAGTTGGCTGTCATGTTTCCTTTAAGTACAATTCTTTTTCCTGAATGTGGACTCTTATTTTTTCAGTTTTCCATTTGGAGAGTCAGTTGTATTGCAACGCAGACACACATTCCTTCTGTTATGCAAACATGCTACTTCCTGTAAAATAACCCCCACAACTAGTAATTTTCTGGAGGAGAAATCTATTTGATCTAGTAAAATCTTCATGCTAATACTGGGCAAAAACCAGTTTTAAGTAAAAAGGTGTAGAAGATGAGGTACAACAGGAGAGAGCATTGCTGTCCCTGCCCTGTTCTGTCTGCTCTCCAGGCTCCTGTGCAGGCTCTGCCTCCACACAGGGGTGTCCTGTAGTCAGGAAGAGTTCCCTGCTGGCAGCTTTCAGCAGTTGGTCCTTTGGTTTTTTAACCCAAGATGAATCAAACCTGGATGCCTTTTTCTGCAGGACTCTGTGTGATATGTTTGATATATTAGGTTGTTATTTAATCCAACTATATATCAAACATATTCCTACAGTGTCCTGCCCTGTCTCCGGGGGTTTTAACCTGGTAGAAGGAAATATGAAGGAGTGGAGTCACTCACAAGCAGGTTTAGAAGACTTCCTGTAGACTCCTTATCTAATCTGGTATAAAATACATACATGGAGTGCTCCTTTATCAGTAGAGTTGCTCTTGGAGAGACTTTTAAGTTGTGTAGGGCTCTTTGTGACAGTGAGCAGCAGCTGACTTCCACTGAGATTCTTATCGTGCTTTCCATGGCTCAGTGCAGTACCTTACTCATATTGGTTTGCTTATTATAGAGTAGAAAATTAGAGGTGCTTGAAAATAAAACAGTTTGTCTTTTGTAATTTTTGCTGCTGTTTTGCAATGAGATTGGGGGCTCATTTGTTTTCCTATTAACCCTGACTTTATTTATGCTACCCCTAATAATGGAGATGCTGTAGAAAAATGGTTAAAATACAACACAAAACCGTATCTTTTTGGTTTTCTTTTCAATGGCATAATCAACATTTTAAGGATATTCCATTTTAAAGACTTTGTAGTGAGCCTAATGTTTGTATGTTCTGGTGAGTTAATTTTCCAATATATTTATAGCTGTATATGGCTAATAACAGCATATTAGCTCAGGCTTGAGGAAAATGAGATGCTGATCCTCGTGGGGGCTGCTTGAAGAAGGAGAAGCTCATCCCTCTTGTCCTAGATCTGGTTTTCTAAAGAAACCTGCTCTAAAATCTCACAATGTGATATTTTCTGCCATCATTGCTCTCAACTTTATTCATGAAGGCTGTGAACTGACACATTGTAGGGTTTATGAGTGTGAACTTAAGGCAGTCCAGGAGACACGCTCAAAATTTTAACAATGGGGATGGTGAAATATTTCCTTTTCTTGTAGGGCATTTTGCTGTGCTCAGCCTTGTGCTGCTCCCTGTCCCTGTTGCTGAGGAATGGGTGGAGCTGTGGCAGTAACACACCCACAGTGCTGGCTGAGCTTTGTGCCTCCCCCATTGAGTGCCCAGCCCTGGGATGTGGCACACCTGAGAATGGTGAAGGGAAAACCACAGGAAGGACTAGAAAAGAAGGATTTGTTAGAGAAGATAAAAAGCCAACAGGCATTCAACAGTTTGAGTGCTGTGTAAGGCTGCTTCAGAAATAAATTCTTCACAGAAAGGATCAACTGTTAAGAGGTTTTTTTCCAGAAGTAAAAGAAGTTGTGAGATGTCAGAGCATGCAAGACTTGGGAGTTTGAGAAATTTGACCTATGGCTTGATCTCCCAAGCCCTGATTTCAGTATAATTGGAAAGAAAGTGATTGGTTAAACAGGAGAGAAAAATAATTGTTTTGAGATGAGATCCTAAGGTTTAGCTGTTTGTTCTCCCATTGAGCTTCACCTGCTCCCCCTACAATGGTGGAAGTTAATCCACCATTGTACAATGGCACTTTGATTTCTTGGCATTCTCTTTGAAAAGCAGTAATTTTTGCTTAGGAATTGTGTGCAGTATTTAGTCCACTCAGTACCCTGAACTGAGTTTAAACAGTTTTGTTCAGCATCTTTTTGGTGGCTGTTTTTTCACAAATTGAACTCCATCTGAGCACATTCATAGCTGTCCAGCAGATCACACTATGGCCATGAGCATTTTATTAAATGCCAACAAAGACTGACACTTCCTTTGTAATAAATAAGCAAATATTGAAGTTCTCACTCATTTAAGTCAGAATTCCTAACAGTGCTGACATATAAACAGTAATGCACATATTTTATGTTGGAAATGAGAATTTAAAAACTTGATAGTAAGAAGTTTTGGACAAAAGTAGAAGTGCAGTAACAGTCTTGTGAAAGTGCAGTAAGAGTCTCCTCAGTTTACTGTCAATCAGTGATATTTTTGTTGATATTTCTGTTTGTCTTTAGTCAAATCAAAGTCAATAATGCATCTGTTTTAATAAGGACAGTAATTCTGACAGGCTGTACTGGATTCCATTTAATCACTCTGGCAATGTCAGGATTGAAATAAGAGTTTTGTTTATGAAACTTGAGGCCTGCAGAGGACCAATGTGATTGTACTTTGCTCTAACAATGGTCATGATGTGGCATTGCAAGCACTGCCAAAACTGTATGTGGAACATGACTTGCTCACTTTCCAAAGCAATTTCTTTTATTACAAAGACATATGCTTTATTTGATGGGAATAGCCCAACAGCAAGGCAAGACAAATAGTTTTCTGTGGATTAAGTGGCTTTTCTTAAAAAAAGAAAAACTTTAAAGTGCCAGACATCTTTATCTACACATCAGTTTTGATTTTCAGCTGATTCAGTTTTTCTGGTGTGTGTGGTTGCTGTTGTTTCATCTCCTGGACTTTTAGTTGTGTGACATTTTTGTGAAGTGCTGTAGGACTGAGTGCTGCTTGATGGGTCATTTTGTAATTACTTATCATTGTCCTTTATTATTTTATAATTGACTATTTCATCAAACTGCAGCAACAGGAGAACTAAACCTGATTTAAATTTAGATGGGTGTGCTTAGACTTGCAAATGAGTGCCCAGTTTTTTAACTCATGGCCCACCTGGCTGGTGTTTCTAAAGTTAGTTGTGTGGCACAACAACATTGTGGTTGTAGTTAGAATAAACCTATTTATTCTGTAAATTCTATATATTTCAAAAGCCTTATCTCTCACAAAATAGGATGTCCTGATACTGTAGCCACTAGCCCTGCTTGTCATACAACCTTGGATTCCAGTAGGCTTGTGACTGAGTCTCAAACAAAATACATTCTGTTGGAATATTTTATATAAAAAAAACAATCAGAATACAAGGCCCAGGCCTGGTTCTGTTTAAAATAACAATAACTGTTCATCCCTATCTATTTTGTTAACTGTTCAAAAGCTAGTAAGCATGCTTAGATGGACAAATGTTTTCAATATTTGTTTAAATTATTTGAAAGTCAGGAAAGTTTTTATAGAACAATAAATTTACATTTTAAATAGTAATAAACCTCATTAGGAGGTTTTGCAAATGCTTGTTCAAAGACATACTTGGATGACTGAAGTGCTCCAGACAGAGCTTTGGAACTTCCTATGTCCAAGATCACTGAACTGGACAAAGCTGCTTTCTGTGCAGTGACAGCTCTTACCAGAAGCTGTTGAATCTGTGATTTTACTTGGTATCTACTTTACATTCCTTACTGCAGGTGAATGAGACAACACATATTTATTATTGTTATTTTTCAATGTCTTAAGTCTTTAAGTATTTAGAAAATGCTTTCCCTAGTTTAGCAATCTTGGAAGCCACTATTGTGGCACTAGAGAGATAATGTTGATAGGAAAAACAAGAATTTCTTTTCTGACCTGCACTTTTCTGAACGTAGTTTAGAGTAGCTCTAGTTTAGGGTAATGCATTAGAAAGTTGATGGCTTTGTTTAAATCTCTTGTGTGAGCAGGCACAAGGTTAAGCTCTAATACTTTTTGTTGATTCCCAGCTTTAGTCCACACAAAACTCCTTTGCAGAAAATGATGTTATAGATCTTACTGACTTTACTGATGTGTTCCAGAATCTTCTTGTCTTTGTATGTGTCCTCAGTCTGGAAAGTATAATGCTTTCGGGTGAATGTGTAACATTGTTTTTTCTTGGTTATAGCAAGCAGATGAGACTCTGGATTTTGAAGAACAGATCCTGGAAGCAGCTAAATCCATTGCAGCTGCTACCAGTGCCCTTGTGAAGTCAGCTTCAGCAGCCCAGAGGGAACTGGTGGCTCAGGGAAAGGTGGGTAAACAGGACATGTAGCAACACTAGTGGGGGAAAGCATCAAAATGAATATAGTCTGCTAAAGGTTCTGTTAAAAACAGTAGGAAGGAGCTTTGGAATGACTAATGAAAATGTAAATTGTTCACTGCTCATCACAATACATGGCCCAGACCTGGTTCTGTTTGAAAAATCCCACAGTTACATTTATTTAAACCTCACAGGGGTAGTCAAGTGCTTGACTCTTCAAATGATTCAGTTGTGGGGAGTTTTGCTGTGGGGCTTTTTCACTTCATGAAGTGATTCAAGCTGGTAATGTAGAGTCCCACACAACAGTTTAGGGATCCAAACCCAAATGTCACCATGTCCAATACTGCTCTGGGCCAGAACAGCAGAAGGCCACAGTAATTGTGCCCTCAGTGTCTTGTGATGCAATGGGGACACAGGCCTGCATGGCAATTCAGGACATTTCAGCCACTGAAATGCTTGTAGTTATTGCTGCAGTTGATGGAAAGAATGTTTACAGCACGTGGCATCCTTTTGGTGTGATCAGAATTGAGAGTTTGTAAATCATTTCACATCCATCACTATTTTTCACAGTCAGTATACGCTGAAAGATAAAATCTAAACCTCAGCCAGGTATGTTGCCTGTGAGAACAATTGATTATAGGACCATTGTAGTTGTATAGCTCTGGTTTCCATTTTCACCTGACTGTTAACTCAGAGCAGGCTCTGTCATGGATCCCACAGTCAGGCTCTGCTGTCTCTTCAGCCTAGTTCTGGAAAGCTTGTGCTTTTGTTTCTAACAGGACCAACAAGCACTTCATCTGTGGTCTGCTTAAACATATCTGTTCAGGGGATGATGAGGCAAGACAAACTTGAAACCTAAATACTTTAGGGGGTTTTTTATAACTGATTCTTTTTAGTTGCATAAGTGTCACCACAGCCATGAGAGAACATATCTTCTGTTTATGTTGATGCTGTACTTAATGCTGTACTTAATGATTTGATTTAATTCCCTGGAATTCTCATTATGCTTGAATGCCTGTTTACATTTCTTTTAAAACACAAGTTTCTGGACCATGTTTACATTTCACATCTTGGAACTTCTGTCCAAAAACCACCCAGACCCATGCAGCTGGGGGATGTGGGTCTGGCAACCAACTATAGGGTTTAGCTTCATTGCTTTCATCCAATATGGGAAGAAAACTGTCTCCAAATTGTTGCTGGTAGTGCTGATGCCATAAACACTTAGTGGAAAAGCCATGCAGAAAAGTGAGCTGCTCTCCTGAAGTGCCATTATTGGGCATGAAGGCACATGGGGGCTTCCCTGTGAAGCTTTCTGATCTTCTGTACCTTCCCAAACCAGAAGAGATGAAAGAATAATGTAAATTCAAATGTATTATGGAGACAGAAGTAAGTTATTTTAAAGCCTGGGACTTAAAGAACTGCTGCTTCAGCTGTTGCTTCAGCTGTGGTTTCAACCACCACAGTCTGCTAATTACTGGTTATTCTGGTAATTACTCCTGTGTGTTCCAAGAATGGCTCAGCTGCAGCAGTACAGTAAGCTGGACACTTCCTGAGCAGGCAGATATGTGCTGCAAGCACAGTCACTGTGACAACTGACTTCCAGTTGGGTTTTCTGCTCTTGAATGTGCTGGGCACAGTCACAGGTACAGGTGTTTCCTTTTTTCATGGATTACTGAGTGTGTGAGACAGAGCAATTGTATTTTCTGTTTTCTTGTAAGCCATCTCTGAACTGTTTTTTCAGGTTGGAGCAATCCCTGCAAATGCAGCTGATGATGGACAGTGGTCTCAGGGACTTATTTCTGCTGTGAGTAATCACTTCTCTTGAGAAAACTGGCACATTCTCTGAAGAAATATTATCTGTGAGAATACCCAGTGGCTTTTTTTCACTGTCTTCTAGGCCAGAATGGTGGCAGCTGCAACCAGCAATCTCTGTGAAGCAGCAAATGCCTCAGTGCAAGGCCATGCCAGTGAGGAGAAACTCATCTCATCTGCCAAACAAGTGGCAGCTTCTACAGCACAGTTGCTTGTGGCTTGCAAAGTGAAGGCTGATCATGACTCTGAAGCCATGAGGAGGCTACAGGTACCTGTGTTTAATTACTGAGAACCATGTAGTGCTGTGTGAACACTGTTTCTGCACTCCAGGATTATGCACATGTTCAACAAAGGATTTCTCTAAGTGCCAGCCAGGATTGTGGTCAGACTGCCTTTGTTCCTAGGAGTCAAGAGACAGCAGTTGTAGATTGAGCATTTCTAAAATGGACAATCACTGTTAGACAAAAATAAGAGGAGAATCTAATGCAACATCTCAGTTGAGGTCTGAGTGAGCTTCTTTACATAAAACTGGTTCCCTTTTATGTTAACATCCATTTCATGTTGGGCTTCTCTGAACTGCTGCTGAATTGTGTTTTGATGGGTAAAATCTAAAGTCTCTGGAAGTTTTGTTTGAGGATGGTAATTTTTAAATTACCACAGCCTTCTCTGCAGGCTCAGCCTGGAACATAGAACTATTTCAGCTGCTTTTTTTATACCACCTTTGGTGAACAGTGAAAATTCCCTTTTTTCTGCTACTAATGAACATTCAGTGCAACAGTTCATGTATGGCTGGGCAGAATCAAATTCAACAGAAATACATATAACTGAGTATCTGAGCTTGAGGAACTGATGTCATCATTTTATTCAAAGTAGAAACATGGTTTGAATATTTAGGAGGGAAAAAATATATGAATGTGTGAAAAATCTACATGTTTCTACAGCAAACAGTGGTATGTCACAGGGCAGTTACAGGGCTGAGATGGTTTTAGTGCTTTTAGTCAATCCATGTAGAGTGACATTGCCAAAGGGTGTGGGGAAGGGGGCAGGAACTGGAATAATGCAATTTGCTCTCTAATATCTAGGTGCCAAGATGGGTCTGAAGGAATTTTAAATGCAGAACAAACAATAGAAACAGGAAAAATTTAACTACTAGAGATTTTTCTCAGCTCTGACAGGAAATTTGGGGTTCTCAGTCATTGTGGGCAAATATTATTAAATAGACATCAAATGTGAGAAATTGGAAGAGAATGTGAAAAGGAAACAAGCCCAAGCATGGACTGAAACTGAACTTTGCCATTTTACCAAGTTTCATTTTAGTCCCAGAATGAATTATGAAAGGAAGGGCAGTTTGCACTTGGAAATCATGTCCTTTATCATAGCAAAAACAATGAGTTGATGTCTACTAAATATTTTTACTGGTGGACATGCCAAAACTACTGAGACTTTTCAGCTGGCTTTGCCCCCAGCAGAAATGTTTTCCATAGCTTTAATCAATAGGTTGGATTGAGGACTTTGAGTGTCTTGGTTTTTTCCTTCATACCCCAAGTTGAACTGCATTTCCCACGAATGTAAATTTGGACTGCACTGTTACAGAATCTTCCAAAACTTAATGAAGCAATTGGAAATGTTTCCATTCTTTCTGGATGAGCTCCAGAGTGAGCAGAGCAAATTTCAAACAATTTATCCTTGGGACATCTCAGTGAGGAAGACTTGAAAGTGAGATGCAGCTGGAAATATGGAAAAGGACTGGGGAAAGGCAGGGGGAGAGGCTCAGAGCTGGTCCTTCCTAGGAAGGATGGAAGCTGTGGCCATATATATATAATATAACAACTATATATATATATATATGTGTGTGTGTATGTATGTATGGTGTATATATATATGTGTGTGTGTATGGTATGTATATATATATGTATGGTATATATATGTGTGTGTATATATATATATATACACATATATACCATAGATACATATACCATACATATATATATATATGTATGTATGTATATGTATATATATGTGTATATATATATATTCAGACCACAAAATATAAATATCTCGTAGAAATAAATGATATGTATTACAACAAAATATATATATTACAAATATTTGACTGTTTCTCTAAGAATTTTTAGGAAATTCAAGTTTAAATGTGATATATCCATGGCTGTGTAAGTTGCTAACTTGCCCTGATTAAAATCCATTAATTTTAAAATTTTATTGTTTTATGATATCTTTATACACTAGTTTTTAGTTTCTGTTCTTCTCAAAAACAAAAGTCTGATCAGTAAATTATAAATTGTAATTTCATCCACTGCTTTATTTCAAACTGTAGGAAAATAATCTCATTTGTGACTTCTCCAACATTCAGCTTCTTAAACAAAGGAATTTTATTCTCTCTGTACCACTGATTTTCACAGATTAATTTGCTTTTCCCTGGGGAAAAAAAACCCCATACCTTTCCTGTGCAGTCAAGCAAAGATGTTTGTTTTGCTGTTCAGACAAATCCATGTTAGTTATGTATTTTCCTCATTACTCAATTTCTTTATTTTCTCAAAGGCTGCAGGAAATGCTGTCAAGCGTGCATCAGACAATCTTGTCAGGGCAGCCCAGAAAGCGGCGTTTGGAAAGGCAGAGGATGACGACGTGGTGGTCAAAACAAAGTTTGTGGGTGGCATTGCTCAGGTTGGTACAATCCAGAAATACAGCAGGGAAAAACCAGCACAGAAATGAGGGGTGTTACAGTGCCCACCTGCTGGACAAAGCTACTGAGAAATCCACGATCAATTACTTGAGAAATCCATGATCAATTCCTTGATGCCTCTTTATCATGGAACCCCTGATATGAGAGCACAGTGATGTCCTGCACTTCTCCACTGAACATTTGCTGTAAGAGCAGATTAAATGAATGGTTCTTTTCAGAATTCTCTCATGTACTTTAACTGTTGCCAAATTTTAATGAAGCAATGATTTTGCATGTATTTAAGTAAAGAAATAGAGAATGAGAGATAAGAACCAATGAGGCTTTGTTGCTGTGACCATAATAATTATTAAGAAATAATAACAATATTTAAAAGTAGATTTCAAGGCTCTGAGGTACCAACTTTTAGATTCCCTATAATGAATTAGGTACTTATTCCTTATAATTATATAAAGGTACTTATAATATTTATATACTTATAATATATAAGTATTATATATTATAATATATAATACTTATATACTCATAATACTTATATACTTATATATAAGGTACTTATATTCCTTATAATGAATCAGATACTGTACTTGCTACTTAAAACATACTGGACTTGATTATTTCTGCATGTCTGTACTGCTGTCATTTTGTCTCTGGCATTCTGAGATGCAGGAAAATACTGTGGATAGCTGCAGTGAGGAGAGTTCAATTTTACTGTCATTCAGACATTTCTGAGACATAGTGCTTATTCTACGTGTTCTAAACCCCCACCCTGCTGAATGTTGGGACAATGCAGAACTGTAAAATTCAGAACTGTAAAATTCATCATGGATGCATGGTACAACTAAGGTGATAGATTCTTTGTTTCTTTTATTCCAGTGGAAATAGAATACTTTTTTTGATGGCCTAGTCCTGGCATTTGGAAAAATTTGAGCAATTCCTGATGAAGTCATTGAATTTAGGTGCTTCTCTGGAGAATGCTCACATGGCCAGCTGTGACTGTGGTGTCATAGGGAAAGAAATCTTATTTTACACAGTATTCCTTGCTGCTTCTGTTTTCTAGATTATTGCAGCCCAAGAAGAAATGCTGAAGAAGGAGAGAGAACTGGAAGAGGCAAGGAAAAAACTGGCTCAGATCCGCCAACAGCAATACAAATTTCTACCCACAGAGCTGAGAGAAGATGAGGGTTAACTGTTAACCTGCTGAGATTTTTCTTCCTTTTTATTCTTTTGTTTTTGGTTTTTTTTTCCTCTTTTTTTCTTTTAAAGAAATAAGCTAAAGGGGGACAGCACATTGAGAACTGCTCTGACAGCATACTGATAAGCCAAGCACTTAGCTAAATAAACTGCCTGTCATAGCTTTGGATGAGCAGAGGGCAATAAACAATTGTTCTTTCCCACCTGCTCAGCTGAGGTGCATGATGATCAAACAATGGTACAGTGTTAGGTTCATCATTCCTGTTCCTCCCTTGATTTATATCTCAGGAGAGAATGTTTCACTTTTTACTAAAGATACTAAGTCAGTATTATTGTCACTTTCCTGATGCTTGAGGTATTTGTCAGTCCTTGACTTGTTCTAAAACATTGAGAAGATTAAGTAGGAAAAAAGTCAAGAAGTGTTTTATATGATAAATATCCCATGAGCTGGTGGTTGTCCCCCAGGTACCCTTGTAAAAAGAAGACCAAGATGGAGAAGGATGTATAGCTGAGTGGCTTTGAAGGAGCCTGTCCTCTTTCAGTGTTATATAGCTGGTTCACCCCAAAACTGGAGGAATTGTCTCTGCAGCTGTTTGCACTACTAGTATTATTCCTTACCTGATACCAACAAGCTTCTGCTTGTACAGTATTTGGGTTTACATAATGTGGCAATAGCCATTCTTTAAAGAGCTCAAAAAACAAAGAAATGGAAACCTTGTCACTGCCTCAATAATAGCAGGTTCATGAAAGAAAATGCTGTTTCAATTATATACCTCTAATGTGTGACTACTTTTACAGTATTATACACACATACACATGCTCTAACATTGGACTGAATCGTTTGCATTTTGTTTTTTAATTGAAATTATCTGGTTCGTGCTGTGGTATTTCTGTTAGAATGTATCTCAGTTAAAAAAGGGAAATGCCCAGTACAACAAAAGACTATCACAACTCTTGTTATTATTTTAATAATTACATTTATAATTATTATGTTTTGAAACCTGTGGGAATTGTAGGAGAAAAGAATAAGTGATTTACAAGTAGATTTACAATTTTTCCTGTAATATATTTTTTAAAAATTTGGACTCTAGAGAGTTTGTTTTCATGGTGAAAAAGTATTCACCAAGGAATTGCAGAGAAGGAATAGCAGCAGTCTATCAGCAATCTTTGTGCAGAAAGGTACAGTATGCTCTCAGTATCTGTTGTGACCTAAATAGCAATTTGGGTAGAGTAACATCTTTTACTATGGCAAAAAGAGAACACAAATCACAGCAACTTTAAGCAGCAAAAGCTAAACGATTTGAATAACTACAGAAACACCATCTTTCTGAGTTTCCAACATGTCTCCAACTCCACTCAAGCCCTCCTAACAATAATTGCAAGTCTGTTTAGGTCAAAGGATGCTGCCCCTGCAGTCCTGCTGAGGGCTGGGCTGTCCTCACATCCAGCCAGGTACGCTCAGCTGAGCCTGACCTGTGTTCTGTGCATCCCCACCTTGTCCTTGCTGCAGGAAATCCCTGTCTTGTCCATCCCCAGTAATCCCAATGGTAGTTCTTCAGTTTAGATAGTGCTAACTCCTCATTTAAGTTACCTGCATGAGACAGAATTATCAGGAATTTTGTTACACTAGTACTAAATATATAGCAAAAATCTGCTAGAGAATTAATAAATATTGAAGTGTACAAAGGTTTTTATTGTCTCTGATACTGATGTATTTCAGATTCAGTAGAGTTGCTGGAAAATCCACAATCATGAGGAAAATAAACTGGTGTGTCCCAAATGGAATCACTGGCATTGGCAGATGTGCTGTGATGTGTAGGCTTGTGTGCAAATGCAAACCCTGTCCTATCAGAGATGTGCAATTCTGAGTTCTTTCATTTGCCACTTCAACACCATTTAGGTTTTGTTCATCTCACTGTGAACAGTGTCACAGTCTGGAATCCTCCACCAAGAAAAAGGCTTTCTGTGAGTCTTTGGGCAGAAGGCTACACTGGTATTTATTGCTGTAAGACCTGAATAAAGACTGCTCAAGTGATGGGGATTTTCTGCTGCTGTTGGTAGGTTCAACTCCTTTGCAGCTTATGCCTTTCCTTTTCTTACCTGGATAGCTTCAGTTTCTGATCTCCTTCAGAAAGATCTGCAAGACAGATTTGCTACTACTTCCCTTCCAACCTGCCTTTAAGTGTTATTTGATCTCATTAAAGCATGAAGAAAGATGATGCTGTCTTTAACACCATGCCACTATTTTATTGTAGGGATAATACTGATGTAAATACTTTGGTCAGGATGGTGTCTGCCAGTTTGATATAAGCCAAAAAACCTTGTCAAATGCAGCTATGTATGGAAATGATATAGCTAGAAAACTTTATCAGTATGTAGAAGGTAAGAGCATGTTCAAATTGTGCTCCAGAGAAAAGTGTTTGGGAAGTCCATTTTAGCCCAGCTATTTTGAGATTTCTCTGTTCTGATTTAGTGCCCCCTCTTACATGACAAAGTATTTTTTCCTTAGCTGGGTGCTCCATGGAGGAACCACAGTCAGGTGAATAGCTGAGCTGGACAACTGAAGTATTTTTTTACTCAGAATTTTGGGTCTTCATTTGTGAACCATTAAGAGAATATAAGGTCATCCAAAGTCTTTCAACGTTTTTCTTGCTGTTAAAATTTGCAGTATCGCTGAAGTTCACATGTGAACATCTGTGGAGTTTGGAACCAGTCCATCCATTTCTTTGGCATGGGAACTTGCAGCAGGAAGTGACAAATTGGAGTAAGGGGTAGATGCTAATTAATAAGAAGGACAGATGTTTACTTTGTTCTGTTAACTTGTGAAATGATGAATGAGCTCTGTTGTATCTCACCCTTCTTCATGTGGAATTCACTCTGAGAATTGTATGCAAATTAAAAACAAAATGCCTCAAAGTTCTTTGTGTACAAATAGTGTAATGTCATTTCCCCAACTGTTCACAAAATTGAATATTTCATTTCTTGTCTAAACTTTTATCCTTCAGAAGCCTCAAAAGTTAGAAAAGTTCTGAAACAGAAATTGAATTCCAGACTTTTTTTATGTCCCGTTCCCTTTGATTTGCTGCATGTTCATTACTTAATTGCTAATGAAGGGAGGAGTACATAAATCTAGAAACCTCCTCAACCTAAATATGTTGAGATCATGAGTGCATTTCTGTTTTCCATCAGTCCTTATCAAACTGATAAGATATTCAGCCCAGGAGTATGGAATTTATAATCCCTACATATTTTGTAACCTCTTGGGGTCTGGGTATTTTCCCCTTTAGGATGGGCTTGGTTTAGGGGCAGGTAGCTTACACTGGAAATTTTCTCCTTGTGTAATTGCATCATGGTTAACAGAGAGAATGATCTGCCCAGAATTGTCATGATTTCTGAAACCTGCATTTCCATATCCATGTTATTACATTAAACACATTGTGGTTGGTCATGGTAATGGAACATCACATTTCTGTGGCACAGTTAATGATGCCAAATGCAGAAACTGTTTAGGCACATGAGTCACAACTCTGTCACAAATTGCCCTCATTTACTGAGCTATAAGTGCCATTCTGTCACTTTTTAAAAAATAAAATGCAGTACAAACCCCTGTTTTTTTCCTCAAATTATCACTTCGTTGCAGTGCAAGAACCTTCTTGAAAATAGTTTTGAAATTTTATACTGAAGTTTCTGGGGGTTTGAGCTCTCACTTTAATGTCTTCCTTTCCTTTTAAAGTTTTAACCTCAAGAGAAGTGCAGTGAAGTTTGTAGTCATGCTACCATACATTATGTAGAGTATTTATCTGGCCATAAAAATAAGTCAGTAATACATTTTAGTTTGGTCTTCACCAATAAGCCCCTTGAAAGATTTTCTCTTTTTCT
>JAHXMQ010000066.1:1331371-1343244 GCA_020466415.1 Ammodramus savannarum pratensis
AAAGGATTATTTTGCTCCTAAAGCACAATGAGGCTGAAGTTGCCTGGAAGAGGTTGAAATTCCCAGGTGACAGAGAAGATTGTTTCATTTTAAGTTCTGCTGCACAGACAGAACTAGGAGTGCTTACTTTATGATATCTTTGTATCAGGTATTCTTTGTGATTATTCAGTATCCTTAGAGTACATGTTAAGCACACAAATAAATGGAAAAATCAAACACCAGTTATTCAAGGGTGCTGGATACTTGGTGTTGTTCAGGTTATTTTGGGGGAAGGCATGTTTTGCTTTTATATTTTAATGATTTACATTTCATTCAACATTTTCCCATGTCAGATATAACTCTGTGTGTAGGTACTCCAGGTTTCCATAGGAAAGCTGTGCCAGAACTTTGCCACTGCTCAGCTGCATTGAAGTCCTTTGATGTCATTACCAGAGGAGGTTGTTTCTGGCATAATTCCACTCATGTCAAAGTGGGAACTTTTGGGCATTCTGTGTGCTCATCAAGAGCTCACCAGATGTGTGTGTTACATCTCTGATGATGTTTTTTCACTCATTTTTCATGACAGAAACAAGACTGAAGAAGCTCCTTTTTAAAGGATGGTTAGCTGAATAATGAATTGAGGAGCTATAGAGCTAGGCATCTTTTAGGCTAAAATATTTTCAAATATCTGTGAAAATACATGCTTTCAACTACTAAAAAAGGATAAATTTAGCAAATTTGCTGCCTGTTTGTATTTTTGGTGTAGCACAATTTTAATTTGTGTTCAGAACATTCCAGGCATTGCTTTAGAGGCTCTAGGAAAATTAGTTCTTTTTGCTTACACATTATTGCCTAACTGCAATGTTTGACATGCTTGGATCCCTTCTGACCTTACCTTTCTTTACAAGTCTGTTTGCCTTTGCCTTCCTCTTATCAAAGTTGGATTTTTTCCCTCCTGGAACATCTTTTATCAATATATACACTTCAGTTTTTCACCTGTGCAAGTCAGTTGTGTTTAGTGTGGCAGAGAAAATACTACTATGTGAGGTTTACCCATATACTGCCTAATTTGGATGGTATAAAGCTCATCTTACAAACATGATTTTATTTCCATCTTGATTATTTTCTTGAAGTATATTTATTTATTTTTAAATGGATAACAAGAGCTGCTGACTTTGTACCATTCCAAAATGTCCACTGTGAGGGTTTATCCAGGTGAAGGAGGTTTCTTTTGGCACAGTTATATGTAACAAGTTCTGCTATGAAGTTAAACATCTCTTTATTAAAAAATTACATGGAGCATTGGGTTTAGAAGGCTAGAACTTATGATGATGAAAACTTGCTCGTGGTACTGAATTACATGTTAATTTAACAGTCAGAGGCATTTTCAAGTTGTGGAAAAGAGGCCATTAGGACAGTGAGAGAATGTCACTGGCTCTTTTCTAAATACATTTCTTGCTCTTAAAGTGCTGAATTTAACAAAACAAATTGGAATTTTCAGTGCCACACAGATCAATATTCAGCACTGCCTAGGCTGTTGGTAAAACCCTTTTGTTATAGAATAATTGCCTGTACTGTGCTCCATCTTCTCTGAACATGAAAAACCAGGTCTTTGTGGCTGTTTGTATTTTGTAATGGGAACTGACCAAGTAAAAAGGTTTACAGGGAGGCTTCTTCCAGCATTATATTGCATTCAAATTGCATTGCATATTCTAAGTTATTGATTAAAATGTTAATTTGAATATGTCACCAAACTGTTGACCTGATTAAGTCTTGGAAAGAATGTGAGATTCTGGGGCAGTGGGTATGTTATAAATGTGTTTGCACTGTATTGTGCATTTTCCAGTTCACCCATAAGTACATTTTGTGTATCAAGGATGTGCTGCCAGGCAGTAGTTCATCAGCCTTGGTTCCAAACCAGAAGAAGTATTCATGTCCCAGCTCACCAAATGCTGTACCACATATTTACATTATTAAAAAAAAAAAAACAAAACCAAAAAACCCTTCATTTTGTCTACAATACAGTTGCCTCAATTTGGGATTAAGCCCCTGCTTAAGAGATTTCCAAATGACAGTGTTTCAAACCTTTTGGCCCATGGGCTTTACTGCTCTGCTGCTAGAACCACCTTCTCCATCCTACCCACTCCAAGATCACCACAGCAGATTTCAAGCATTAATAAAAATAATCTACTCTTAGAAACCATTTCTTCTTTGTCCTTTGCAGAGCACTACAAATGGACACTCCTATATGGACACTCATACAAATGAGTCACTCCTGTTGTACAGATGGCAAAATTATGTTGCAGGAAGGGAGATAATTTGTTCAAATCCATAGAGCAGGTTGCCCTGAATGCAGTAACCAGTTTGTGAGATCCACATAGAACCAGACAGACCAGTAGAAGCAAAGAGTTAATACTTATATTCCCATCTAGTTCATATATATATTATTTTGTGCATTAATGTTTCTGCACTCTGTCAGTTCCAGAGAAATCAAATGCATTCTTTATTGGTAACTGTATAGCAGAGGGACTTCAACAGTGATTGTGATTAGAGCCAAGAATAACCATCTTTCACTGCCAAGGTTTTAGACAAACATCCTGTCTTCCAGAGTTGAATTTAATCTGCAAGAATCTTTGCTCAGTTCCTTGGCTTTGCCTTATGTTGTAACCACTTCTGTTAAGGCACCAGCCTCAGTTCCCTTCCATTTAGGATTTACTGCACTTTTTTCTCTGAATTTTTCTACAAGAGAAGTGACAGTTTTGATAATTTGGACAAAAGTTTTGCAGCTTATTTAAATCAGCCTCCTGCTTTCCCAAAGCTTCCTGGAAAATACAATGAAACTCCTGAGGCACTGAAGCCTTCAGTGTGACACTTTTAGCCACAGAACCTGTTTTGGAGTTTACTCAGAGATGCCTTTAGTCAGCTGCAGTGATTCTGGTGTGTCTGCAATTACTTACTCTTTGCCTTCAGCTATATAAGCATGAGTATTTTCTCTCTTCTAAATATTCATCTTTTGTTTGCATTTTTTAATGGTAAATGAGTTGAAATGACACTGTTTCTAAAAGGCTAGTACAGTTTCTCAAGATCCAGTCTCATGATTATGTTTTAAGACATAAGTTTTTTAAGACTGAACTTTTGCTTTATGAAGTCAGCAGTGATTTTAGCTAAATGTTTGTGTGTGAGTGTAACCTTAAGAATGTTTCTTTCTGCCTTAGAAAAATGAAAGTGAGAACTTTAATGACATGATGCTGATCTCATATATATTGCTGATCTTTTCTGATCTGGGACTTGTGTTACTGAGATTTCACATGTGAAAACTGTGGGGAAAAAATAAGAGTTCAACAGGATGACCTCAGAAAAAGAGCTCCATGGGTCATTCCTCTGTGCTTGGCTTGCATTCCAGTTGCCATACTCTATCATTTAGTGGTGATAATAAGGCTATTTAGGGTAATTCTCAAACTAAACCACTGCTCTGACATGCCTATGATGCCTCCAGATGCTGCAGCTCAGCAATTCAGGCCACAGAGAAAATTTTCTGGTTAGTTGTTCAGGAGTCATCTCAGATCTCTTCCAAATCACAGGAGTGGCTCCTTACTACATGACCAGATCTCTCCTATTTTGGTTTGTTCAAGATCTTTTTTATTTGAAAATAGGCTAGATGCAAAAATTTATCTTCAAAGGATGTCTATAGGAATGTGGCCCCTGTTGAGAGAGATACAAAACTATCCTTTGTCCCCTTAAAAAAGAAATAAGCCCAGAAGTTTCTCTCCTCAATTAGATGCAAATACACCTCATAGGATCTGGGGGACTTCACCTCAAACCTAAGGATGGCCAATTGGACAGGAGCTAAAAAATCCCACCTGAGCAATTCACTAGAAAAGAAGAGAACAAGGAAACCAATGGCTTTTGTGAGGTGTTTACCAGGAGCAAGAACCTCTTGCACCTGGCTTGGTTTTTCTCTGTAAAGAGTTTTGTTATTTTGCCTTTTATTAAAACTTTTTGTTTCCAACACTACCACAGAAGCCATCCTGCTGATTTTATGCCTGCTAAGGTAGCTGAGCTATCTTGGGTGTGATATAAATCTCCAAGAGCTTATGAGACCAAGCTTGAGGAGACCCCTATTTAGATGTCCTACTTCTCTCCTGGAACTGGAAAAACTGAATATGCTGAGTATTTTGTAGACTAAATGTTTTGTAAAATAAAACAGGCTGCCATTGAACCCATCTGAGAAGAGGTCAGAGCCTATTCAGATCTTCTTCTCTATCTTAAGGACAACACCCCTTAAGAGAGAACCTTCCAATTAGTAATTTTTCAAAAGTATTTGCTTGCAACAGAGTTCAAACTGCTTGATCCCTGTGTAGATTCATAATTAATAGACTCATGATGTCAGCTGATGAAGACAGCAGATGCTCCCCTTTATTTTGTTGTTTCATACCCTTTCTCTTCCTGCCAGTCATGCTGTGGGGTTCCTGGTATCCAGAGCTGCTGGATACAATAGAAAGTTGCCTTTGGTTCCTTCTGGGATGTAAGGCAGGCACAGGTTAGGGAGCAGCTCTGGGATTTGCAGAGCTCTCTCTCTGCTCTGCTGGGTCCCATTATTGCAGTGGAACTGAGAAGCCAGCACAGCTTTGGGGATGTGGGAATGTGTCCTAGAAATGGGGCTGGCCAAGCACTGCAGCACTGGCAAGTCTAAATCCTGTGCTGAGACAAAAAATAACCCCTGTGACCAAAGGTTCATGTTATCTCATGTTCAAAACATGAGATAAGACATTTCCATCCTTTAACAGACATCATGAAAGACATTGCTGCATCTTTACTGTATTGCAAAAGGGCAACAGAATAAGGACAGGGGGAACTTTACTTGGATTTTCCTAGCAGGTAAATGCTGAGTTACTTTCAATTTTATAGAATGGTTAAGCAAAATTGCAAAAATGCATTAATTGAGACAGCAAGCAGATCATTTGAGGCTTGTTTCAGATATTTGCTTCCAAACAAGGATTACACCATCTCTAGTTGCTCCCTGCTGTGGAGGAGTATCCAAATGGTAAATCAAACTTGCAGTGACACTACTTATGGTGCATTACAGAATTATATTTAAAATCAGGTGAACTCAAATGTTGTTTTAATCCCTTTTGATCTTGCAGAAAAGTAAATAGTGGCTTTTGAGACATCTGTGCATTTCTGAGAGTCCAAGCCACCTTAGAGTTCAAACAAAAATATAAGCAATAACTGAGGCATGTTAAAAGCCATGACTTCATTTCTTAGAACTTTAACAGCTGTATAGCTCAAAGACAAATAATTCATCCCTGGCTGTTCCCTGTAATAACACAGACATCCAGAAAATGCCTGGCATTTTTTTGTTCACTACTTGGGATCAAATTCATCTGATTTTGTTTCCTTCTGGACTAAGAACAGACTTCTCTTTATGTTGCAGCCCTAAGGAGAAATTTTGCATCTCGCTGCAGCTTTGTTTTTACACATTATATGGTCCCTGGAAAATTCTCTTGTGTTTGCAGTGCTTGTCCAGTCTCATGTCCAGCCCCTTCCATCAGCAGTGAGTTCCTGTTGCTTTGTTTAGATTTTCAAAGAAAAATGCATTTCTTTGCTCAAAAACCACTTGGCAGCTCTTCAGCCTAACTGCTTCCCCAGAGCCCTCAGAGCTGCTCCTGCAGGACCCATTCTAGGGACCAGTTCTGAATGCTCTGACAACTTCTTGTTCCCCTCAGGTCAGAAATCCTGAGCTGCTAAGCACAGCATTTCAAAGGGCAGAAATTCTGAAATCAAAAGGAAATGAGAGTCTGTTCTGAGAGCCAAAGGGAGAAATGTTTTGTTTAAGCATAAGGGAGTGAGCCAGATATGGCTCCTCTGCATGCAAACAGCAAGAAGGTGAGTGCAGATTTGGGAGACAGGCTGCTGTTTAATTCACAGTAGTGTTGGTGTAAGAGGAATTGATATGCATTGGTCCTAAATTAGATTAGGCAGGAAGAAAATTCTGGACTAGTCTTTAAGAGGTCAGATTGCTTTGACATCAAGAATGAGAAACAGGCTTTAACATCACAGTAAAGGTTTGGCCTCAGGGATTTGTGTCTCTGCCCTTTACAGAGTGTTTACTTTGAGATGGGAACTCAGTGTTGGGGTTCCAGGGTAACCACCCTGAATGGCTGAATCTAAACAGCTGCCCAGATTATTGCAGTCCCTGCAGCCAATGCATGTTAAAGTGTGTCAGAGCATCCCCAAGTGTGTCAGTGCATCCCCAAGTGTGTTAGAGCATCCACAAGTGTGTCAGAGCATCCCCAAGTGTGTTAGAGCATCCCCAAGTGTGTCAGAGCATCCACAAGTGTGTTAGAGCATCCACAAGTGTGTTAGAGCATACACAAGTGTGTCAGAGCATCCCCAAGTGTGTCAGTGCATCCCCAAGTGTGTCAGAGCATCCCCAAGTGTGTCAGAGCATCCACAAGTGTGTCAGTGCATCCAGTCTATTCTCTGCTATTGCAAGCACTACTGTAGATAATGTTTTCTGGTGATTTCACCCAAGCTAGCAGTTTTAATGTACTTTTTTATGCTTTTCTGGAGATTCCTGTAGACTGCTCTTAAAATTCTTTCTTGTCAAGAATCCTGGGTGTTTATAACCTGCCCTTCACTAGTCAGGTTTATGTGGAAATCCTTACACTTCTCTCTCAGCCTGGCCAACTCTTCAGAGCTTTGTTCTTTTATTCCTTCATTCATGGTTCTCACTGCCCCAAATCAAATACAGTCTTGAAGCTGAGACTGAGTAGGAATGAGAAATTTGAGTAACAGAGTCTGCTGCTGCTAAATTGCTCTGATGCCTCTGCAGCCCACTGCTTCTTGCAGGGGCCACTTCCCAGCAGAGCCTGAACTGCTGTTGAAAGCTGTGTTTCCTGCTACATAGAGCTCTCAAGCAAAGCAGAAATCAAAATAAGAGCAAACCCAGTGCAGACTCTGGCAAAGATCACCCTCTCTTCATATATAAAAGGGAAGCATTTAGCCTGACCTCATAAAAGACAGAACTTGAAGGACCATTCTAACTTTGAAATTCTACCCTCAGTGGCAGGGGAACAAAATGCTGACTTGGGAATTTCAGCAGCTCATTTTGTTCTGCTCAGCCCTCTCCACTTCCTGAGCATGAAGCAGCTATTGCATCATCCCAGGAAAATGAAGGTTATTGGGTCACTGCCTGTCCTTCTAATCTGCTCAGTAAGGAATTTCACAAGGGTATAGACCAGTGCCCAGAATAACATTTAATAAGATCTGGGAACTTATGCCTGCTACAAGCAGAGGCCTCTTAAAAGTTTGCAGGAGGCCTACTGTTTGGATGAGTTAGCAGCACACCCTGCTCTATAAATATCACTAAAACCAGCTGCTTCCAGGAGCCAAGGAGAGAAACAGCTAAGGGAGAGTCCTCAGGAGTTAGCCAGAAGCTTAGTGCCTTTCTTAACTTACAGGCTTGTGTTAAATGGGGGAAAGTCACTCCCAAGATCCTACTTGCTTCCAGAATGTGTTGGGCCAACTCCACCCTGGAGAGCAGATATGGAGAAACTTCATGTAAACAGTGCCATGTCTTCTCCTGCAAGTGCTGTATGTTCTCTGGATCTGAATTCTCAATTCCTTTCCTTTGAGGGACAGAGCAGTATCTGGATTTGTGTACCAAACCAAAAAGGACAATTCCATGGCTTTGTTCTTCAATTGGGAATGTGTCCTGGAAATGGGGCTAGCCAAGCACTGCACTTTTCCACTAGGGAATAAATCCTGGGACTTGCAGAAACCTCCCACCTACTGGACAAATGCCACAACAGACAAGATTAAACTTATTAATAGCAGAGAAGTGCTGTCACTGTAGAAACTCAATGTGCCTTGCAGTCTCAGCCTCTCTCTCTTGCTCTGGTGATGATTTGACTGTGAGCCTGGAGCTTTCCCCTAGCTCTTCACTCAGCCTGCTGGTGCTGACAGTTCTCTATGCCTGTGTCAATGTCCCATTTCTGCTGTCTCTGCACTTCACCACTGGGAGGGTTTGACTGGAAAGCATTTTCTGCTCACATTTCTCTGCTCACTCTCTTTTTGCCCACCAAAGAAAGGGGAGTTGATGACAAAGTGATCAGGAAGTTTCAGGAAGTGATTTTGGGTGAAGTTTCACTTTTTCCTCTTCCATTTGTTCCTTGCCTGTGGACTGAACATAAGAGGAAAGCTCTGTCAAACTTGACTGGTGTTTCTGGCACAGAGCTGCTTGGGACCTCTTGGCTTGGCTTGAGAGGAGCAGAGAGACTGAAGGGAAGAAGGAAGGAAATAGGAAAACTTCATTGTCACCAACATTTTTTCATAAAATCCTTTCTTTTAGGATTATTCCTTCTGTGGCCCCAGAAGAAGAATGTAAACAGCTGTTATCTGCTGCTGTGAAATGCAGCAGGTGCCCTGTGATTGGGTCATGTTCTGTGTTTGCAATTAAGGGCCAATCACAGGAGCAAGCTCGGGGACAGATTCCCTGGACACAGAACTTTGTTATTCATTCTTTGCCTTCTATTCTTAGCTTGGAAAGGCTCTGCAGCTTCTCTCTTTATTCCTATTAGTATAGTTATAATGTATTATATATCATATATCAATAAATCCAGCCTTCTGATCATCAATAAGATTCTCACCCTTCTCTCACCTCAGCAACCCCACTCAGGATGCTGTAATACTTCATCATCCTGCAATGGACTCACTGAAGGATCTTTCTTCCAGCAGCAACTCACAGTTTATCTCATCCTACCAAACAAAATTTTGTTCATGTTGCTCCAGACTTGTCTCCTCTCAAAGCTGCTTTGTCTGTAAGCACCTCTGGCCTGAAGGTGGTCTGGAACCTGCAGGGTTTGAGCAGAGCATGAGGTGAAGCCACATCCTGGCAGGGGTGGCAGAGATGAGCAATGCTCCTGCCCTGCTCCCAGCCACTGATGCTGTGTGCAGTGCCCAGCTGCAGCAGGGATGTGCAGCAAGAGTGTTATTCCTAGGCAGAGTTTCTGATTTCTCCTGTTTGTGTCACCTGGTTCTGTGCCTAGAAAAGCTGCTGCTTGTGCTCCACCACCTCATCCCAAACCACCAGTTCAACCTCCAGCAAGCAATGCTGAACTGCATCACAGTTTTTCTTCAGGTAAAGTGTAAAACTGCAAATGTACTAATGAGCACAATTCCCCACAGCATCCTTGCACTACAGAGATAGATGAAATTTCTACCAACAGACAGAACAGTCAAAGCTTGAAAATATTAGAGCAATAATCTCTAGTTATAAGTCCATTTTTATAATGGGTAACATGAGAACAAAAGGCACAGGGGAACAGACGTTGTGGAAAATGGAGCTTAATACTAAATTATGTATTTCATATTGTTTTAAAAAACCCCAACATAAGCAGTGCCTAACTGTGATTAGATGAAATCTAAAACATCTGCAAGAACTCCTAAAAAAAACCATGGAAAGTGGGAAGAATTCAACAAATGCTGGGAAACAAAGGAACAAGGAGCTGGGTGGAATTTGTGTCTGCTTTAATATGCCAAGCTCTCCCCTATATTGTTGCCACTATTGCTACACAGAAATTGTACTTTCACTCTCTGTGAATTCCATTAAATTGAGGATTTACAGCTGAATATCTTCTACCACTGAGCTATATGGCTCTTGGCAATTTTCCTCTCTTCTCTCAGTGAATATAGATAATGGAATTATTTTTTTCTCTTTAGAGAGAGGTAATTAAGGTTTAACTTGGGCAAAGAGTTAATTTGGCATAACCTCTAAACTATTTTAAGTAGAAAGGATAGCATAATAGTTTGAAAATGGGATAACCTTCAATGCTAATTTTTCCTCTTGTTAGATTATCTTTTAACCTATTTTGCTTGCTCTTTATTTTTATTTCCAAAGACATTAGGGTGAGGTGAACCAAGCAGTGAACATTACCTTCTTTAAACACACCTTGGAATGGGCCACAGTTCAGATCCAGCACAGCCAGGTCCTGTTCCTGTCCCCTTCCCATGGAAAGAGCTCTGCCCACACCTCTAACATCCACAGAAGCACAAGAACTGGAGCTACTGCTCATCAGGCATGGGGGACATAGGAAAATAAGTTATTTCACATTGCTGTGGAGAACTCTTCCTATAATCTGGGAAAAGGTTTGTATGGTTAGGGGTCTTTAAAAATTAGAGATTAGTGAAGCATCCTTCTTCAGGTGTGTTAACAGATGCAGGATTTGGAGGGGAAACCACCTGGTGTAATGATTTTGGTGTAAAACACTGAACTGCATTGCAGGAATGGTCAACAAAGTATTTTCTCTTCATTTAGTTCTCATATTGTTGCAGACAGCTCTATTTGAATTTTTTTATAAATAAAATTCCATCAGAACAGTATTGCACACAGGCATGAGACCTAGGAAATACAGTGCTAGAAAGCTTCTTCCCCTTTTTCCTCCTCAAACTAAACTGTGACAGTTTTTCTCATTCTTACTATGTTTGGCTCAGAATTAACTTCTCTGGACAAGAAAAGGAAACAAAATGGGGGAAATGTCTCAGTATTAGCATTAAGGAGAAGGGAGGGACTTACTTAGAAGTTGTTGGGTTTTTTTCATATTACTACTTCTGGTGTCTAATCTCTCATTTAGGACTAGTTTGAGCACCTCTCTGCTGTCTTTCTATGAGAAATCCAATTCTATAAATAGGAGAACTAACACCAAGTCTATGTATTCCTTCTTGTCAGGATAATTCTTCTTGGAGGTAAAACTCATTGTTGTGAGAAGGCAGACAGAGATCCAATTTGTGTACAGAAATGCAATTATTAACCACTTCCTCAACTGCCAGCATGATCAGGACTGCAGCTCCACACAATATTCCTCTGTCCTTATTTAACTTAGCTGCTGTGCCCACAGTGCAGCAGTGACCACACCAAAATGCCTTTAATGTTAACTTGGGTGCCCCAGGGAGCTCTGAAACCCTTCCCAAAGCAGGGCTGTGTAAATTGGCTCCTCAATATTTGCTAACAGACACAGCCTCTGGCAAAGGCTCAGCTGCCCTGGTGTGGGAGGAGCCTCCTGCAGCATCACCCTGGCACTGCCCAAGGCACCACCTTCTGTTTAAAACAAAAAAAAACAGTGGGGGGAGGTTATGAGTGACTACTTGTAGGGTTTTTTGCAGTAAAAATGCAACAATGCAAATACACTCTGTTGTAGTCCACTTGTGTGTGGTGATGAAAACTTGTGCTGCTCAGACTCGTGCATCAGCAAAGGCATTTTGGAATGCTGAAGCAGGACCATATTTGGCCACTTCTCTTCATAGTCCCTGTCTGGTTGTAGAGAATGCTTTTGCATCCTGTTAACATTCCCTGACTGCTGTTAAACATGCATTAGAAAGCTTCACTTTCCATTTTCAGAGATGTCAGACAGCCTTAAAGAGATGCTGACCATTTTGAAAAAGAAAATCAGACTTTCAGCACAACTGAAGTCAGTCTCCACACACTGGGTAATTTCACCACATCCCTAAGGAAATTAGGGTGCATGCCAGGAAACAGAGCCTCATATTCTGGTGCCTGATAAAACAAGGGGACAATTTAGAATTTAACCACAGCAGTCTTGAAGCTTTCCATGCTGAAAAGGCTACGTGATGGAGACAGGACAGAGAAGAGTAAGTAGCAAGTGTACACAAAAATTTTCATCTGTCCCTAAAATCTAAAGGAAAAAAAGGTGGAGACCAATAAATCTCCACAGACTCTTAGTGCTTAACTGACCAAGTCATTTCCCTCAGTAATTTCATGAGATGTGTCTTTTTAAAAGCCATGTTCAGCTTCAGAAATAAATGTCTATTTGGCAGGACTCATACAGCCACACTTCTAGTAGCTGTGTGTTACATATTCTTGCTGTAGTTCTCCA
>JAHXMQ010000066.1:1343344-1359398 GCA_020466415.1 Ammodramus savannarum pratensis
GCAAAGGCAAATGAACAGCCTCTCCTGAAAGAAAGGGAGAGGCTTTGACTCTGAAGTTATGTCTGAATTCACTTGTTTCAGAGTGCAGCAAGGGAGAGAAGTCCCTGCCTGTGCCTGCTCTCCCATGGGGATGCAAACTCTTCTCAGCCCTGTGGAGCTGCACACCTCAGTCCAGCCTGGAGCCTGCTCAGTGTCACACCTCAGCTGCAGCCAATTTTAGAGGAAGGACAAAGAAATCTTTTGGGGATTTTAACATGAGCTAAATGTGATGAAACATCTTTAGCACATTTGAAATATGGTCTAGCACGCCTGGCTCCCTTCTTTTGGGTGGGTTCTGTGCTGTCATCTGGTTCACAAGGAAGGAGTGTTCTCATCTGCACTGCTTATCTAATGCAAATTTAGTTCCTCTGGCTCAGTTAAAGCTACAGGGTGGCACTGGTAGCTGCAGTGTTACACCTGGATAGTTTTGGTCCTCATTAGAACCAAAAAGTTGGAAAGGCTAATGACTGCCTTTGTACCCCAGAGCAGGTCTGAAAGGCACCTGTTTCTGGGAGTACATGTTGTAGTCTGATGCTAAGGTACTAGATTGTGCACACTTAAAGACCACACTGGGCCTATACAGCAGTGTTTGAAATTCTGGGGTTTATAATTTGATTGGTTTGGTTTCCTTTAAATTAAACAAAACCCACACAGAGTGATCTCCTCAGGCACAGGGAAAGGCTGGCTGTAGAATCAGGAACTGTTATTTTATAATAGGAAAGAAGGTGCAAGTTCTCCTGTCAGCTCAAAGCACGTTCAGTTTTGTGGCCATCTGTGGGTTTTAACCTGACACACCAATGAAACAGACATTGCTAAGGTTGCCTCATTATTCACATGGACACATGGGCAGATCTGCAAGCAGGTTATGCTTCCTTGCACAGACATGCCCACAGAACTGGGAAATTCCCAGTTAATATGGTGCAGGAGTGCAGAAGTCTTCACTTTGCAGCACTCAGTGCAAGACAGAGCTGAGAGCTGAGCTCTGGCCCTGCACTCCCCAGGGAGATACAGACATCCAGGATGGGGTGTGCAGCTCCAGCTCTGCCAGGAGACTGCCATGCCTGCAGGCCTTGAAGGAAAATGGAAAAGTCTGTCCCATGTGAGACCTGGCTGTTCATCTGCCTTTGCAAGGAACAAAGGGGTGCTGACTCTGAGGGAGGTGCTGCATCTTGGCCTAGAGGTGTCACAGGGTAGCAGTTCTGAAAGTGCAATGATAAACTGGCATGAGCCTGGTAACAGCATTCTGAGGAAATTCCCAGTCCTTGAAGCATGAGAAAAGCTTATGGTCCTAGGGCTTTTTAATCTTTCCATATCTTGTTACTTGAACATCTAATGATGTATTTTTAAAAGAAGCTGGATATTTCTGACTAAATTCCAAGCTGAATCATTGCATTCTTAATCCTTCCCTCAGCATCAGTGGTGTGGGACCAAAACAACATTTGGCTCTTCATGGAGCTCTTCAAGTGTCAGTATGTCAGAAATATCACATCCAGCACAGCAAGTCCAGTGTGCAGAGGGTGTTACAATCAAAGGCACTGAAAAATCATCAGCTATTATTTGACATTAATAAATAGCCTACAGCTTTCACCAAGACTCTCATCCCAAGTGGTTTCAGAGCTACCATGGCAGGGAGAGGAGCTGCATTCTTTTGAGGTTTCCCAAGGAGATTTGCTTTTCTCTGCTAACATCACAGCAGCGTAAACAAATGGATCAAAGCTGGAAACCCTCACACAGAATTCCCCTCATTCCTTCCCTTTATGTGCTCACATGGATGCATTCACTGTCAGCAGGGACTCCCCTGGTTTTCTTTCAGACTCTGCTGCAGTGATAAAGGCAAACCCCACTGGAGATGGTGTCACCAAGAGATGGAAACAGTTCAATACCTCATCCTCCCCCAGACTTCCTGTATGACCTCACCAGTGTCTTTTAGCCTCTACCTCATCTGTAAAGCTGGATAATTGCACATAAACCTCACAGAGATACTTGGCAAGATTGAATGCTGAGAGGTGAGAGGTGCTTTGATCTTACACTGCTCCAGTTCCTAAAGTGCTTTGCAGGGATGTGAATATGCATCTAACTTGGAATGGCATGAACCAATTTTCCTGGAGAAGAGGAATTCCCATGGAGTGTGTGGACAGTTGACCTGCCTTCTTGTTTGATATTTGTCTGTATTTTCTGAAGGAGTTCAAAGCAATCTCTAATTTGTACTCATGTTTTTATCACTATAGATAATTGCAGGTAAACAGGATTAAAGAGGACATCCCAACCCAGTTCCATCCTACGTAGGCAACTCTCCTGGAAGCATTTCTGTAGCACACCAGATGTGTCTACCAGGTCAGTGTCACAGACACATTTTATGAAAAATCCTTTCCTTAGGATTTTTTCTCCTGAGAAGCTGGGAGGCCTCAGGAACAAAATGCAAACATTGATTATCTGCTGCTGTGGAATGCAACAGGTGCATCTGTGATTGGTCTCATGTGGTTGTTTCTAATTAATGGCCAATCACAGCCAGCTGTATCAGACTGTATGGTCAGTCACAAGATTTTATCATCATTCCTTCTTTTCCTTGCTAGCCTTCTAATGAAATCCTTTCTTCTATTCTTTTAGTGTAGTATTAATATAATATATATCATAAAATAATAAACATGGAATCAGATCCTGGTCTCTTCCCTCGTCCTGGGAGCCCTGTGAACACCACCACAGGTCAGTGTGAGGGGACAGACTGCTGTGCAGCATTATTCAGTGTGGGGGCCTGAATAAAATGTATTGTTATGGAGAGAGCCCCTGTAAGATCTATGTATTATAAGATCTAAGTATTGTAATATCCATGTGTGGGTCCTAGTTGCTCCAAACGAGCTACAGCTGCAAAGTCCTTAGTTGGGCAGCAGCTGTAGCTCGTGAAGGTAACAAGAATAAATAGGGGTGGGTCAAGAGCCCAAAAGGAGCCCCTGAGGAGATCTGCACTACAGAGACTGGAGAACAACACTGAAGTGAAGATTACAACAATTCAGTGTCCCTACTTCTGTTTGCCAAGATTTAAAATCTTAACCTGAAGGACAGTAACAAGCTGAGGCCTGCTGCTTACCAGACAATTCCATTAAGCAAATCATTGTGGAGAGAAGATACAATACTGGTAGGATGGTGATAATGCTGAGTTATCTGAACTAATCCCTTGTCAAATTCCCCAGATCCTTTAGGCAGTGTGTGTGCAGTTAAAATGTCAATTGGGATGGCAGTGAGTGGGATAAGTTACAGTAGTTGTTGTTGCTGTGGGAGATGGGCTTATCACACAGAGCTCAGTCACACACTTTGTCTGGCACTCTCTGGTGTCAAGCACTTCAGTCTGCTGCTGGAAATGTTACAGCCAGGGCTCCTCAGCTGAGGCAGAGTCTGCCAGCACCAGGGAATGTACAGAGCCTGGGACCAACATGCAAGAAACATCCCTGCTTTTTAATTTTGGTAGATATGTTCTGGACCACAGAGGTAAGAATTCAAAGCAAAGAAAATTCTTTGTCCTTGCAAGTTCCCTTGGTTTTGGGAACACAAATAAGTTATTAACATCTAGTTTTGAATGCAAATATCCACATAGTTTTCTCTTCCCTGTTTTCTCACACCAGTACCAGTCATTTGATGAAACACAGAAGTGTAAATATGCCAAAATGAACTAATGGCCATCTTGGGTAAGACTTCTCATGAGACTTTAAGCAGTGTAAACCGAAATGGCTCCATCAGAATACCTTAACATAGGCTGTCATAGTTTGTGCAGCCCTGGAGAGCTGACCCACTGAATCAATCCTTTAGTACCTGTTCTTGACAGACAATAGGAAAATGTAAACCAGATTTTGGAAACATAAAGATCAAATATGCTCAAGCTCCCATTTCATTCATTGCTGTGTTTCAGAAGAGAAGTGCAGGGCCCTGACCAAATTTGGTAACTCCTGCTTCTTTGACAGGCAGAAGAAACAATTTCAAAATCAGAGAAAATGTCCATGCAGACTTGTGGTACAGCATGACATTCAAGGTTTGGGCCCTCCTGCACTGTCCAGATACTGAAGAAAGTCGCCCTCACCTAGCACAGCTAATGCCCTCAGAAATGCATTGAAAGCACAGAGCTTCCTTCCAGGCACCTGTTTTGCTCTGATGCTTTAATAACAGTTATGTTTATCACCACCTTCTTCCAGTTTCCCAGCTCTTTCTCAGATGCCAGTTTGGGATTCTTTGTTGTTGGCAACACCTTTGACATTGCAAGGGTACAATTTAATGGTGCAGCCAGCAGCACTGCATTGGTTCAGATGGGGGAGACATTTCAAATTCCTGACTAATTCCATAGTGCAGGGACTTGAGTGTGAATTTCCAATGTCAGAGGTCAGTGGGCAGTCCTGGGTAAGCAGGGATGTCTGGTGTCAGGAAAAGGAATGTAACTATAAACCATGAGCTCACCAACACAACCTTACCTTGCAAGAAATGACAATTAAACTGCAAAACCATCTTCTTCCTTGCTGACATCTGTAAGCCAGACAAAGCATGGGGCTACTTAATTACCCAATACACACCACAAACATTTCTTGATGTACAATTTCCCACAACATTTGAATTCTATCCTGCATGATAATCCAATACACTTAAACTCTACTGCTGACAGGTGAGCTGCTAAGGCAGCTTTAAACTAGCTCCAGTTGAGTGAATTTTGATTGAAGCTCCATTCTCTAACTCATTCCAGTGGCCAGAAAGAAGCACTCCAAAATTGACATCATCTTGCTGTCTGCAGATCATGCTTACTGTTGCCACTTGCCTCTTGAACAGCCAAAGCCCACTCTAAGTAACTGGTGGTAGCCACCAAATGAAAGCATGGGGAGCTGGGAAGGAGACATTTGAACAAAGAGCTGCTTGGATGGCACAGAAATTCCCTGCCTGACCTTGGGAATCTGTCAGTGAAGGTTTTGTCAATGCCTGTGTTGTGCCTGAGAAGCTTGGAAAGTTCAGTTTAAAACACAGCCTCTGTCTACCTGCATCTGAAGCAGTGCTGATAGAAGGAAGGAGAAGTGTTTGGCAAAAGGAACAAAACCCCCTTAATTCTGAGTGGCTGTGTACAGCAGGACTAATCTATTCTTGAATGTGTATCTTTAGCCCAAAGGTAATTTAATCAGGGTTTTTTTTTCTCTCTTTTTCTAAGTATTCTGAGGAACTATTACAATAACAAGCAGGGCTTTGTGGCACTCAGGCATACCCCAAATACCCTGGTGTGTGGAGTTTCCCTAAGTGCCTGTCATTAGGATGCTCAGCAGGAATCTGACATGATTCAGCTGCTGCATCTGCAGCATCCTGAGCTTGCAGGGAGGGGAAGGAACCTCTGTGATCCTTCTTGTCCCATTTCTGGCTGCTGTGGGTTCTGTGGCAGCATTCAGGCAGTTTTGAGATCTGATCTTTGCTAAATAATCAGACAGGACCTGGGTGTCAGAATTTATCCCCCTGTCCTTGGCACTGATGGAGCAAAGTATGTGCTATGATGGATCAGAAATGTCCACATGCATGTGCTGTCTCTTTGAAGGATGCAGAGCATCTCCAGTCACAGGTAATAGGTAATTTCTCAGTTGATTCCTTCATCACAGTCTGCCTGTGATAAAAAAAAATCTTATGGGGAGATATTTAAACACAGATTATTCTTTTTTAAAATGAAAATTAACTGAGGTTGTGATTACAAACGCTGTGTGTAATTAAACTTTGGCAAAGGCAGATTATCCAACTTTGGCAAAGAGAAGCTTGCATCTATAAAAGGCAAGATCTGCCCTTTGTTTATTCCCTGCTAAATCAGTGAGGTATGTCATGGCATTTTAGCATCAACTTAGCATATTTTACTTTCCCTTCCAGTTTATAGGCCAGTGGAAAATAGAGATTGACCAAACTGACTCATGACTTAGAGACTGCTCATAAAAAACCCTGGAAAATTTCTCAGCTCTACAGACAATGGGCAGCACAATGCATTTATGGTGGGGCACTACAAGCTTCAAGTGGCACAGGAAAGCTAAACATAATTTAAAAGTGCTAGCCAGCAATGAATTGAAATGGCATTTAAACACAGAGAGAGGCCAGGCTGCATGTATGTAACAAAAATTAGCAGTGCAGTCATTGTTATTAACATCTAAAGGCACTGAGGGTTTATCTGCAGATGGTTATCAGAAGAATGGTCCAGCACTGACCACATCACCCACCTGCAGTGCCAGTGGGACACAACACCCATCTTCATCAGCATTTTAATGCAGATCCAGGACTGCAGTTTTGATGTGAGTCTCTTTGTTAACCTCACCTCCTGTGCTGTCTGCATTGCTGGGTGGCTTTGAGGCACACACTGGGGACCTTTCAGCTGAGACCAAAAACTCTGGTCAGACCCCAAAGCAGCATTTAGCCCAGACAAGGCTGGAGTGAGCCTGAAAAAACCACTCATGTATGTAGGGCCAACTCAGGTCCTTAGAACCAAATTATCTGCTCCAAAAGTGTTACTTTTCCACCACTTTACTCCCTAATGCAGATACTGTTGTACTGGACTGTCATTACACACACACACACATGTATCTTTAAGTACACAAATTGCTTCCTTTGATCATGCTTTTACATGTGTTGGGTTGGCACAAGTCACTGTCATTTAACTAAAACCTGCCAATACCAGCAAGTAACATTTCCTAAATATCACAGTATCTATAGTCAGCTAAGTCAGCCAGCTCCTCCCCCATGTTCTTTACAATGTGAGTTGCAGCAAGCCCAAGGACAGAGAGCTGGAGCTGTTCTAAGTAGGGGGATCCACAAGCCCAAAGCTGAGGAAACCTAAATTCAAATAATGTACTTGGCAGAGAATTATGTTCTGATTGCTCCCTTGAGCTCCAGTTTGACATGACCAGCAGGCAGTGCAGATGTCCACCTCTCTGAGTGGAATGAAGTGGGCAGCTCACTGTAAAGTTTCTTCAGTCTCTCTTAAAAACCCCCATTAAGTGGATTAATTGCATACAAAAATGAATGCCAGAATTAAACCCTGTCACAGGAATACCACATAAACATTAAGAAAGAGTAAAAGTCTTTGCATATTAAGGAATATGTTAAAAATCAGGCTCACAAAATGGGATGTTAGAAATAGATGAGTTAGTATTTGTCATCAGTAACAATGAACAAGAGATCTTTCACTGTCCTTTAAAAGGCAAGTTAACATTGGATAAGGAAATGTGGGAGGGCATGAGACTCAATTTATAAATGGGGTTAGTGATGAAAGATCAGTCTTGCTTTCCCTGAAGTTTTCCATAACAGCAGGTTCTGAGGGTAGCTAATTTCAAACATAATCTAAATTTCTCTGTTATTTACAGGTTTTCCATTCTGACTGGTATAGAGCAATACCTTCTAAAAGGTATTTTTTGAAAGCTACAGAGTATTTTTGGTATCAAAAATTTTAGGAAGAGAAAGAAAGTACTTTAATGAAAATTGCTGTCACAGTATTTTGCCAGCTTTGACTTGTTCTGTCATTGTCTAAGATGAGATCTGAAATAACCCCAACATGAGCAGGCCAACGTGAGGCAGTGCTCACTCACACTTCCTTATTCAGAGTAGAAAGCAGCCAGGAGTAAAGAGAAATCCCAAGTATGGCCATGAAACTGCATCTGCCAGGCTGAGAGCAGCTGGGAGCTCCCTCTGATGCTCCTGCCTCTCCTCAGAAGCTGCCTGCCAAGACCTCACAGTCTCACTGCTCTCCTAAAGGAGGAGGAGGGCTGTGCAGCTCTTGGCTCTCTCCTAAGGACTGAATTCCATCAGAGGACTCTCTGCAGTATTTGCCATTCCTTCACTTTGATGATCCTGAGCACTGCCATTTGTGGTAGCTCTTTCACTTGTGCTAAAATAAACACTGAATTTTGTTTAACACTTGAATATAAGCAGGCAGCCTTTCAGCATTCACAGAGGGGAGAACACACAGGTGCAAAGAACCACAGCTGTTTGTAAACTCTTCTTTTACCACAGTGATGGTTTTGAAGCATGAGTGACCTCCAGGAATGCTGCAGCTTCTGCACAGGCCTGTGTCAGGTATAAAAACTTGCATCTTCAGGATCCTGGAGAAGTGAGAAGTCATGGACACCCTGGGCTTAATTCTCAAGCATAAGTCATACTGGCATGAGATGGAAATCAGGACTTAACATTGTCATTAAGGCATTTTAACTGGAGCTACTTCTTATCACAAGGGGAGTAAAATAAAAAACAAAAGCAAAATGCTGCCTCGAGCAAACATCCTGCAAGAATTGGGTTTGTCTTTCTACCTTAGGAAAGAATGAACTTATTTCAAATGTAGAGGATGGAGAGTCAGCTTCTCATTCAAGTGTTGGACCCTCCAAGATGAGTTCCAGTCAAAATACCATTTGGCTTAAGTGGCATTTTGGCTAAATGTCTGAAGATCAATCCACAGACCAGTGATCATTGAAGTGCTTTGGGAAAACATGCATCCTGTTCTCTTGCAGGTTTCCTTTCCTGCCTGTGCAGAACTTGCATCCCATTTCTACGTATCATTCTTTTTCTACAAAATCCAATATGATTTATAAAACCTTTTGCTCTTTTTCCAGCAAGCTTTTGCTGAACTTCTATATCCTTTCTCAGAATGGTATTTTATTCCTTCAGGAGCAACAACCACAGCTGTTCCACATTCTGAGGGATGGTCAGAATGCTCTCAGGTGCACATCCAGTCCCCTCTGCTTGCTTTCTGTTGCTGCAGCTTTATTCTCCATGCCTCCAGTTGTGCTGGGTGTCTCCCACACCCTCCCCTCTTTTGTCTGGTCCTTTATCACACTCCATGACAGACCTGAAGAGTTTATCTTCAACCCTAGCCTGAAATGCTTCTGATTGTTGAGAACAATCAACCAGAAGTGGTGCTGCTCCTCCCAGAGATCAGCTGTTCCCCACAGGTCAGCTCTTCAGGACAGAGGATGTTTCAATCTGCCTGTAAGGCCCTTGGAGCTATAAACCATGGGCTATAATGCACAATGCAAACATGTAGGCAGCACAAATCAATGCAAGAGCTTAAAAGCTTTTTGAATACCCCTGGTAAATGTGTTTGAATTAACCAGAATTACAAACTAAAACTGAAGATAGGGGAAAGAAAGCTCAGAACACCAGGACTTGATAAATGTCTCAAGGTAAGCAGAAAGTTGTGTTTAGAGCTGAATTTCAGTGCACATGTTTCCAGGGCACTTTCCTATCTATTAGCTCAAGTATAATCATAGGTGTGTCATTCTCAGCTGTGTGTTTTTATTTTCTGTTAACTGGTTAAGTCCCTTTTATTGACCAACTGCTCCCTCAGTCAGGACAGCTGCACAGCTTGGATGAAAGCCAGCCACAAGTATCCCAACTAGAACTGTGGTAATGAAATCCAAATAATGAAGACATTCACGAGTGGCATGTGAAATCTCTGGAAACTGGCAGTAAATTTTTTTGTGCAGGCTCATGTCACAGTGGGCTGGAGGTGGGAGCTGCTGTGTGTCTCCATGTGTGTGGAGAGCTGTTCTTTGACCTTCCTAGGGAGGAACAGGTCAGTATGCAAATATCAGCTTCCTAATTAAGCCCTATTTTCATAGACTATTAAACAAATAACCCCCCTCCCCCTAAAATAAACCTCAAAAATACTTTGAAATGCTTTTACCAATTTCAACCATTTTTTGAGACCAAAGTAAAAATACTCTCCTGTTAACTTGCATACAAATCTTTCAGCAGACACAATTTAAATGCCAAGTTATTACACCATACTAAAGTATTTATACTAGAAATTGTACATGACCCTTTTAAAGAGCTTCAGATGCATGCCACACTCAGCCCATGGTGCTATGGATACACTTGAAACTGCGGAAATGTTTAATTCTTCAACTTACCTTATGAAAGCTAATTCTGTAGGTTGAGTGTGCTGAACTTTAGCCCAGTGTTTAATATTCGGGCTGAAGCCTTACAGGGAGTGTTCTGGAAAATGCTTTTGGCATTGACAGACCTTTTTCTTACCTGCCCATATTAGACCAGAGAAACACTGGCAAAATGATGACTCAGACACTCTGAAGAGTCCACAGTATAAGGATGTTGGACACCAACAACCCAGCTGTGCTGTGAAAAGGAAGGAGAAAAGCAAACCCTCAATTCTCTGCAGTCCAGGTATAAATCATAGTTCTTGTCAGGAAACTGAGAGGCTGAGTTCACAAATTATAGAGTAACAGGACTCACCTAAAGTCTCTGTTCTAAGGCAGAACAACATCCCCCATGTCAGTGAGGGTTAGGTGGTAAATAAGGATAATTAATCTCAGCCACATAAAGAGGCAGAGCCTGATTTTTCCTTCCAAGCACTTCCTAGATTCCAATACTAATATTCTAGTGGACAGAGCCTACCTAGTGTTGTTAATTAAAATCAAACTATAGGAGATAATTAATTTATTTCCCAAAACTAGCAGGATTAACCTACTGCAGTGATCTTAGTAAAGAGTAGTGAGCTAGAGACCAAATCTTTAATTTAAAAAGAGGAATTAGCCCATAAACATTCCAGTTCCATTTCCTTAATCCAACTATCCAGGGCCCAAGAAGAGGCAAATAAAAAACAGGAAGACAAGACACAGTTCTGCTTATCAGTAATGCAGCAAAAACCCTCATGAGTGTATTATATTACACATGATACTCAAATGTGTGTAATATAATGCACTCATGTGTATTATATTACACATAATACTCAAACAACCTTTTTTTTTTTTAAGACACTGTAAGTCACCACTGCCTCTTACTTCAGTCAGTAAAATCTATGTGGGCATGTTTGGGCACAACTGTAAAAGTGTACTCAATAATGAAATGGTGCCAAAACTCCATCCTACCTTGCATTTGCAGGAGGGTTTGTCTTGTGTAATTCTGCAGAAACCATAAATTGATTCTCTTCTGCACAAACCTAGGTTTTTATTAACCCTAATATACTATACAAAAGGTTTGTTTTTTGTTGGTGCTGATATTAGACAAGTCTTTCCTCAGATTTGCAGAATGAGCAGCAATAAATTGTTGATATTGTTTCAATGACTATTCTACCAATTCTAAGGAGCTGTTGCTGGACTTCCACAGCAGTCAAATAGGAGATTATAAATTTGTGGGTTATCATATTGCTCCAATATGAGCAGGTGATTTAAGAACAATATTTAGAGCTACCATGCTTGATCAAAAGTCTCTGAAATTTCAGGACCCTTAAAGTGAGGTTTATCCTACCTCACAGGAAACAGAAAATCAAGTAAGTTACTCCAAAGCAGAGAAACATAAGAAATATAGGCTGATAGCCACTTTCTCAAGTTCATATAAAACAAATCATTTCTATGGCTGGTATTCAACATCTTACCTCAGCTGTTATTCCCCTGCAGGTAAGTGTCTCAGAGATGACTTCAGGTGAGTGATATTCTGGGCTTTGCTCTTTGCAAGGCCTGGCATGTTTTACTTGACTGGAGGCTTGGACAGGCAAGCATTGATTCATCTCACTAAATTAAAGTAATGAGCATTGATTCATCTCACTAAATCAAGGTAATGACACACCTCACTAAAGCCTCGTAAGCTATGGCTGTCCTGCTGTCCACTCTGACCATGTGCCAAAGCTTGCTGCCCTCATGGGAGACACCAGAAAGGAAGAGGCTGTCCCTGAGCCCTTTACTTGCACAGGTTTCTATCTTTTCTCCTTTTTTTTTTTTTTTGTAAATTATACTGGATTACATACTGGAGCTGCTCAAGGGTGAGGACGTCTTTCCTGCTCTCTGTGCTGTGGGGAATGCCATTACAAAGGCAGGGCCCTTGGATGAGGCTGGTAATATTGCAACTGCTGTGGTGAGGATCTCTGGAGTGCAGTCAAAAGTTTGGGGGCATTTCATAACCTCCCTTTGCCACTTTTATATCAGCACAATAGTCGGCTTTATTTATACACATTGTAAAGGTTGTGTGGCTGATACTGTATAGTTCAACCCACATGTCGCTGAGCAAAATGGCGTTTTCACTGCCCTTTCCTCTGTGAGTTTTTGGCACACTGGTCTTTCTGTGCAGATGTCCTGGCATCCCCCACTGTCGGACAGGCATGTGGAAGCCTCGGTGGTTACTCAAGGAACCCAGGTGTGCCCAGGGCTGGCTCTGGCAGGGCAGCCTGGCTCCCCTCAGCCCCCCGGGCACCTCAGGCAAAGGGCGGCTATTTCTGCCGGAGCGAGGGCGGGATTTGGCAGCAGCGTTACCCTCCCATGACGTCTTTTTCAGCGGTAGTCAAAACAAGTTTGACACCTTTTCTCCTCACAGACCTTTTCACCCTTCTTTGAGGTGCAAAACAGTAATTTCTGGGCGGTGATTTCCGCCCTCCTTTTGCAGCCCCGCCTGAGGGGGCTCGGGCGTTTCCCTCGCCTTTGGGAGAGGCGCAGCAAAAGCCTCGGAAGAAAATGGCGGGAGCGCCGTGAGGGGAGCGGGGGCGCCTCAGGGCGGGTGCCCAACGTGGCTGCCAGGCACGGGCGGGGAGGATGCTGTACTGCTCCTGAGGGAGTCCTTCGAGCTGGCACACCTGTCTCTGTCCTCTCCATCCCAAATATCTGTGGTATCCCTGAAAATATGGGAGAAAGTCCTAGCAACCTGCTTCAAGGAGGTTGTGCACCTACCACGGCTGCCATAGAGCCGGGCTGGGTTTGGCCCAGCAGCTCACACACATCAGACAAGGTCAGGAGAGGTTTCTGGTTTATAAAATGTTGTACAGGGATTTTTGTACATGGTGGCAGGTGCTGCTAACACTGTCCTGAGCTACAGAACTTTAAATTGCTTGCCCCACATCTTGCTTCTAATCAAGATGGAGGGGAAGAAGTTGTTTTATGTGAGTGTAGGATCACTTAGATATTGATGAATCCAGCTCCTAAAGATCACTTTGTTGCAAAAGCTCTCGCTGATATAGGGGAGGGAAAAAAAAAAAACCACTAAGAGAAAGAAAGTTGTTTGCTTAAGCGTTGGTAGTCAAAACTCTTCTTTTAATGTCTGGGTAGGAGTTGGCTGTCCCTAAGTATTTTTCAGGGTGTGCTCATACAGCTGAGCTGTCAGGGGTCTTGTTGCACAGACCTGTGAAATTGGATCCACTCTCCTGGCAGCAGACAGTGCCTGCCTTGCCAAGTCCTTCTGCAGGGCTCAGCCAGCCTGCAGCCAGCACAGTGCTTGTTTTCTGCACAGCCCTCACCATTGCCAAAGGTAAACTCTAAAATCTAGTCTGCTGATGACACTATTTGTTAGCAGCAATTTATTCCATGGTCAGGGATTTCCTGGGGAGGTCTCTGGAGTGAGCAGTCCCATGATCTTGCTGCTGTGAGCCTACAATCTGTTTCTCAGAAGCAGATTAAGCCAGTGATGTTCAAGATCATCTTTGTACTGCTGAAACTTAGGCTGTGGAATTTCGTTATACTGGACTCTTGATTAAAAGTGTCATGTCCATTTATTATTTCAAAGGAAGTTTTATTTCCCATTGTAAAAATTACACTTTTGGAAAAATTCCTAGACAGTAGAACTGAATTTTCCATTCTCAGTTACACATGTGGGTGTAGCTTAAGCCTGAAATTCCTGCGTTTTTTAAAAGATCTCCAGCATCATTCTGCTAAGCAATTAAAGAGCTATTCCCTCAGAGAAGGGGCAAGAGATTTACTGCATTCTTTGTGAGCTGTTTAAATTCCTTGCAATGCTGAAGTTAGCTTGTTAAAGGCAAGTCAAGGATTTTATTACTGATTGAAGGTGTGTGGAGTCATAGTAGAAAATTGCTTTTTTAACAAATAGTTAATTAAAAAACAAATGTCTGGTGACCTGAAGAGAAAGCTGTCCCATCCCACTCATCACTTTCCATTACACCTCTCACAGGTATTTGCTCTGTATTCAGAGAGACTGTGCCTATGAGTTGTTAAAAAACAAACCCAAACAAAACAACCCCCCCAGAGCTGTGACATCTGGGAATTGAATCCTCACTGCTGTTGTTTACTTTATACTGCTCTCCTGAGTGAGTGGCAATTTGACAAGGCACTTTTCTCGTGTCCTGGGGGATGAGGATCTGGGTGATGTGCTGCAGTGTGTGCTCCTGACAACAGCAGCCTGTTGGTTCTGTGTTGGCTCAGCCCCATGATACCTACCTGATATTGTGGCCAAGCTGGACAGGAATGAGCTGTCACAGTGGGCTGTGTGCAGCAGCATCCAGTATATTGTGAATTTGGGAGTGTATTTGTTGAGGAAAGGTAGCATGGAGTCAAGATCTGCTGTCATGCAAGCCATTTTTTTTCCTCCCCTTTTTGAGTTCTGACATCGAATTCAAAGAAAATTGACAAAATATCCTTTTTTCTCCATTGTCAGTGGTTGAGATTTGGTGCACAGCACGCTGGTGCCTCTTGTTCCATGGTAGGCAACATCTTCAAAAACCAGCAGAGAGTAATGGTTCAGAATCTGCTTTCCTCAGCCTGTGGTGAGTGTGGTTTATTTCAGAGTGTGGTTTATTTCAGAGTGTGGTTTATTTCAGAGTATGGTTTATTTCTCCAAGCAATGGCAGATGACAAACATCACAAGGAAAGGGGAGTGGATAGTATTGGCATGAGGTTACCAGCTGGAGAAAGAAACATTACCAAGCTCAACAGCGTTGCTGCCTGATCAGGAGTTGAAGCACCTTACAGGAGCAAGGGGGCCAGTTAAACAGGCACAGCTCTGCAGTGAGGGGTGCTGCTGGTGGTGGTGGTGTCCCTTTTGTGTGGTGACCTGGCTGCTGTGCATCTCCAGCCTCAGAGCTCTCTCACCAAGGAAAGAAGGCAACCTAGGAGATCATACCTAACAGCTGTGAGGCATCTCAAAAGCAAGGCATGGACAGAGATGGACCTGAAATGGATCCATATTTCCCAAATATTTCTTTCCAGAGCCTGGATTTAGGCCTATAGGTAGAAGACCAATTGTTAACAATTTATTAAAATGCTAAACAGGTGAAGAAAAACTAGGCAAATTTGCTGAACACAATGGTGTTTTTAAACCAGGACAGTCATATGCTTTTGTTTACTCTGTTCACTTGTCCAATTACTCCTTGCATAGATCAAAATCCAATAAACAAATGGAGGAATAAAAATGTGATAATTTGGTTTAGGGAAATTAGAAGATTTCTTTCAGATATATTCAGCAAGATATTCTCTGCATCAAAGAGAATTTTAAATGCTGTCATGAAAATCTGCTTTATACCTCATAAATTCTGTGTTGTGGAGTTTGAGAATGATAAACAGGCAAGCTTTTGGAAATCATGTAAACAACTTGAATTGCTGGTACTTACAGAGGAGGTGTGGTGTGTGTATTCAGATTTCCTGGGAAAAAGAATCTGAAGTGAAAACTGTTGGGTGAAACTACACAACAAAAAATTATCAGCCCCCTTTTTTCTAACACTTCATGCTTGGTTAGCCTCCTCTGGGTCTTCCTTGGACTGATACTTTTCCTGTCCTTCAGACCCTAGGATAAAATATTTGAGTTATTTAAATGTCTATGCAGGGTACTACTCTTTTCATGTGTCTATTCCAATTGAATTCCTCAAGTAAGCAAGACAGAGTTGTTGTAAATCCTAGAAAGCCTGTCAGAGACAGAGCAGCATTTGTGAGAGCCTGTTCTTGGGCCCTCAGGCTCTGCCAAGACTGCCATTATAAACCATGGTGAATCAAAAGAATAACAGTGGAACAATATAAGAGATTTTCTTTTTGTGTAGAGTGCATGAGACTCTCATTATCAATTGGGAGCAGAGCATTGCAGATTGCATCACAGCTCCTCTGTGAATCACAGAGCAGATTTTTCTGAAGGTGTGTCAGTGTTGGATGAGCTGCTGCTGTTTGTTCACAGTTCATGACAAGTCTCTGTTTGAATGATTACTAATCTGCTGTCCTAAATCCTCTCATTTGGGGTGTAACAGGTCTCTCCTCTTTCAGGAGGCATATGCAACAATTCTTAGCATGGCAATAGACTCATAAATTAAACCTCAAATTCC
>JAHXMQ010000066.1:1359498-1394547 GCA_020466415.1 Ammodramus savannarum pratensis
AAGGATTTTTCATAACAGATTTCTGTGACACACAGCCATGCAAAAAAATAAATACACTCTTTCATCCTTTCTTTTCACTGAGCATTTCTCTCACTTCTTCCTTTTTTTTCATCAGGCTGTTTCATTTTCTTTTCAGATGCATTGTTGTATATGAAATGTCAGTAAAGCAGGAGGTGTGCTAGTGGAGCCAACAGAGCAGGTGTCCCAAGTTCTCTTCCAGAGATATCTTATTTAGTTTGTACATAATGAATCAAATGGAGCTGCTTCAATTGAGCTGCTGCTTCTGTCTTGGAGGATCTCCCTTTTGATCTAGCCTTTGCTTTGAAAGTCTTTCTTAGATTATATTTCACATTTTTCCTAGCTTTATATGGATTAGGTTTCCTTTCCAAACTGTAGCTTGACCACACAAATTCATTCAAAACATAAAATTACTATATTAAATTCCAGTTTGAGACCAGAACTTTGATTTTTCTAGAGGAAACATCTCTAATTGTACTTTTAGAAAGGAGTATTAAATATTCTCTTTCCTGCCTGTCCAGAGTGGTTTGCCTGTAAGGATCCTGTGTCTGCATAGCTGAGTGATTAAGCAAAAGCTCCTAGGTGGTGTTCATGTGTTCCTTTCCATGCTCAGGACATGAGCCAGGGTCTGTACAGTGAATAGCTGCTCTGGGTCACATTCCAGCCAAGCTGAAGGTGTTGGGCAAACCAGCAGCCTCTGGGGCTGAGCTTATCACAAGGGTGTTCCCCTTTCCTTCCTGCTCCTGGGGCAGGAAGGGCACACAAGGGAATTTGGAGCTTTGCTTTCTGAATTGGTGTATCTCATATTTGAATTTGGGGTTTGGAAGTAGACCCTGAGGAAAAGGTTGGGAAATGGTTTGTTAGGAGTTCTCTTTTTCCTGCCATGGGTGGGGAATGTTTTGATTGGCCTCCTCAGGATATCTTTCAAGGTTGTGGCTGAATGTGCAAGTAAGAGAGGGTTCCCTGAGCTCAGTGAGGGGACAGAGCTGAGTTGTGCTACACCTCCAACACAGAATATGGTAGAGAATAGAATATTCTGTGATGAATACTACAATAGACTAGAATAATGCTTCTGATTTCTGTTATTAAATTTTAAATTCAGCCAGGTGATGATAAATGCCATTCTTCTTTTTCTTTTCTTCTGTGATAGAAACCCTTGGTACAGCAAAACAGATTGGGACAGCATGTAAGACAAAAACACTTTAGGACAGCATGTAAGACAAAAACAGATTGGGACAGCATGTAAGACAAAAACAGTTTAGGACAGCATGTAAGACAAAAACAGTTTAGGACAGCATGTAAGACAAAAACAATTTAGGACAGCATGTAAAACACGGGATAATGTGGATCAACTTCCAGCCTCCCAGTCAGTTTTGACTCTTACAGGGTTTTTCAGTGACTCTGTGTATTTCTGAAGTGTGGCATAGCATTGTTACTGTGTACACTATGGGTCATCAGAGAGGAACCTCCTGTAATTTATTTATCAGCATAAACAGCATCAAGACATTGATCTCTGTAACATGTAGGCAGTAAACAGCAATAGGGAAGGAAACACAGTAAAACAGGACATGTTACTTAAATAAGGACAACATCCTGTAACATTGTCTGTAACTAGTATCAGAATAAAATTTTTTAGTGTTTAACATTTTTTTTTCCTTACTCTCCACTCTGGGTACATAGTGAGCCATTTTCCTTGGACCATTACAGATATTCTCAGTTCACATCTGTTTCCTGGCCTTACTTGGAGTGCACAAGTTGCTTTTTGGTTTTGGGCATTTCAGTTCAGAATAGCATGAGAGTGCCAGTGTTTGCATGCCAGCATCACAAAACCTCTGCTTGATCCTTTAGTTTCAAACTAAACCAGTGTGTGGAGCAGAAATTCACTTGCATGTGCTGAGGCACTGTCAACCATAATGCAGGATTTTGATTTCTGAACTGATGTGCAACAAGCAATGGAGGATAATTAAACATAAAAACTCATCAGGAACCATAACTAAGCCTCAAGTCATCCACATTCAGTTTAACTTTCATCCTTCAGGACTTCTTGCTTCTGAATGCTCTCAGCTGTCTAGAAGGTACAGAGTCATCATCAGGGTGAAGGAAAACAGGAAATGTGAGGAAGGAGCTCAAGGCCTCCCCTTGAAGTTTCAGCCTTTATATTAACTTTATACTAAATTTCTACTTTTGCCCCTCTGCTTGGGAGTTTGTTTCAGTAGGAAATCAAGCAGGGCTAGCTATATATGCCAGCTCTCAAGGGAGAGAACAAAACTCTAGAACATGAATAGGAAGGTAGCATTCTTCTTTTAAAAGGATGTGAACCCTCTATATCCTAGAAGGAAGTAGAAGTCCTACTCAGTGATGTCAGCAAATGCCAGAATTTTCAGTTCTCTCAGCTCTCTGTGACTTCAGGAGCTGGTGATGTCAGAGAGCTGGGATCCCAGAAAGAATTGTTGGCCTTACCTCACTCTGAGCAGTTCCATGGGTTAGCTTTCCCTTACAAGACATTGTCCAGTCTTTCCTGCATGAGGGATTTCTCATGTTTCATTTGAGCTGATTGTGCTGCCTCCCTCCTGCTCTCATGCATTAATACCACTGTGCCTGACTCTGAAAATAGCTATTGATACAGATCACAGCTGTTTATATCTGCTGGTGGCAACATGATGCAGGCACATGTTCCCAGAAGAAATCTGCTTTTTTACAGCTTCTTCATCATGCAGTTAAAAAGGCTTCAGATATAAAACTTGAAGTGTTCTCCTTTCTTGCCTTTCACCTGAAGAAGAAAGTTGCATGTTTTGATGGGTTTGAAAGTTTTATTTTAAACCTACCAGAATTTGCCCCTGCATTTTTTCATCTTTAAAGCCAGACTTTTTCAAGTCCTGTTGTGTTTAATATATCCCCAGTGTTCAGCAGCAGATTAGCTTCATGTCCAGGAATGCAACCAGAAATGTTTCCCATTCTGATCTAGTAACTTCCTTTGCTGAAATAAGTCTTCTACTTTGGCATTTTGGTTCCTGAACTGCTGTTGTAATTGTGCTAAGAAAAACTTGTCAGGATGGAGTAAGTCAGAGGCATTTTGTGCTCCAGATTAGTTCAAGATTTAGCTGTCAGAGCAATCCAATGAAGCAAAGAAAGATACTCATGGGCCAGCTGAAAAACAAGTGTGCTGTTTCAAGGAGGATGTCTGAAGCTGATGAATGGAAAATTGGCATTGCATGCCTGCATCTGCTGACAGGTAGTTGAAATGGCAATACGTTTTTTTCCATGTATTTGTGATCCTCTATTTATAATTTGGAGTAAGAAGATGCATTTATATCTATGTATCTGGGACAGAGGCAGATGAGGATTAAGAATATTTGTAAATATATTTATACACTTTGTTAGATCTCAGTTTTTTTAGATTGTGTGTTTCAACAAATTCTGGTGCAAAATGCTAGTTCTGAAATAAATATCAAAGCATTTCATTTCAATAGTTCAATGTTATGAATATTTCATCCAAAATATTTCAGTGTTCTTTATTTTGCTGTGTGCTTTGAATTTTAACAGGATTTTTAAACATGGCTCACATGACTGCATTGGAGTGTCATGCAAAAGCAACTCATCAGTTTGTATATATCTGCAAAAGAGTCATTTCCAGGCCTGATGGAACAAGGTAAGGAATGAAAGATTCCGTTTTTCTAACTGCCAGCCCCAGAAAAGCATGAAAGCATGAAATTCATTGGAAGCAGAATCCTCCACAGGGTCCTCCAGCAGCCAAATGTAAGAGACCATGTGGAGCAGGGGCATCAGAGCAGTGCCATGTGAGCAAGCTCTTTGAGAAGGGATAAACTGGACTCTTCCTTGGCTTAAGTGAATTTATGGGAAAGTCCCTCTCCAGAAGTTTCAGGAGCAGATTTCAATGCTTGGGGCAAGCTAGAAGCAAGAGGAACTTGATTTGGCATTTATGAATTGCAGAGAGTGACAATCCTTAAATAAGCAATTTCTAAACCTCACAGTGGGGTGAAGGAAAACCAGCACAGGAGCAGATTAAGAGTGATGACCAGCATGTTAAAGACTAGATAGCTGTAGCATCACTTGTGTTTATTTATTTTTAATTCTATGAACATTCAGGCAGCTCTCTGACTAATCAGAAAGAAGAGGGAGTTGCATTCTGTGTTGTTCTGAACAGGAAACCAAGTTGTATACGTGCAGGGAAACAAGACAGAAAGTGGCCAGACAGGAATTTCTGAGTATCTGAGGTCAAGGGTGAGAGCCAGTTATGGGAAATTTGATGATCCTACAATATCAGAAATAGTTTTGAGATTCCCTTTTCTAGCAGAAGATGAGCTGTGGCTATGAAATTTCTGTCACTTTGGTCTGTTGTGGTACAAACACTGCTTATAGAGCTTTAAAGACCAGCAAAATAACACCATATGAAATGTTTTTTCAGGCTGGAAGCCAGATCCAGAAAGAATTTAAGGAGCTTAGTGTAAGTTTCCTTCTCACCTCATAGCATCTTCTAGCAAAAAAGAAAATCACAACAAACCAAACAAAATAATTGAATGAGAAATTAAAACAATAAATGTAACAAACTGAAACATCCCTATCAGGTCTCTGTCCAAGAAATTTTAAAAGCTTTAGTGTTTCACCTGCAATATTCACAGATAACCTTTTGCTAGAAAATCAGAACTGACTTCCTTTTCTTCCATTCCTCAGAATGCCTTAGAATGGATGTCCATCACTGGATCTGGCTGTCAGGTATGTGAAGTCATTCCAAAGCAGATGAGAAGAAGAACCACACCCTCCAAGTCTTGGCTTGGTTTGTTTCACCATGATCTCTGTGTTATTTTTGTTGCAGTTATCTGCAGAGGAATCAATTACAGAGGAGAGAACCCTTTAGGGTTGTAGAAGCACTGAGTAGAGAGGATTTGCTTCAGGAAACTTTTGCAAACACCAATACACCTCACTCATAACCAAAAGAACTGATGTGAGTGTGCAGTCAGGTAAGGAAAGGAGTCCAGGTCTTCAGCAGCAAATTTCAGTGCCAGAAAACAATAGATGCTCAATGATAAACTGTATTCCCCATGTACAGAAAGGCTCAGGAGTTAACTGTGCTTTCTGACATCATCACAAATAACCATTTGTTAAAAAATATGTTACAGTGTTATGGTAGTCTTCACTCAAAATTTTGGAATGATAAACCTTGTAGATATTGAGGATCATTAAAATATAAGGCAGTTGTTAATGGGGACACACTTATTATGAAGTAGATTGCATTCATTACTCACAAATTAGCTGTCTAGCATCTGTATTTTCATTAATTGTTTGCACTGAAATTAGCACTTAACAGATATACTTGGTATTTCATAAACTTTTTATGGGAAACAGGTGATTTTGGATGAAGGTGACATAACCCTAACAGTAGGTTTTTGCAGAGCAGTTTTAGGTTTTGTGGAAGCAAGCTGAGAAGTTGAGTTGGCAAGTAAAATGAATGTCCACCCTCCATTCCACAGGCCTGTGTGAATGGTGTTTGCTGTTGCCTAATTGTAGTGGTTTCATGTTGCACATCCCCTTTTTCCTATCTCCACTCAGGGTGTTGAGGTTTAAAAAAGTACAGGTGCTTTGCAAAGCAAAATTTATTGCTCTCAACAGAGGAGTGCTCTGGGATCCTCCTCTATCTCTAACAGCTGCATTCTTTCAAGCTTGGTAATGTATTTAGTGATAATGAAAGTAAGTACCTCATTGTGTTGGTATGAGCCAGGTGTAACATAAATTGGCATTGTGCAAACATATCCAGACTACCAAGGCAAATTACTTCAGGTTGATCCTGGCTTCCTGTAAACACAGATGGATAACTGAGGGGAAAGTCTGTCTGAAAATTTACCACTGCTATCTGTAGCTCTGGCACCTGAAGATCCCCCAAGGAGTGAAATGCATGAGTGCTTCCAGAGCAGGATCCCTGCCATACTGCCTAGACAGAGCAATTCTAATCAGTTGATTCAACCCTTGAAGGCAACTGTGTTTAGAACTAAGCTGAAGATCCAGCAAACCATTAGAAAGAGCAGCTTCCAAATGATGCACATACAGTGTCCCTTCCTGGACCTGGAGTTCTCCAGTAACATGGGAAAAGAGCATCAGAGGAGATCAAAAAGCTGCCTGTGATTTCATGCATTTGTGACCAGCAGGCAGATTGCAGAAGAGCTTTCTGGAGGGGAATCAGCAGCATGCTGGCCCCTTTGTGTCAGTTAGCTGAAAGCTGTACTGTTTAAAACCATGGCTGATCCCAAGCCTTTGGAATTAACATTAGCCCCAGGCAGGGAAGCGTGTTGGAACATTGGCTCCACTTCCCCTTGGTCTCATTGCTAACCCACCCTCTTGCTATCAGGGCCTGGATGTGAGGAATACCTGAAGCTGTAATAATAAAGACCTGATGAGCATGTAAAACTGGGTGAAGAGGAATTACTGGAAATCTGAGACCCCTCCCTGCATTTACACAGCAAACACCTTTATAATTTATGTGTGTATTTATGTAGTTTTACTAGTTACAAACATGTAATAAATAATGCCTTGGCAGGTCAAACATTTAAGGTACAATGAGTCATTCTCAGTATTGAATGAGAAACCTTGATCCCAGAATTTTTTATTGAGGCAAATCAGTGTTTTAAATGCATATCTCCAACAGCTTGTTAAAGTAAATACCTGTGGTATGACTGGACTGCAAGGATGAAAGAGAAAATTCATTGTGCTTTCAAACTGGAGCATACATTGCCTGCTCTAACTTCAAGTTTTATTGCAAGTGCTCTGGTTTTGCCCAAGTGAACAGCAGCTTGGCAGAAATTTTCCACAGCACCTTCATTTTATTTACATTTACCAGCAGTAATCTCAAAAACTACTGAAATTAAACCTGTCAGTGAGACTGTGGTGTAAATCTCTCTCTGTGCCCAGCCCACAAAATGTTATTAGTCAGCTGTTGCCCCAGCCAGAAAGTGTTATCTCCTGAGTCTGGGTTGTGGTAGCTCACATGCTCAGCTTGGGAGACACCAAGTTCAATACATGGAGTGCCAGCCAACATGACATGGCTGTGCCAACAGAACAATGTTCACCCCCTGCCTCTGAGGAAAAGGTCAGTGTGTCCAGGGAAAGAAGAATGCAATAGACTTAGACCTTTCAGCCATTGTGTCTTCCCTCCAGTTTTATCAAGATAAAGTGGATACCACCACAGCAAAGAATCTGTCAAGCACTTCCTTTAATTCCTTATATGTCTGCTGCCACATTTTCAGTTCCATGTTTTCAGCATGGAGTCATTGAATAGTTTGGTTTGCAAGAAACCTTTAAAGGTCACCCAGTCCAACCCTCCTGCAATGAGCAGGGACACACTCCACTAGATCTAGTTTGTTCAGAGCCCTGTCCAACCTGACCTTGAATGTTTCCAGGGATGGAGCACCTGAAACATCTTTGGACAACTCATTCCAGTGTTTCATCACCCTCATTTTAAACATTTCTACCTTACATCTTGTCTTAACCTACCTATTTTAATTTAAAACCATTACCCATTGTCTATCACAGAAGGCCCTGCTCAAAATAACCCCTCTTTATGCTGGACCAAAGGCAGCAATAAGGACCTCCTGGACCCTTTTCTTCTCCAGGCTGAACAACCTCAACTTTCCTCACAGGAAAGGAGTTCCAGTCCTTTGGTCATTTTTGCTCTGGTTCCAACAAGCCCACATCCTTCCTGTGCTGGCATATCCATAAGAAATTAACTCCATTTTCTGGAATGATCAATATGAGAAATTGAGAAGGTTGTTTTACATTAAGGGTTTCTTTACTGGCATTAGCTCACACTTTTGCAGATACTGGAAAGATGGTGGGATGATATCCAGTCAGAGAAGCAGAACAGCAGAATGTCATTACATGTAAGGGATCTTTTCTGTAATGTAAGTATTGTACTTTAGATCTACAATAACCAGAAGTGCTTGGAATTATTATGAAGTGGTAGAAAGAGCTTTCATCAGTATCACCTGTATTGCTGCTGTGTCCATAAATTCTAAAATTTATTGACATATACTATCAAATTCTGCAATTCCCCTTGCCATTTGCTGGTATTTGTGTTTATTGCTCTCTAACCAGAATGATGTACAAGCAAAAACCTATCAGTTATTTTGTCTGTGAATAAGAAGATAACAATACACATGTGACTAAGGTGTTTGTGTCCTTTCCTTAAATGGATTAGTGTAGAATTTACAGCTTCATTTCTAGATGCTTAACTTTTATTCTTGTGAATAAAAGTAGGGTGAATTTAGATAGTGCAAATAAATATAAACAATTCTATTCTCTGTCTTTGACATTGACACTTCCAAGTACCATGTTCTAGCTTTTTTGTGGGAAGATAGAGTCAGATATGTTGGTGAAAAAGCAGCAAATTTCATCTAGAAAGAGAAATATGGTGATGTTGGAAGAGGTAAAGACCAACCACCACCAAACATGGCCATGATCCCAAAGCACCAAGGTAAGCTTGCAGAGCTCAGTACCACAGCTCTTAAAAGACATTAAAAGTCACAATGTATTTCCACAGTTATTTCTTTGAGATCCAAAATATTTTTTGAGCTATGTTGCACTTCAGAGAACTGCTTTGTTCTTGTAGAACACATTCAGGAATGAGTTGGATGTGACAGAATCTTCAGCTGGGCTCTTTTTTCATTACTACTAACTGGGCAACCATACAAATATTTGTTTTATTGTTGATCAAATGTTAGAGTTCAGGGAACAAGCATCAATCTTAGTTGATCATTAGCTCAACCTTATTCTTTCTTTTTTGGGTTTATGAAGGGAACTACAAGTAAATGGCCTAGGAAGTAGCCCCTGTGTAAAAGGGGTTGGGTAGGAGATAAAGGGATCGTGGATTATAAACAAGTGGTGGTTTGGGGCTTTTTTTTGTTGTGCTTTTTTAAGTCAACAGGGTCAAAAAAAAAAGAAACACAGTGAAAATATTTAATAACTTAAACAAAAGAAGATCAATATGTTGCAAGAAACATTGCCTGAACACAAGAGTGTGTGGCAATTGAGAGTAGAAGTGCCCTGGGCCACAGAAGTCTGCTTTCTTGTTTCAGCTGCAGGAAATAAAAAAAAAGAAAGCACAGTTGCCAGTGTAAGAACTAACTCCAGACTTGAAAGCCTTCCTGTTGAGAAATACTCCTTTAATAAGTATGAAAGTGTGCTCTTCACAATTATAATCAATCTTCCACCTCATTATTTCCTATTAAAGTTCAGAAAATTTAGCAACCTTCTACAGAAATGGTAATATCAGATACTGTTATTTTGTATGCTATGTAAGGGTAACATGAGCGTTTTACCATTTTTTCAAAATCAGTCTCAGAAACTTCTGTACAATTCCTACACATTCTCTCAAGCTGGAGAATGTATATAGGTACTCATGTATCCAGTCCTTCTGCTCTGCAAGCTGTGCAGTTTTAATGCATCCATTAGTGTAAAATCCAGAAATAATATTTTACTAAGCCAAATCCTTCTTTTATTTTTTAATATTTTTCTCTTTCTGTTCTTTTTTTCCTCCTCCCCTTCTCTCTCCAAACAGTGTGCCATTCAGCATGGAATTTCCTGCAGGCAGAGCAGCAGTGTAGCCCATTGCAAGTCTCCCACATGTTCCATAGCACATGGAAAAGTTGTGCTGCCAAAATCAGGTTCCCACCTGTTGCCTTTGGAAATTCTGTTTTGTTTTTGTCTGGGAAGAGAGGCAGGGACCCTGCTTGATGCTTCTTAGGGAATAGCAATTTGCACAGAGTGTACAGCACATGCCTCTGAATTCCTGTGGACTCCTGAGTTTCACATTGTAACTGTTGGCACTCAGCTTTATAATGATGAAAGGAAGCACACAGGTGTGTGAAAGAAATGGGAACAGAGAGCATGCCCAGCCCTGAAGCATTTTTCACAGTTAAAAAACCAATAGTGTCCTTTTGCTCTTGGCTCCTGTACTCAGCTTCAGCTGCCCAATAGATGTAAGAATAAGTTTGCTTTCATTGAAAACATGTTTGAATTGAGCTAAGAGTCTTCTCTGCTCTTCCTGTTGTAACAGTCCTTACAATATCTATTGCAGGGATCACAGCATATCCTCAGCATGAACTTCAAGAGAAATTTGAGTGTAAGACATATGTACAGCAAGATGGATATACTTGTACTGCTTTTAGACCTGGTTTTCAGAAGAGTCAGGCTAAAATTTCTTATGATCCCTTGAAGAATGAGTATTTAGGATACATCTCATTCTTTCCTGTTTGAATGGAAGCAATGTGCTTGCTTTGATGTGGAGATGAGCAGGTAACACATTCCCTGCCATGTGTCCTCCTGCACTGTCTGAACACTGAAACATTTCCATAATTTATGAATTTCCCTATGCTGGTATTTGTGATCACAGTGTGTCTTTGACTATGCTGGTCAGATCCTGAGATTTGGATTTCAGAGGCTGAGGTGGTTGGAGTGGTGTGATGTCACCCTGAGGTGTACAGGACACCTGTCACTAGGTGTAGCAGCAGTGCCCTTCTGTGGTAGGTGTTACATGCATTCTGAAAATCAGTGTCCACAGAAGAGTTGAAAAAGTTAAATGTAAGGACCCACTCAGTGTTTAAGTGGCTAAGATCACTGAGTACTCCTGATACCATATATATCATTTTTCTTCTTGTTGATCATAAGTACTTTTCAGCGTGTTGAGAAGCAGTTTTTTACATGTGCTTGGTCATCTGTACAATATAATGAAGTCCTTTATAGTGGATATTTTTGCCCCTGACAAGGGGGAGAGAATGATGCATCTGACTCCATCTTATCAGAAGGCAAATTAATTACTTTATTATACTATATTTTTCTATATTATATTACATCTAAACTGAATCTGCAAGCACTCAACTCTGCACACACCAGCACAGAATCTCATGGCTGTCATCCCACAGTCCCAACACACACACACACCTGGTCCTGACAGGCCAAGGAAACAAAACCCCATCCCTGTGGGTAAACAATCTCCATATTGCATTCTCCTTTGGCACAAACACAGGCACAGCAAATAAGGTAAGAATTGGTTTTTCTTTCTCTGAGGTTCAGAGAATGTGAAACCCAGAAATATTCTTGGAAAGAATTGTGCCTTGCTTTTCTCTGTGAAGAGAAATGTGGCTACAGTCCTTATATTCAGACCAGTAGTAAGGTTATATCTGTGCTTCAGCATTGATTACAGGGTTGGGAATATTGCAACAGCCCCACTAAAGACCAGAGCAAGCACATTTTTCCTGAGGGAGTAGACTTTGAAAGCAGCAGTTAGATTCTTCAGGACACGGCTTCTACCTCAGAAGAGGTACAGACTCCTTTCCTGTCTCTAATACCAGAGCTAATTATGTACTGCTGTACTTAATGATGCATTACTGTATTGGGTAGGGAAGGTATTACATTCCCTGTCATGGAGCTTGGCAGGGTTTATGTTGACCAGTATTGCTATTATTTTCAGCCAAGTAAGGGAGTACTTATTTCCAGACTGATGCAGTGGTATCTGAAATCAGATTCTGAATTCTGATTATTAATCACATAATGTTTTAATTTCTTTTTGTTTGTTGATACAGCTTTAAGTGAATGGTTTGATTTTTAGAGAAAGCCCAGGTAGTGCTTGATGCAATATAGGACTGATTTCCTGATCTACCTTCTTTTCTTGAAAGAAAGATTAATGCATGGCTGAAGCATTAGTTTGAGGGGAAGACAAAATGTAACTCAGGATTGTTTGTGCAATGGAGTGCCTATTGTTGCCAACTGTGTGTTATGTAGGGCAGAACAATCACATGAAGATGGAATTCAGGTCTCAATTAGAGCCTGTGTGAGCCAGTGGGTGATGTTTAAGGTTCTTTGCTGTGCACAGGTGCAGTCAGGTGCCCATCCATCAGTGCAGATAGAGGAGCTCAGCACAGGAAAGGGACAGGTTGGAGAGAGTCCTGCAGGCTGCCAGCTGGAGCACCCCTACCTGTGGGAAACTCTTCAATGCTTCTTCTCTTTTACATTATCCTGGCTGCAGTCAGGCTCAAAATGCCAAAAACAGATTGTCCAAAATTTCTAGCAACAACATCACAGTAACCAAAAAAATGCAGAACAAATTGCTGTTTCTCTGGTGCCTCTCACCTTGAGTCTCTGAGTTGTGTCCAAGGTGTAGGTGCCTTTTACTGAGAATTGAAGGACCAATTTTAGCATCATCACTGTGTCCAAGAGGCTCCAGTAATATCTGAAGGTGCAGGAGGGAATGACAGAACTAAACATTTACTAATGCTGCCTTTTGACTGTTGTGCCCTACAAGTCTCCACTGCACAGTGACAAAGAGCTTTTCCTCTGCCATCTTTCAGCAGTCAGCAATCTTTAGCCACATAAGTTTTATTTCTCTTCAAAACCAGACTTAGCAATAACAAGATGGTCCTCATGGTTCTTAATCAGTGGGCACAGCATGAAAGGAATCCTGTGTCTGTAGAGCCTTTGCTATTGTAGTAGTGGTTCCTGACTTCCTGAAGTTGCCTGCTTTCAGTTAAGGGGGCCTCTTGTGAAAATATCTCAGTTCTGAAACCATGTTCATGGGCAAAGCATTATGTGTGTCAGGAGCTACAGAGTTTTTTTAAATATATTAATATTTTGGAATCTGTGACTTCTGCAACAACTAAGACAAAATGCAGAATGAAATGTAATTTATGCTTGATTTACAATCTACTACTTTCTTAGTCTTGGTTTTTTAATGCTGCACAAACCAGAGATCTTCCAGCACCTAGTTAGAAATTTTTGAGGAGAGGTTCATGTTATTTTACTGACAGTAAATAGTGACAGGCCAAAGTGATGTCTGTTATCCTCCTGCACCAACTGTGAGTCTGACCCACAGTCAAGCAATTTCCTTACTCAGTATAAAAAGAAGACACTTTAGTCTCATGTTCCCCATGCTCACTTGAAGCTGTCACATTTATCTTACCCTGTCATCTATCCAATGAAGTGTGACAACATAGCTTGAAAGTGTCAAAGGTTGCAGCTTTTTTTAAGAGTATCTGTTTTCATCTCTCAAAAGGTTATTAAAAGAACTAACAACAAGCTTGAGAATAGATAGAAAGGGAGCAAAAGCAATCTCTTTAAAAACAGTAACAAAATCCCCCAACATTTGTGTGATCCAGGGTAGGGTGGGAGGGGAAATGAAAAGATGCAAATTCTCCCTCTTAGGTGTTTTCTTCCTCTCTTTTTCTAAGTGAGAGGTTTCTGTATCTGCAGCCATGGCCCCAAAGGGAAAAAATGGATTAGAGTGAGATGTCACCTTGCAGAAAATGAGTGTTGCAGTTGTCTCTGTACACAGGAGAACCTTGGGCCTGAGTCATGCCAAGCCTGGCTTCTCACCCAGTGGATTTTATGTCACTGCACATGTCCATGCCAGTCTTTAATGCACTTGGCAGTGAAATCTAGGGACTGGATTCTCACACATTACTGAGGAGCTTAAACCCATGTCATTCATGGCTACAAATACATTTAGGAGCTTTCTGCAGTCAGGAATACGTGAGAAGTGTCTGTCTGGCTGACTGTTGGGCTTTACAATGATTCTGCCAGTACTGGGTACTCCTGTTGTTTGGCTTCAAGCAGTGAACTGAAAGCATGCCCTATAATGAATAAAAACTTAGCTGGAAAGAATTCTTTTGTTCTTACATGGGTTTGCTGTCATCTCCTGAAATTTTATTCATTTCCTTTTGGAAATGTCTGCAACAATCAAAGCTTGATATGGTTGCCAGCCATTTGGTTTAAATAAACAGCTGTATTGATTTACAGAGATGCTGGGCCCTGTGCTAGCTTTTTCTTTGCATTACTAGAGAGTCCAAAAGGTCCCTGACACAGTGTGCCCTTGGCTAAGCTCTGTCTTGTCTGCTACATCCTACTGTATTCAGTTTCCTTCTACATGTGAAAGAGGAGTGGACATTAAGAATGTAACAATTTATGGTGTGGAAACTGGAAGTAGCCAGCTAGCTCTTGGTTTGGTTCTTTTCATCCCAATCCCACATGTTTCTCAGCCCCTCTGGGAATCCCAGCATTTCCTTTTAAGCTGCTTTAAACATGATTCTCTTTCTCCATCTCTGCTTTTTATATTTTAGAAAGAGAATCCTTGGAAAATTACTTTCTTGGAGACATTTCCTTTCAGAGACTATACTAGAGCAGAAAATATAATTAGTATGGAAGGCATTGACTAAAGGTTTTACACATTTGTCTTTTAACAGGCTATTTTAACACTGGGAGTAGTATAGCTAAGGCAAAATAGGCTGTAAAATCCATTTTAAAAGCTGGCTAAATACCTACACTGTAATTTTTGAGTTAACCTTGTACCACCATGGCAACAGTGCTACCAGGCTAGCTCAGATGTGTTTGTGGGAATGATGGCAGCATAGCCCAGAGTCTTCCTCACTGCCAGAGAGGCAGTGTCCTTTCTGTGCATCAAACAGAAATGGCCTGATAATCTCTGAGGCCCCTGAGCTCTTTAAAGCATGCTCAGTGGGGAATAAGCCATCTGGTTTTAAACTTAGATGGCCATCAAAAAGCACTGCTATGGAAAATCTAGATTTTAATTCCTTGTGTTTGTTGAGAGTCAGAATGACTGAAGGCAGAAAGTACCAGCTGTTCAGCCTAGTGGCAACTGCCTCTATAGGAAACCAGTAATGTGACTTGTGAAAAACGCTGGGATACAAACGTGATCATAATTTAGAACTTCCAGTAAATTCAGACTAACATATAGCCAGTAGGAAAAAGAAACATAAGAATCTTTATTCCAGTGGCTCTTGATTAGCAGCCAGAAATCATCTCAGATTGCTGAGTTTTGTGATTAGTTGATATGGCACTTGGAACTTTTTTCACCTTACTCTTCTGGACTTTGATCTTATCAAACTTCAGGTCTGCAGGCCTGGGCAGTCTGCAGAACTTTGCAGCATCTCCAGAATCAACAGTGGTTAAAACAGCAGGGACACTGAGCAACCCCCAAAGGGAGCAGAGGGCACACAGGGGCACTGCATCAACATCAGGGGTGTGAAAGGCTGGGCTGGAGAACAAGAGGAGCAGATGCTGGCAGCCTTCTGCAGTGAAATGATGTTATTCTGTATGGGCAGAAACAACACCTGAAGCCTTCTGAAGTGGTGTGGTGTTATCTGTATGGGGTGAAGCTTTCTGAAATTGCATGATGATATTCTGTGTATCATGGCTGTCTCAGCTGTGGCATATGCTGGGACATCCAGTAGACATGGTAACCTGTTTTCAAATTTTTTTCTGACACCAAACTGTGATTATTTATAAAAAAACAAACTAAATAAGGGAGTTGCTCTGCTAGCCTTAAAAGTTTTCCAAGGTCTAGGTTAGCATCCCCTGGCTTCTTGTTCTTGAGTCCCTGCAAACTCATCCATACTTGGAAGAGAGCAGGATGTGTCAGAGTAGTACTCTTGTCCTTTGCAGTTGTGTTCTAGGCCTTACTTCATGTCTCTACCACTTAAAAATGTGGAGCAATACATTGAATCAGTCTGTTGATGCTGCAACCTTGAGGTGTTTTGTTTTTCCAGCTCTGGATTTGTACAGATTTTATTTCAGTGTCTTTGGTTGTGTACATGTAAACTTTGCCTTCTGCTTTGCACGTAGATCTCATGAGGAAGATGGCCAGGAGGCCTTGTGTATATTTGACATATTTCTGAAGGATAAAGGAGCTTTCTGGTGGATCTGATAAACAGCACATTCCTTAGAGAGCAGCAAGGGCCTGCAGGGAACCCTTTGACATCCCTGACTGGGGTGAGGTGTTACAGAGCAGGCTGAGGTCACTCCAGAGGTTATGTTTTGATCTTCTGTTTCTTTAGGTCAGCATTAAGTGGAGAGGATTAAGGGATTTTTAATAGTCTGTGTGAGGGGTCCACTGCTGGCAGTAGCCTCGAAAAGAATGTTTGTCATTCCTGCTGCCTGCTGTGGGAAACTCACAGGATCACTGCATCAAGTGCTGGGATTTCTAGAGAGTCTTAAACAAGAAGGAGCCTGAGGCAAGATACATATTTCTTACCTAGCAGTGACATTTCTGCAGGAGATACTGTTTTACAGCTTTTTGAGGGATTTCTCCTACAATGTTAATTCTAGATTTAGGCAGAGGGAGGAGGGCAGGAAGAAAGACTTTGGACAAAATGCTTACTTTCTCTTGATTTTGCTCGTGTTAAATTTCATTTACAGCTGTTCAGATCACAATACTTAGAGGAAAAATTGCTTGCCTTATAATTTGCTATTTGTCCCAAAGCCTGTGTTAATTAACTAGCTCATGCATATGCTTAAGCAATTTTTCTCAACCTAAATGTTTAAAAGTGACATCCAAGTGTTGGTTTGGCTTGAGACAAATCAATGCAGTGAAAACAGGGGATTCTCGTGGGGCAAGCTGTGAGTCCCAGCCCTGGCACTGTTCACTTTGTGCTGTCATCTGGGTGCAAACCTGCTGCTCCCTGTTTGGGAATTCAGCCTGTGCTGTGCAAAGGATGCACCCACACAGAGTGAGGCAATGCAGGAAGGCTGCACTCCTCATGTACTTTAGTGGTGCTGAGAAACAAGGTTTATTAGCTGGTGTGGTTCAGGACAATGCAAGTTTTTCCACTTCCAAGATCTGAACTGGATTTTGTTTTCATAAAACAGTGTATCACACAGTCCATAGCCAAAAGGCACTAGAGGTTGAACCTTTTAACAATTCTATCAGGATTTTTAACATATGCATTTTGTAGCTTCTACTTTGAATATAATACCCTGTTATTTTATAGAGATATCCATACCTGGAAGTCTCCAAGTGCTTTCAGATTATTAGCAAAGTTCTCCATTATTGTATCCTTTGTCTCTGATCTTCTTCTGCTTGACTTAGCTGTAATGTCTCCCAGTGGGTGACAGCACTGCAGTCAACATCAAAGCAAAGAGCTCTTCATTGTCTTTGCTCTGCACTATACTTACATACCCCAAGTATGATCAGAAATCTCCTGAATTAATTCTGCCTGCCAAAGTCTGTCATTAAAGACAACAACAGTATGGCACAAAAATCTCTGAATCCCAAAAGAGAATTTTGCATGAATATTTGGTGAAGAGAAAGGATCTGATTGGGTTTTTAACACTGTGACTTCCTGATTTTCTATCTAGGATTACTCAAGCCATCAGTTACTAATAGCTATTTGTCACAAAATCCCAGTTGTATTTCAAGAAATGAATTGTGTTGCTTGAAAACATAGTACACCCCTAGAACAACCAAAAGAAAACAGGTTTTGTATTTTGTATTTGTGTTGCAAGACACAGACAGTGAAACCCGTCTGGTTCACAGATGGGAGGGTCATTGTTGTCTTTTCACTGCTAATTGTGCTACAGAACTGGTTTCTTCCATCAGGAACTTATTATAAGATAATCTAATTGTGAATCATTTTGTTCACCAGACAGTTTTGCTTTGGGAATAATCTAATAGAAGTTTCTCAGAAATGTATCACCTCAAATGCATCCTATCCTTGATCTCCTAGCACTTCTTCATTAGTGCTTCTTTCCTGGGTATTTCTCCCTTACCCTTTCTGATTGACCCAGAAGAATAATTTTTCACTATTTTAGTGTCTTCCCATTTTGAAGACCTGTCACTTTGAAGATATAAATTCTCATATTCTTATGCTTTCCAGAAGCACATGTATTTAAAAGAATAACTGTATTTTAAAAAATATCAGTGACAATGAAGGCTAGAAGGTGTTATTAGAGGCCTATGCTGCTCCCCATCACTGCAGAATGTGAACACAGTCCATGTAAAATAGCAAGGCCATTGTTGGAGTATCCATGACCTTCAGGATGTGTTCTGTCTCATATTTTCACATCATTATAAATGGGAAATAAAATTAATGTAATAAATTGCTGGCTTCTGCAGATGTACCATTATTGTATTGGATTATTTTCTTTTGAAAAACCAGCACCTAGTGGCATGATGTGATCCAAGAATACTGTTCCATAACTGTTGTTTCTTTCCACATCTCCCATTTCCAAGGAAATCTGCAGGTTGTAGTTGCAGAAAACACAGCCCTTACTGCTGCCTATTGCCACATCTGTCCAGCCTTGCAGCAGGGAAGGTGTGAAGTGTGGGGTCAGGTCACTCTGCATTCTCAGATGGATGGATGGATGGCACCACCTCCACAGGCTTGCCTTCCTATTTTCTAGTTATTTTATTTTTTAATTTCCCTCTCATTATTTCAAAATGAAGCCACATGAAACCTGCCCCCAAAAATCCATCTGCTGACCAGAGCTGTTAAATGGTGGTGCCAGAGAAATGAGTCTGCCCTGACTGGGCTAATTAAGTTGGCCAAGGCACTTTAGACAATCTCAAAGAGTCACAGTGGGAAAGGGAGAGAGAAACACCAATTTCTTATATGCAAGCATTAAAGGAAACCATCTGCTCCAAAATACCCTTGGTTAGTGAATGTCTCCCCAGGCAGTCTGCTAAGGGAGCAGTATCTGGAGCTTAGGAAAGCTGACTTTAAAAAGCAGTACTTGAAAAACAGAAGGATCCATTTTAATTTGTTTTTAATCCACTCCCCCTTTGTAGTCATTTGCTTCCACCCTAGCTTCTAACAAATTGTACTTTTGGCTTCTGCAACCTTTTTTGCAAGACTGTTAAAGGGTATATGGGACCATCCTAGCAGGAGGGCCCCACAAAGTTCCTTTATCCTCAGGGTCAGAGCTATGTGCTAAAGCCCTCTTCTCTTTTTGAGCAATTGAAGCAGCATTGGACTGCTTCAACTCCAGAGTTTTTACTGTTGCTGCTGCTTCTGTGTGCTTTGTTGGTTATGCTGCACCACTTCCACCTTTAATGTTTTTCTGGTCTTTTTTTTTTTTTTTTTTTTTGACAAAAAAGACAGAAATAACAATGGTTTGAAAATGGAACCAGTAGCAAATGTGAAGCTGAAAGTCCCATGTTTTCCTTGACATGTCATTACTGAAGGATCTAAGAGATTTGTTTCATGTCTTGTCCAATATCTCTTCTTGCATAATTTTTGCAAGTGCTAATAAATCCCATCTCCCAGCTGAAGTCTAGTGTGAGTAATTATATTCTACCTAAAATTGCTCTGCAGTTTCATTTGAACATGTTCTTGACTTCCCAGGTTAAATTGTGTGGCCCATGAATTGCCAAATGGCAAGTGCCAACCCTTAGCTCTGTTCCAGATGTGCAAACTCCCTGAGCAAGGGGAGAGTGAGGCTTTGTCCCTATGGAATTTGTTGTGATGTTCCCTATGGCTCTTCATAGAGTCCAGTACACATCTTCATGGCAATGAGAAGGGAATACAGTGGGGAGTATCCAGCTGAGATTTGTTATGTGATCAGTTGGAATGAAGAAACAAAGCTGATGGACTCACAGTCTTGTCAGAATTCATCCTGCAGCTGAGCTTTGTATTGTCAAATCCTCACAAAGTAAAATGGCTTCTCAACTTTGTCACAGACATCTTTTATGAAAAATCCTTTCCTTAGGATTTTTTTCTCCTGAGAAGCTGGGAGGCCTCAGGAACAAAATGTAAACATTGATTATCTGCTGCTGTGGAATGCAACAGGTGCATCTGGGATTGGGCTCATGTGGTTGTTTCTAATTAATGGCCAATCACAGTCAGCTGGCTCAGACTCTCTGTCCCAGACAGAAGCCTTTGTTATTCATTCCTTCTTTTTCTATTCTTAGCCAGCCTTCTGATGAAATCCTTTCTTCCATTCTTTTAGTATAGTTTTAATATAATATATATCATAAAATAATAAATCAGCCTTCTGATACATGGAGTCAGATCCTCGTCTCTTCCCTCTTCCTCAGACCCCTGTGAACACTGTCACACACCTTTTTCCTTCTTTTTTGTTTTGTCTTGCTACTGCATCAAAAAAAGGTGCAAAGGAAAAAGGAATTATTAATTTTTCAATATTAAATTATGTTTTTCTGTATATGGGTAAAGTCTTCAACTAAATAATGATCACATCATAATATGATTCTTATTTATGATATTCATCATAAATAAGAAAGCACAGTAAGGTGTGAACAGGACTCCAGAAGAGATGTTCCAGCAACTGCTTCAGTATTTTCTTATTTAGGAGACCTGAGTGCAAGTCCCATCTCTCAGGAGATTTTCTGCAGTAGGTGAGTGGCTTCACTTTTGTGCATCTCAGCTCCTCAGTGGTACTGAGAGCATTGCCTTGCTAGAGCTTGCTGTGGTGAATGCCAGCTCTCCCTGTTTTCAAGGGATATCCACTGCCTGGGAATCTTTGCAGCACTGTACTCCTCTTTTTGTCTTCTGAGAATGTCAGACTGTGGTTCCAGCAAATGCTATTCCAGACTTTGCTCATTTCTCACTTCTCTAGTCAGAGACTGTAAGAAAGGGAGAGACCCAAGCCAGTGTGGTGGTTCTTTTTCAAAGAGCTGGTACAAGGGTTAGCATTTTGGGCAAAGTGTGAGGGTTTTTGGGCTTTTGCTTGCTATTTCTCTTACTCCACAGAAAATGCTGCAGATTCTTTGAATATGTGTGCACAGTGGGAGAATGTGCCCAGCTGAGATCCAAACACAAATGAAACAGAACTCGAAAAGTTCAAAGTTGACACAATCCAAGATCTTGCTACTAAGGGGGAAAAAAAGCTCTTTTACTTTTCCTTTATTAAAACAAACAAACAGAAATCCCAAACAAACAGTAAAAAACAAAAACAACTCCCACCCCACTCCTCTTCCTTTTAAAATCCATGCATTAAATCAGCACACTGCTTTGGAGATGGAAGAGAGAGAGACTTCTATTCCCAAAGCCTGTTTTTAATCATCAGATGATTTTTTGAGAAAACCTCTGAACATTCAGCACTTGTGGTCAGTTTTCCCTGCCCAAAAAATGAGTGGTTTTTGCAGACATTCCATAAACACAGGAAGCTTTGACTGTGTCTAACAGATAGGGAAACAGAAAAGTAACATCCACACAATATAAAGGCAAAAGCTCAACTTGCCATGATAGCTCTGAGGAATGTAGTCCAGGAGTCTGACCCTATAGCCAGAGCCAGATGTTTCAAACAGAATATCCCAAATCTGTAAAGTACAATTCTGACATAACCTACCTATGTTTTAGATTTCTTTTTGATTATTGATTTTCCTGGCTGAAGCATGGCACTATATTCTCTTTGAGTCTCTGGTTTTATTTTGTTTCTTTGGAGAGGCAAAGGGGCAGCATAAAGGGTTGAAAAACAGCTGTGAAGAATTCCTATGTTGTTTAACTTCCCGATCATCTCCTAACAGGTTTTAATTTTTATCTGACAAAATATTAGCCTTAGTTTTATCTGCTGCAGGAAGTTCCATGGATTCATATTTTATCCAAGTTTTCATCCGTTTCAAATTTTTTGTTTTCTAGCTGCTTACTGACTGTTTCATTTTTCTTCTAAAGAGTAGCTAAAAAGAAATTCCTGATTATCTTTTCCTGCACCATTTGTTATTTTATATAGCCTAATTGTTGTTAGTTTCCTTTATTAAAGAAACACTTAAATTCCTTTCATCCATGGGATTTTTTTAAAGAGAAGTCTTTACTTTTTCCAATTCCCTCACCAGACTTTCTCCTCAGCTTTGTTTTTGCCCAGTTGCTCACCAGAATTGAAGCCACAAATGCAGATGAAGGTGTCCTTTTCCCTTTCAGCCTTTTAATATTGTATTTATTTTCTTTTCCACATGAGTGTTAACCTTTCTAACCTCATCAGCCCAATGAACAGAGATTTTAACAGAACTGAAAATTAACCACCTGAGCAGTTAGTTATTAACTAGTGAAATTCAGACCATTTTCCCCAAAGTTCATTATTTCTCTCTGAAAAGTAAAGGATTTGCCTGATGTTAGTCTGTCCAGCTTTTTCATTTCTACCCAGTTAAAACTACAGGAGAGAACCTTTAATTGAAATATCCCTAACACTTAATGATGATTTCTGTGAATAAATTGTCATTGCTGTATTAGCTTAATCCAACGGCTTTTAATCATTCTGAATTTAGATTATGAATCAGAATAATGTGATTTTTTTTTTTTTTAGAATCAGTATTCTTTGACAACCTTCCTAATTTTTAATTTGTTTTCTAGAATTCTCTGTTAATATGATTTCTCCCCTCACAGATGCTATCATCATTGTCAGCCTGTTGGTCCACAGAAACCCTTTTCCAGAAGGTTTTGCTCTGTGGAAATGTTTGATACTAAAAAAAATTAATCAAATGAGACAAAACAATCTCCCAAGATTTTGAAATCTTCAGCATAGTGAAAAAAAAATACTAAGTATCTTTCATGGTATTATATAATATTGGTGGCATTGAAATAGCCATAGAAAACAAGAGAAAAACAGTTTTATTTTAGTAATGTGTATTCCTGCAGATGTTTCAGATTTCCACTGCACTCTTCTGTGGTAAATTCCTCTGTGAAAAGTTTAGTTACCATTTCATCAAGAGAGGGCTCCTTCATTTTTGGTGTGGTTTTGTTTTACCCCAACTGCTCTGTGTTAACAAAGACAAGTTAAAATATTGTACGTTCTATTGCACTCTACAATTAAGATTTATAAGATCTAAAATATTGTGTTTGGGAAAAAATCCCCAATAACATATCATTATTGGGTTTATGCTGAAAGCTGTTTCATTTGATTTGGTGGAACTCTTAGAATCCCAGTTGGTTTCCAGTTAAAATCTGCTTTTGATGTGTTCCTACTTCATCCTTCTGCTTTCTCAAACCAGCTCAATCTGAAACTTGTCCCATGGCTAATGGACACTGGTGCAGCTCCTCCCTGTTCCTTTGGGTGTGCTTTGAAATTGGTCAATAATAAAGAACAAAAGGCTCCTGGCCCTTCACACTGTTTTATCTGACTTGCTGCCATGGCAGCTTTAGCTCATTTCCAACCTCAAGCCACACATGATAAGAAATTCTGTGTTTTACCAGGCAGGGTAGTCAAGTGGCAGCACAGTCCATAAGTTACAAATGTTGGAGTGGTTCAAGTGAAGTGCACCAAAATCCCATCTAAAAGGGAGCTCTGAATCAGCTTCTTAAGAAAACTGTCAGCACCCTTGGAGAATTCCCTGCTGATCACCAAATGTCATCTGACCCCCACCAGGTAAAGGCTAAAAGTGATTTACTTTGGTTTTTTTTTAATTGAAAGCATGCAGTGTCTGCATCCTTTATTGTGCTGAGCTGTTTTCAGCAGTGGTTTTGGGTAGTTCATCCATCACAAGCTGTGTGGGAGATGTAGGCAAACCTGGAAAGGCAGGTGCTGATTGGATCCCATGCAGATTTTCCAAGGCAGAAATGCAGCAGTGAGAGCCCTTTTCACTGGGAGCAGATTTTCCAAGGCAGAAATGCAGCAGTGAGAGCCCTTTTCACTGGGAGCAGATTTTAAAAGGCAGAAATGCAGCAGTGAGAGCCCTTTTCACTGGGAGCAGATTTTCCAAGGCAGAAATGCAGCAGTGAGAGCCCTTTTCACTGGGAGCAGATTTTCCAAGGCAGAAATGCAGCAGTGAGAGCCCTTTCACTGGGAGCAGATTTTCCAAGGCAGAAATGCAGCAGTGAGAGCCCTTTCACTGGGAGCAGATTTTAAAAGGCAGAAATGCAGCAGTGAGAGCCCTTTTCATTAGGAGCAGCTGCTGCCCAGTGTAACAAGATGTCTGTGCCACCAATGTCTCTGAGCCCAAGAGGTTTTCACCCAGTCCTGTAGTCCTGTGCTTTTCCTTATGAAGACCTTGGGATTCTGTGGACAAAGAGTGCCCATGAATGCTGAATTTTTTTCTTGAAAATTAATGGGGTTTTGTTCTGTGGTCAGTTGGTCAGTGGGAGTTTTTTTTTCTGTGTAATAATTACATGCAATATTTTAGCAACTTGGTGGAAGTAAAGGACTAAAGGACCATTATGAATAAGTGTTGCAGTTTTCCAAATTTCTATGCTGTTCTCAGGAGATTAACATGCAACCACAGAAATTTGTTCCAGGCAGACACTTGGCATTAAAAGATGCACTCCAGGATTTTTTTCTCCTTACATTTGAATTTAATCCATCAGGCCATTTTTAAATGTAGGAAAGAGACTTTGTTTTTGAAAGCTGAGATTCCTGACATAGTTCTGGTTTCAGAGGGAGTATTTAGGGAATGAATAAGGGCCACAGGACTCTGCCTCCTTTTTGCCCCCATTCTGCCTCTCTTCATCAAACCTGTTCTATGTTGTTTTGTTCTTGTGCTCTATCACAGCCAGTGATAGGGACAGATAAAAATTAGTTCTAGGTTTGTTCTTACTCAATTTTCTCTTCCACTTAATAAAAACCTGTGGCTGGTTATGCCTATTGACTCTTGATAGCACTTGAGGGCTTCTTTGGGAGCTTCTGGAAAATCTCATTTGGTTATGTGTTGTGTACTCAGTGCCTGCTTTACATGTGAAGTAAATTAATCACCCCAAAATGTCCTGAATGTTGTCATCTTTCCCCAGTCATCATAACTCTTCCAACAGAAAGTTTTTCAGCTATTTCTGGAGTAAATGATTTTTTATGAAGACAGGAGAGCAGAAATTTATCTAGTCCCAATGCTCTTGCAGTCATGTTTCTACTGCCAAATTTCTGCTATTCTGGGGGAAAAAAATAGCATTAACATAGCAAATGTTTCATCTTAATTTAAAATTATAAGTGAAGTCAGAAGAGGAAGAATGTTTAGAATGTTAAAAATATACCTTTAAATTAGAGATTAAGAAAAATAGAATTAGGAAATCCCCTTACTTATAAATTAAGAACTCCTGAATGGAGGATTCTCTCAAAATTTTTTGAGTTGCAAAATGCTCAGCTGGCGGGGAAAATCACTCAGTGACTCGTTCATTTTTCTTTTAATCTTGAGTGTCTAGTTTTGCTTTAAAAATAAGCAGTGTGGGTTCTATGTTGAATTCCAGTACTGAGTAACATAAACCCTGAGGGTTTTTTCTAAGTTCAAACAAAAAAATGTGCCATGAGGTAACAAAGAATCTACTATTCTGGGTCTGAGTTTTGCTTCATACATTGTGAACTTCAGAGTGTTACTTGTTACTGTTTCTCTGTCTGTGTTGTGAAATGGGCTTCTGCAGCCCTAAAATCTGAGAAAAAGGATTCCCTGAGGGCTGAGTGCTCCTATTTGAAGCATGAAGAGGAAGAGCAGTGATGCCTGGTTTGTCAGAGCCAGCCTGTGCACGTTGCCTTTGTCAGAGATGGCTCAGGCTGGCCAAGCACAGGCTCAGGTGCTCTCATGCCTTGTTAGTCCAAGCTTCTTCTCACCAGCTGTATTCTCTTGAAAACAAAGCTCTGTTAAAGGAGATTTACTGTGTTTCTATATGATTTCTAGTCCCAGTGATTTTAGTGATACTTCATGTAATTATTTTTGAAGTTTTAGTAAAATTTTTGCCCCCTTCCCTTGATACTGATGCTATGTGCTGTACAGATGCTGAGGAATAAGGATATATCCTTGCTAGCAGCAATGTAGTGGAAGATAGCAATATTCTTAGTTGTGTACTGTTCTCACAGTGCTTCACAAACAGCAGTTTTTCAGCCTGTTTTATTTTTTTTTTCACAGACTCAAAACCAGAGGCACAAAGCAGGTGAGTTACATGGCAAAGGCACTAACTGGGAATCAGTGATAAGCCCTCATTTAGAAGAGGGTTCCTTCCTTTTATTTAATCTCTACAATGTTAAATGAGTTTTTATAAAACTTTCCTTTAATTAAAAAATCATGTAATGTTTTTTAGGAATCCAATCAATTTAAAAAATTTAGTTTGTCCTTTGTTTACTGTATTTAAATTTAAAGGACATGTTAGAAAATGTTATGAAATTTGGCACTGTCATTTATTGAATAAATTATTTATTTGGGGGGAAGAAACCAAAAATGTCCCCCAACTATTTTGTTAGAATTCTTGAAAGCTTAAGGTCTTCATGCTCTGAAAGCAGTTGTTAAACAAAATAAACTTCATGCAGGAAGTAGTGAAATTTAATGTCATACAAAACTCAAAAAGGATGAAAAGAAACTTAAAGAGCTTATTCTCAACACCAAGCTCCTGTATTAATACTGAGAATTGATTCACCTCGCATAGGAGGTGGAAGAATCCCATTGGTTTCATTTTTAAATTGTTCACTAATATTAAATATTTCATAGAAGTTTTTTATTATATTTTTTTTATGTATAGTGCAGGAGTGTATTACTTTCCCTCTATGTAGAACACTCAGCCAAAACTAGATGTTTGATCTATGCATCCATCCTGAGGCTGTGTTTTGCAGAACAGGGGAGGTTCTGCAGATGCCCTGTTTAATTAGAGAAGCCAATGCTCAGGTGTGCTTTGCAGAGAATGGCCCCAAATTGATCAGGTGTGCTTTGCAGAGAATGGCCCCAAATTGATCAGGTGTGCTTTGCAGAGAAAAACCCCAAATGAGCAATCCCAGCTTTACCTCCAAGCAGGTTGCTGGGTCTGTGGTGGGCATACAGTACCATGCAGAGGTGCTGAGCAGAATTTGGTGCTGGCAGTGCTGGCAGTGCTAATTAGAGTTTATACCTTTGGGTACTGAGGCAGCCAAACATCTTTCAGCTCTGACACTTGCTTGGGGATTTTTACAGGGTGCTCATTATGTGATACACACATGCCCAAAGGATCTGGAAAGTGAACTGGGTAATAAGTGATGCTGTGAGAAGAAAAGATAAATAATAACCATAGCAGGAAGTTCTGAATATATCATTGTCTGAAGTACAGGAAATGCAATTATACCCTGGAGTGTTGTAGAAACAGGAATCTGTGTCTTGTGTTACATCAAGGTAATGTGGGGAGTGTTTAGAGTGAACAAGAAGGGCTCAGTGAAGTGTTCAATATCCTGTAGTGAGTTGAGCAGTTGTAGACAACAGAATGAAAGCAGTGCTCTGCTTTTGCAAGGAAAATATCATGCAAAATAATCCTGTTTTGTGAACAGCCCTGACAAAAACATGGTGTATTGCTTTTCTAATCCAAGTTAAGGTTTAACTGCTCAGCACATACCCCATCTTCTGACTCAGGATTTATTTCAGCAAACCAACAGATCTTAAAATGTGGTTTACCTGTTAAACACTCAAATTGAAATACACTACAAAGTGGTTTAAAAGTCACACTTTTTTCCTTATATTTATTTATCATCAGGGTGCCCTTGTTACCTATCTGCTGACTGTTACTGGATTTGTTAATAAAAGCAGGAGCAATGAGCAAACACTGCCAGATAGTGCCTTAAAAATCCTTCAGGCTCTTGTGGTAATAGCCAAAAACTAAAAGCTGCACATAGCAAAGTTGAGCTGGCATCCTGTCAAGGATCCAAAAAGTGCCTCAGGTTTAGACTTGTAGTAATTGTCAGCTTTAACAAGGTCTTCAGAAGGAATAGCTGTTAGCATGCAGAACCCTCATTCATCAGTGATGAAATTAGTCAGAATGTCCCACTCATGAGTCTTCCTCATCTCTGTAGCATAGATGAATGAATCCAGAAATTCTAAATCTCACTAACTCTCAGCAGTTGAATGTTTTGAAGCCTTGGCTCTAGAGCTGTGCACTAAGGAAATGCTTGAGCAGCCTTCAGTTTCATTTGTGTTTGATGTGCCGGTGTTAGAACACGCAGCCTTTGTGTCAGAAATTGTCATCTTTCCTGTAAACTGCTGAACTGAAATTGCAATCAGCAAAGTAAAACTTGTGCAAAAGGCTACTGGGGAACTGGGGCTGTGGTTAAACTCACTGCTGCCTGCACTGGGAAGGTGTGTGGGTGATTCTCTGTAAAACTGAGCTCCAGCCACGAGCTCCCAGAGCCTGTGGCTGAGGGCTCTGTGACAGCCCAGTTGTTTGCTGAGCTTGTTGTTCCTCTAGACAAATGAATGTTAAAATAGCTCCTAATGAAACTTTAGCTCCTGGCTGGCTCCTAGGCCATTACCCAGCCATAGCAGCTATGCCATTTGAGTGCCAGCTTTCAATTCTGCCTGATTAACAATTGCTGCAGAGCATGGGAGGGCTGAGGTGGATGTTAAACACTGACAGGCAGAGGATTACCACTTCCACTGGGTTCATTGGTGACACTTGCAAACTGCTGCTCTGCCACCCACTGCTACAGTGCCACTGAGGAACTGGGAGAGCTGTGACACCAGGGTCTAGACAGAGTTCAAACTGATGTGTTGCTCAGGAAAACTGATTGAAAATTTGAAATCAAGGGAAAATTTTACCTGCAAAATCAAAAGGAGCTATGAACTCTAATTATCTGTCATGACCTTAATGCTTGAAACTGGCACCTGCATGCTGAAATACACATGCTGTGATACACTGCATTAATTACTAGTTTGTGATGGGTGTGCAGGGACTCTTCTCTCTGCTATTGCCCAGGGGCTGTTGTGTGGCAAGCCCATGGCAGTCTTGTGTCCAACATCTGTGAGCAGTTTTCCCACACAAAAGAAAAGCCATTAATTTTGGCATTATGGTGAGATAATTTTAACTAACTCAAAGATAATTTTTCTCTGAATAAAAATACTATTCTTCACTGAATTTGTCAGCTTGCTATTTCAGATACTCCCTTTGCATCTGGTAACTTGGATCTTATGCTGGAACATTAAAAAAAAAAGTCATCTGAGGTTTGATGAATTTACATTCAAATCAGGATTGATTCCAGGAAAATGATCTGGGAATTTATTTTTTCTATTTCAATGGGACAGGGAGCAGTATGTAAAAGTAAATTATACAAACCCATGAGTTCTGCCCAAATAGCTTTCCATAGCAAAAATAGCATGAAGATTAGTGAGAACATCAAGTAATTTCTTTAACAATAAAAACCATTAACTGCCAAGTAATTAGTGAAATTTTTCAGAGGAAGAAAAAGGAGCTAATGAGAGGACAGATTAGTATATATTTATTATTCCTGTGGATTGGATTTCTTGTGTTTACTACTGCTGAATCTCATCTAGCATGCTAATAACATATCAAGTTGCAAAGATCTCAGTGATCCCAAATGCACGTTTGCTATCAGGGACAATAGGAAGGACCAAGATAAGGCTGTGGGACACATGGAGATGGGTGTCAGGAGAGAGGCTGCACCTGGGCTGCACTCCTGTTCTCTGAGCTGGGACTGAACCTTTCCCAGCTCTCTTGCTGTGGCAGCTGCTCTCAGGCTGTACAAATACCAGGTCTGAAGTGAGGGGGATAAAGTGTTACTTGTTCTGCTACATGATGAATGGCTGTTTATAAGATAAGGCTGCATGCATCTTTCTTCCCTTTCTCTCCTCTCAGAAAAAAAAAAAAAAAAAATTACTTCTCTGGGTTTCAGTAGACATTTTTTTCTTTTAAAGTGTTTTTTGTGGGTTTTCTTGTTCTGCAGTGGGTCTACCTTTGATGGTAAAAAAAAATACTTTGGATAGACCTGGCAGTGTTGGCTGTTGACAAAAATTTACACTGTCTGAAGGCACAATCAGTTTGGTTCTCAGGATCTTCCCTAATCCTGAGAAAGGTGAATATTCAGGTCGAATAAAAAGTCTCCTGTCTTCCAGAAATAACCTCTTTACCTCCTAGGCTTATATAATGAATTTTCACAGCTTAATTAATTCTTTTCTTGAGGTATACACACAGTTTGATTGAAACAGAATCATTCCTGAAGGTTAAGTGCAATATTAACTTTTTTACTATCAGCAAATTTGCTTTTCCCAGAGCCAAAGTAGAAATGTCCCACTCTCCTATTTCTTCATGGTAGAAATCTCTCAAGAATTCTGTGTAAATTCCACAGTCATCAGTCATAGGTAGATATGATGATAGTTTGTATGAACGTGGACACATTTTCCTACATCCTGTCCAAATTCAGACTGATGCCTTGATGTGTGATGGTTGAGAACCTCCACAAGACAAAACTAAATCCTAAATCCTAAAACTAAAACAAATCAGGAGAGGGGTGCTCACATGTGCAGCCCAACAACTTCTGTTCATTCTCTTACTGCAGCAGCTTTTCTTTGTTCCTTCTGTGCTGTACTGCTGCATGAACTGCTGTGAATTCTGATACAGGATTTCAGGACATTCCTAAAACACTTGAACTTTTCCCAGTTGCAGCCAAGAGAAGGGAAATTGCTGTCTGCCCTGATATTTCTCTGCAGCATCTCTCTGCTCCTACATCAAGGGATGGACATCAGAAATACAATCAGGTTTCTTGTTTCCTATTTTTCATTCCTGCTCTGTGCTGCTATCATATGTTACTGTACCAATAAGAACAGTAACACAAATCTGTCAGAGGTATGCAATGGTAATTGTTCTTTGTTCTGCTGAGGAAAAATCCCCAACAATACTGCAAAGCTGAATTTCAGGACACCTTGTAATCCTGTAGATATGGCAGCAGATGTTACAGTGATAGTGTATTTATCTATATTTAGCTCAAAGCACTGCTTCACAAGGATGGAACTCTGCCTTTGAAGGTATTGGCCTTCTTGTTGTCCACAACTTTTTCTCAATTGTATTCAGTAGAACTTGGTCTGTTATCATTTGGGATAAATGTAATTGTTTGGGATAAATGTAATCACTTGGGATAAATGTAACAAGAGTAAATCAGAGATCACAATATTTAATGCAATTTCTGCACCATTGTAAGGTCATGAGTGGACTCTCACCATAAGAGTTGCTTCTTTGTGGATTTGTTGATTCACAGTTCTTTTCAGTTTGGTGTTTGGGTACAGTTGATTGTAGTATTTCTTTTTTCCCCCCTCATTGCATATTAATTGTCTTTTTCTTTACTTGGCCTCTTCACTGTTCTTCTTTTCTATTGCTCAATACCATACTCTAAATCAAAATGGACTGGATATTCTTTTTCAAGACTATTTTTAAACACTTTTTTAAAATATAAGATTATTTTAGTCAGATTTAAGTGACTCAAGACTTCACTGAGTGGGACATAAATCCAGCAATATATAAATACAAATAAACAGTTTTAAATTCTCTATTAATCTTTTTTTTTGGTCTGAAATGTTCTGAAGCTATAAAGAGAAAGATGTAGGAAGGCATCTTACCAAGAGTGGACTTTGGGTTTTGTCTTTCTGTTACTTGTTTTTTGTAGATTTTTTTTCAGAGGATGACATTAGTGACTCCTAACTACCAGCTAAAGCAAATCTGATTTTAAAAGAATACAAAAATTTGGGAGACATGCTTGCTCAGCTGAAATCTAGCAAATACAGTAGTGCAATTAGAGTGAAAGGAGTCTTAGGGAAAAAATAAAAAAGACCTTCTCAGAGCTATTTTAGGATCTTAGGTCATGAGTTAGGTCATGTGCTTCTTAGCATTTGGTGTGGTATCTGAGCAGACCCTCGGGTTACAGATCAGGGCAGGTGCAGAAGACTGTGCTATAAATACTGCTTTACTTAAGGAGTTCACTGCTTTCTTGAATGACAAACCAAACAAACATTAGTTCTGAAGAGGAAAATTATTAAAATAATTTGAAGCTTAATTTTCCAATAAATCATTCCATAGTTCTTAATTACAAAAGCTAAACTGCTCTCCACCAATCCCTAGGAAATGTTACAGAAAACCTTTGCAGGGTTACAGCATGTACTGAGCATGACTGGCATGTTCTGGGGTATTTCTGGACTTGTTTGCTGCCTGCTGAGCTGTGCAGAGAACTGGCCATTGGGATTCCTGCCTTCTGCTTTAGGGCCTTCTCTTCCCTTATGGCTGAAGCACAGATGACCAATTTCCCAAGGGGAAATTTGCTCTTTTTATGCTTCTTTCAGAAATATTGTCCCTCAGTTTCTGTAGTGCAAAGCACTTGGAGATCCTTACAGGATAAAATACGCTGACTGTACTAGTAAAACCTTCCTGATTTCATCAGTATTATTTTATTTGTTTTTCTAGGTGAATGCAGATGTTTTCAATTTCCTATTTTTGATAATATCCTACACTCATGTTGTTGGCTTCCTCTGTCCAAAAGGAACATTCCTGTTTTACAAGGGCAGCAGAGGTCTCAGAGGGCCTTGAGAAATTGGTTTATATTTCATTTATATTTGCCTCCATGTGAGGGAACACTCCACTTTTCAAATGACATACAGGCCTGTGAGTTCACTCTGACTGACCTAACTTGAATCCTTAATAGTCTTTCAGGAGGCATGTTTTATAGAACTGGCAGAACCAGTTGTTAGGTGTCATTTCCTGTATATTCCTTAAAAAAAAAACCCCACACACACAAAAAAACCCCAACCCACAACCCAAAACAAAAAACTTAGGAGAAGAATAAGTAGGTAAAGCAACTCCAAAGGTGTGTTTGAAGTTTTTCCAAGTGATTATGTCCACCTATCCTTTTGTCTGTTCTCAGAATCAACCCCCTATGACCAACACAATCTATGCCCAAAGAGCAAATCCTCCTGAAGGCAAATTTCTGCCCATGACAGAAATTTGGTGACATGGCAGAAACATAATTTTATAAACAAGTCCCAGCCTTGCTCCTTACTGTATTGTCAGTAAGCCTGAACTGTGGCATCACCTGCTCACAGAAGGAGTTGTGAATTTCAAAACTAGCTATCCTTTCTTGGTGCTTTGAGTTTGCTATCTTGATTTTCTAAAGAGCCCCATTAAATTAACAGAATTCAAAATGAGTTCAGTAGGTGCTCCCCAGAAGAAAGTGAAACTACTGCTAGGGAGTTCCTGCATCATTTATCAATGAGAGGAGAGGAGATGAGATTAGATGAGCCATTGTGGTGAAAAACAAGAGGTGACAAGTAACATTAGAGAATTGGTACTATGTCATAAAAACCAAGTTGTGCTGCCTTCTTTTTCAATAAGTAAAAATAATTTGCATACAATCTGTCTTCACATATCAATTAAAGAGGGAGAGACTATACAAGTTATCTCACTTCTAAACTTATCTTTCTTGGCCAGCTGGAACAGAAGTTTCCAAGCAGTTGAAATTGTTAATGAAGGGTATAGCAAGCATGTTAACACATGTCTGTACTTTTCATATTCTCTCTAGGAGGAAAACAAAAATTAAATCACCATCAGCCAGTTCAGCCCCATGGATACAGGTCATCTTGCTATAAACAAAGCTTATTAACATTTTCATGTAAGTAGAACCTCAAGATTTTATTTTTTTTCCTGTGAAGGTGATATCATCCTTCAGGTATTTTTTTTAAACTTTGAGTTCCTTTCCTTCTGTCTGTATCTCATCCTTTCTCCTATATCCTAGAGGCTCCCATGTCATGGCTAACATTCTTTTGAAAAACTCCAACAGGAGCTGCACAGGCATTCTTTTAGGAGCCTATCAGCACCACTCCCAAATTAACCAGACAGTTGTTTGTTTAATTTCGCAAGACATTTTCTTTCCCCAAAGTGAGAACAGCTACCTCAGTGAATTCCCAGCCATGACACTCTATGTTTTTAAGGCATCTTCTGTGGCAGAGGAATATGTTCTCCTAAACTAGGGTTAAAACATACTGATACATTTAACAAAGCAGTCAGGTTGTTGAACAATATGTAACTAGGTATCTTTTAAATATTCACTATACTTACCCCAGAAAGGCCCCAATCTGTTCTAATTAACTATAGTGTAAAATCAAGGTAGGTGTAAAGAGAAAAAAAACTACACTTTAGAGCTGGTTGCAACTAAATCTGTAGACATTTTCAATACTTTTGTGTTTGGAAATATTCTGTGGAAGTGCAATGTTTTACTCAATAATTTTTACTGTTATTGTTGTAGTAGTTTGGTTATTAAACCAATGCAGTGAGAAATCAGCTTTTCTTTAAGTAGGCATAAGGAAAGCTTCTATATTGACAGTGGACTTCTGCTACCTAGGAGCAGAACACGTGAATCCCCATGCCAAGTTGTGAGCCTCTGAATTTTGTACAGTTCCTAGGTTAATTCAGATTATGGCTTTTCTGAGGACCTGGGGACTGTAACTGTTGGTCTGAACCCTCATCAGGGTTTTGCTGTCTTGTAGAGCTGAGGCTTTGTGGTGCAGCCTGTTTAAACTCTCCAGGAGCTGGTCTCCAAGGCCAGCTTTGCAAATCCAACCCTTATCTGCCCTGGTAAGAACCATGGGCCAGAAGTTGTAGGACATTCCCTCCTCCTGCTAAGTAACATCAGCTCAGCTGATGCAGTGACAGCACCAGGGAGGAATTTTCTGCTACAAGGATTGAGTGTAGACAAAGGCTGCCTAATTTTCTCTTTGTGTAACCCACATCCTGTGGGACTCATGCACATCCCTGTACTTTCTACACTGCACAAGGCAGCGTGCGTCCTGAGGACAACGTGTTGTGTCTTGCTCACTCTGCTGATGAGACTGTGAGAGACATGCCAGAAGTGAATTAAATAGGTCTTCACTTAATTATATGTAATTTTGTTAATTGTCTATCTGCTGCTGTCCCTCGCTGGCATGACGAAAGGGCGCAAGTCACCTCTGTAGCCAGATTGCGTGTCCCAGCTTTTCCTGGGCTCGTTCCCTCGCAGCTCTGGATACCCCTGGCCGGTCATGGCCCCACCAGTGTTCCCGCTGAGGGTCGCAGGAGCTCCCGTTCGCTTTTTTTGTTCACTCCTTGCGTGTGCAGTAGCGAGGCGCAGGGCCGGGAGCCCCGGCCAGGTGCTGCGGTGTGCTTGGGAAGCTCTGCCAGCCGCTGGCACCTCTGCGTGCCCCGGCCCTGCTCTGGGGGTCAGGGTCGCACTCGGCCCCTTGCCCTGGCTGTGGGTCCCGGTGCAATGCCAGCCCTGCCCGGCTCTCTCCGCAAAGTCTGGGATTGCTGCCCGCGTTAGCAGCAGCCTGGCTGCGGAGCAGAGGTGCCCCCTCCTCCTCTGCTGCTCGGGCTGCCGGGGGAAGGTCTCGGAACGCGTTCATTCCGTACGTGCATGCGATTAACCCCTCAGTGCCCGTCCTGCAGCCCCCGTGCCCCGCCTTCCCCTGCGCCTGATGCGATCGGCTCCGCCGCCCTCCTGCTGTAGAACCCATTGATTTCCACGGGCGGGGACGGCTCCAGCACGGGGCCGGTGTCACCCAGACACGCTGCCCGCTGCGAGCAGCCTTCGCACCCTCCGTTCCCCGCCGAGCTG
>JAHXMQ010000066.1:1394647-1417985 GCA_020466415.1 Ammodramus savannarum pratensis
AAGAAGAAGATGCAGATGCTGAAGCTGGACAAGGAGAACGCCTTGGACAGAGCCGAGCAAGCCGAAGCGGACAAGAAGGCAGCGGAGGAGAGAAGCAAGCAGGTCTGCACCGAGGGCCCGGGCGCGGCGAGCGCCGGGGCGCAAATCTTTCCAGACTATTCTCTTCTTTTTTACCTCCACCCCTCTTCTTCCCTCCTCACCGTACTTTGTTCTATTCCACCCCCGCGCCCCTGCAGAACTGGTTGAACTTTCCCTAGGGCAGAGCTTCAGCCTGGCAGCCTGGAGGTTCCTGGGGGCGCGGCAGGAGGTTCTTCCCCCTTCCCCACGGTTCCAGCCGGGGAGCAGGGCCCTGGGACGGCTGCGTGGCCTCTGTGCCTTTGTCACAGGGGGATGGCTTAGAGAGGCTGCCCAGAACGCCCGGTTAGCACTGGGCACATGTGCGGCGCTTTGGCAAAGGACAGTGAAAGCTGTGTTCACCCACTCCAGCATCACTCAGCTGATGTGCCCGATTCGAACTGCCCTCCCGCCCCTCTCCGGACACATGTCCCACTTTATTGTCCTTCTCCAAGCCCCCTCCTTTACACCTGGGGCTTCTCGATTCGGGGAGGGAGATGCGTTGATTGCACGTTTCTGGGAGATCCTGAAGGAGGAGGGAGAAAGGAAGAGTGATTTTATGAATTAGTTTCCGTTTTCTAAGCCAAGGGAGAAACATATTTGTGCGTTATATTTCCTCTTGTGCACCTAGTTAGAGAGTGACATTGTGCAATTGGAAAAGCAATTGCGTGGGACGGAGGATACAAGGGACCAAGTGCTGGAAGAGCTACACAAGTCTGAGGACAGCCTCCTCTCCGCAGAGGAGAATGCTGCCAAGGTATCGTGCCCGTGCTGCAAGCAAAGAGGATCTAACTGTCTCTCCTTCTTTCTCTCTCTGTCTGTCTGTCCTTTTCTGTCTCTTCTGCACTCGCACCTCTCCGTTTGCACGATCACGCTGCCTGCTGCACCTTTTCCCGCCCGCCCTCCCCTCTCCACCACTTTCCACCCACATCACAGCTGGAGGACGAGCTGGTGGCTCTGCAAAAGAAGCTGAAGGCCACTGAGGATGAGCTGGACAAATACTCCGAGTCCCTTAAAGATGCACAGGAAAAGTTGGAACTGGCTGACAAAAAGGCCACAGATGTAAGTTACCCCCATCCCTTTCACCACAAGCCCAACTGAGAAACCACACGCTCCCTCTGCTCAGGACAGCCTGGACTCCTCAGCAGCACTGCAAAGCTTTGCTGAAGGCAGGGTCCAGGCACCTCCTGGACAGGGAGTGGGAAACACAGCACTGCCTCCCTGCATGAGGTTTGCACACTATCAGAGGTGTCTGGTTGGGTTTCTGCTCACTTGACGTGTGCTTTTTATGTGTGTTTGCCACTCTAGATGTGAAAGTAAAGAAATGGTGATTTATCTATTCAGGTGATGGGTAAAACAACTCAGGGTGGAACAATACTGTCTTGATAGTGAAACAGAAGCAGAGAGTTAATAGTGAGTAGGTGCAGGAGAGGGAGATCCAGAAGAGCAAGGGCTGCTAGTTCTGATTTCAAGAGAGCTGTTCCTAAGTATGCATGTGCTGGAACTTCTGGTAGATACTGGTTTGGCTCACTAGTCTCTGAGATAAAAGGTTCTCTCCTGTTTTTTGGGTTTTTTCCCCTTGGAAATCAGTGGAACTGCTTCACTTGTCAAAGAAAAGTTCAGTCTTGTGTGACGGAAGATTGTCTGGAAGATGATACTTGCTAGTTCTGCTGTTCAGAGGACAGGGATCTTGGGAGCAAGCTGGGAGATATATATAGCTCAGCACTTTATATGGTAATAAGGCAAGAGCTTGTGCCTCTCCCAGGCCCTCATCCCTCCCACCTGTCTGTTCCTGACGTGCATTTAATGGATCGCATGCATGGAACCATAAGAGTCTCTGCAGTTAAGGTCTTGGTCTCTATTGCTGCTGTTGGACAATTCAGTTCTCCTTGAGTAAATCTCAGGTCTGAATTACAGGATTAGATGAAACTACAGCATTTCCCAAGCAGTCACCCTCCTTTTCCTATAGCTCAGCTTTAAAAGTCAACCTCAAAACCAAAATGAAAAGGAGTTGCCACAAATGAAGCAAGCAAAGTATTTCAGGGGAGGAAGGATACTTTCAGAAATGGAAACGTTACAAACAACTTTGCATAGAAGGCACCATGTTTTTATCTTATTTTACTTCTAAAATGCATAAAGAAAGAAAAGGTTTAGCTTCAGTATGGCAACTAAGTTATAGAGCTTTGAAAGAGAACCCAAGGACTTAACAAACAGAAGTGTTCAAAGGAACAGGGGAGAGGGATCCGTGTATAATGTGGATCAGATGTCTGCTCTGTGCAGGCTGCCATAGGAGAGGCAGCTTCCTAGCAGGACATTTATTTAGCTTGTTCAAAGGAACTGCATATAGATCCAAGGGAGATATTCCTTATATGGAAAAGTATGCAGACTATTTGGAAATAGCTTGCCTTGGATGAAGACTGGAGAAATGCTACTAGATTCCCTTTCTGAAACTAAGGATCTTCCAAATTGATTCCCATGCCACCTGCCTCTGCTGGAAAGCAGTGTTTGGAAGCTAGTTGAGGGCAATTTTATTTGCAGTCTTCCCTCAGGTGGAGGGTGGGAGAGTGTCTGGCTTGTTTTCATTGAGGTAAATGTCTTATTTATTTGTATGCATGGAATATGTCTGACAGTTTAGGGATGTATTTCTTTTTTTGGCAATGAAGAGTATATTTGGGGCATTGCAGTTGACCCAGTATTTACCTTATTAGTTTGGATAGTTCCAAGCCTTAGGAAAAGGGCAGAGGCAGGGAGGGAGTGTCGGCTGGCTGGGATGGACTCGCCTTTCCTTGGGACGAGAAAATCTTACCTGTCCGGTATGACTCATATCCCAAAAGCCAGACACATCCCGGGAGCCACCCCAGCTGAGAGAGGGGGCAGCTGCAGCCCCTGTCCCCTGCCCGTGTCTCAGGAGCCAGGCCGGTGCGGCAGCACTGGCGGGTCCCTCGATGGCGTTGATGGCACCGCTCACATGGGGGCGGTGTGCGGGGAAAGGTGGGGCCGCTCCTGGCCGGGGCAGCTGGCGTGCTGTGCCGCCAGGCGGCGCTGCTGCCCCGGCACATCCACCGGGCACGACCGGCCCATCCCCTGCCGCGACCGGCCCATCCCGGTTGAGGACCGGCCCATCACCGGTCAGGAGCGGCCCATCCCCGGCCACGACCAACCCAACCGCTGTCGGATCGGGCCAGACCCGGCCTATTCACTGCCACAACCGGCCCATCCCGGTTGAGGACCGGCCGATCCCCGGGCAGGACCGGCCCATCCCTAGGACGGCCGGGCCATCCTCCGTCCCCGCCCCGGTCCCAGCCCGGTGCCGCAGCCCCGCCCCGGAGCGCTGCGGCGCGGGGGGACTTCCGGGGCTGCGGCGGGCGGAGGGAGGCGGCGCGGGCTGGGCGAAGTGCGGGCATGGCGGCGATGAGCTCGCTCGAGGCCGTGCGCAGGAAGATCCGCAGCCTGCAGGAGCAGGCGGACGCCGCCGAGGAGCGGGCGGGACGGCTGCAGCGGGAGGTGGACCAGGAGCGGGCGTTGCGGGAGGAGGTAGGGCCGCCCCTCGGCCCGGCTTGGGCCCGGGGCTCGGCGTGCGGGTCCCGGGGCGCGGTGCCTCGCCTGCCTCCCCGGCTGGCGGGCGGGAGGCCGCTTCCTTCACCGCCGTGCCCGACAAGGCGGCTGTTACCTGCCGGGCTGTGGCTGTTAACCTGCCGGGGTAGTGGCTGTTACCTGCCGGGGTAGTGGCTGTTACCTGCCGGGGTAGTGGCTGTTACCTGCTGGTCTGTGGCTGTTACCTGCCGGTCTGTGGCTGTTACCTGCCGTTCTGGTGGTTGTTACCTGCCGGGCTGGCGGCGGGGCCGGCCCGCAGCGCTGCGTTCCCTGCTCGGTAACCCGAGTGCTGCGTGGGCCGGGCCCAGGTGAGGACGCCCGGAGACAGCGCTGGGTGTGCTGGGCAACAGCAAAACCCCGAGCTGGAGTGAGCTCGCACTTAGGCGAGATGTTTGAGGTTAGTTGTTTTGTATTAGGCTATGAGCAAGGTTTTACGGGGTGTTTCTCCTCACGAGTCCTAGTCCTCTTATCCTGTGCAGACGAGTTCATTTGTGAGGGAAGTCAGCATGGCGGCTGTTGGAAGTACGCAGGAGTGCACCTGAGATGCCCATGGTACCTGACAACACCCCAACAATGCCAGGGCACAGCTCCAGCCACTGAACACCTGCAGTGTGTGCTGTTCATCAAAGCCCCTCGCCTAGAGGGGAAAGGAACAGCAGGCTTGGTTTTAGGCAGAGCAGGATCAGGTGTGAGCAGCACAGGCTTACGTAGCAGAGAGATGCAATTATGGGTGGCAATCACAATAAAAAAAACCTGATAGGGCTGTTCTTTGTCTTATCACTGACCTTTGGGAGTTCCAGCAGCTGTAGCTGAATGTTTCCTGCTGTAAAATGTACAGTGTTCTTTGAGGCAGTTTTAGTGTCTTCAGTGGTTGCATAAAAACAAAGCAAAAGAGCAAAGCTCTTGTGTAGTTTATTACAGTAGGAAAAAAAAAGTGATTATTTTATTTCCTTATAATATGGGCCTTTCTACAGATTCTGGGCAGTGAGTTCAAAAGAAGAGCCTCCTGATTACTTGCAGGTGATTTTCCTTCTGGAGCAAAATATGGCCACTTGTGCTTGTGTAACTATTGCATTCTTGCAGATCACTTGGCATATCTGGCTTTTTCAGCAAACAGCCATAAGTCATTTCATAAGGGTTTCTGTTTTTAAAAAAACTTGTACTTGTTTTCTAAGCTTTGTGGAGTAAAGGACACAGAAATTCCTACTTTCAGTAACATGTATTATTCTGACCAAGATATTAAGGAATTTCTATTGAAAAGGAAAGTTTTGCTGGTAACTTTTGTGGCAGAAGGAATAGTGCTGGAGGAGTGGTTGCAGCCTTCTGGTGGAGCCTTCCCTTTAGAGTTCATTGCAGTAAGGCTTAGGACCCTAAAGATTAATGTTTGTCTCTTCCCTGGAGTTGGTTTATGTGGATGATGTGGAATTCTGCAGAGTACATCTACATGGTATTTAGGTTTTTGTGTGGAGGGGTCAGTGCTGGGGTGAATAGGGGCTGAAAAAGCTGAACTCCCAGGCACATGTAGATGTGTGCTTTTCTGCAGTGCTGGCTACAGATGAGGGGTTTTATTGTTGCAGCTGTATTTGTGTATGCTTGAGGAGGGAGGCTGTGAGGGCTCTGCAGCAAGAGCTGAGGTGTGAATCTGCTCTTTCCCTCAGTGCAGTGCCTTACATGTATGGCATGTGACCAGCCAGGGCTATTAGGTGAGGGTTTTTTACTTCCTGTGCAAGGTACAAACATGCAAACAACAAAAAAGCTGCAGCTGTGGCCAGAACATAGCACAGCCTCCAGCTTTTGATTGTTATACCAGATTGTTAAAAGTTTCAAGGCTGTGATTAGCAGCCTTTCCCTTAAAGAAGAATCTTGGTTTGAGTACCTGCATCTCAAGGGGCTGTTGGTAACCACTTCTTCAAAATACATTTTTCTTCCTCCTTCTGGAAAACAGAATCTCCCTTATAATAGTGATAATTAACACCCAGTGGTAACTTATCCATGTCATCACTCATTGTAAAAGTATGTGGTGTGTAAGTGCCACGGCAGAAACATGGGTTATGTTTGCATGGTAGCAGTGGGAGTGCCCCGAATGTCACTGGGGTTTTTTCCTTCCTTGCCATATAAGGAGAGAAGTCCTGCTCTGCAGAAGAGTAATGGGGCCATATAAGGCTGATTGGTAAATCCTTAGTGAGTTACTGGAGCAGGAAGTGAAAACTTGAACTTTAGTCACCCTGTGTTTTGAACCACATTTTATGCTCTTATCATGATGAGCAGTCTTGACATGATAATAATTAACTTGAACATTACAAATTTCCCTAGGGTAGCCTTTATGAAGGGTCATTTTCTTTCTTAAATGTGAAAGTTCAAATTCTTACTGTTTGAAAGCCAGAAGTCCAAAACCAGAGAGTTTGAATACTTCTGTTTGATTACATAGCTAAATACTTTATATTTGGATTTATGTAGATCTCTGAGGATGAAATCTCTTCTCCTTCTGGTTCTGTGTTCACTGCCAATGCATATTAATGTTCAAAGATATAATTGCTTCCCTGTTCATGTGTTACTTTCAGTCATTCCAGCTGGACATTGTTACTTTTATGTCAAAGGTTGTTTTATTTCTCTGGTCTGTAAGTTATTCTTTTTTGTGTTATGAACAGCAGAATCTTTGATATGGACAACTCTGTCCAGCTACCTCTGGTTAGAGAAGAAAAAGTACCAAAATGATACTTTTGGTATCCACTTTTGCCAGAGGGTTGGTTTTCCCCTCAGCTAGACATCATGGGAAATTCAGATGTGTACTTCCTCACATATAGCAAATATATATAATAAATGTTTTCAGTACTAATTGTTATTCTCTGAAGTAATTAACTTTTTAGAATAGTTGCCCTTTTATGTATACTTTGTGCTTAATATAGTGTTGAAAGAAAGTAAGTTTAATGATGAAGTTACCATAAGAAGAATGTTTTAGAACTTACTTTGCAAACTTAGGTTTGGAGCTGTAGTATATAATAGCTTGTAGTGATAAGAGGCAGATGAGTTGCAAGTGTTGTACAGAAAGTTAAGTGAACAGGTAATTCAAGAAAGACAAATTTAAGGGAAGATTGAGGATGGAACTATGGGAGAAAAAAAAAAAGGATGTTTGAAGGGATTGCTGGCTGTACTAGGGTCCTTGCTGGTGCCTTTTTTGTCAACTCTTGCACAGCTTGCCTGTAAACAAAACCTCTGGGTGTTGGGGCACTTTTTAAATGTTCTCAAACTCTCTCTGTGGCAGCTGTCTCATTGCAAATGCTGCTCCAGGTGTGTTTTTACATGTTTACACTGAACCCTTCTTACAGGACTCAAGGAAATGTCAGGACAATTCTTGCCAAATATGGTGAAAGGTCATAAATAAAGGAATTGGGGTAACAGAAGAATTGAGTAATTAGCTTGTGTTGGTTTGATTTAAAAAAAGGGATGGTTTGTAATTAATGCCTGCAAATACAATAACAGAAAATATTTGGGTAATGGTGCACAATTCTTCCTGTGCAGTTCTTTCTAGTACAAATTGTACAGTCCTTGATGTGCTTCATTGAAAGCAAGCATTAATCACTTTTTTTCCTCTGTTAAGTAATAACTTCACAATTCAATCATGCACATCTCTGGGTAAGGACTTTTTAATGGATGAAGTCAGAAATGACAAAGTGCTGTTAAATGGCACTAGCAGGTAATGGGGTAACCTTGTACAAGGGAAGATGTGTGCCTTACTGTGAATTAATTTCTGTTTTTCCTGTGCTTAGGCTGAGAGTGAGGTGGCTTCTCTGAACAGACGCATCCAGCTGGTTGAGGAGGAGTTGGATCGGGCTCAGGAGCGCTTGGCCACTGCCCTGCAGAAGCTGGAGGAGGCTGAGAAGGCTGCAGATGAGAGTGAAAGGTGGGTGGAGCCACACCTGGATGGATTGTTACCCTTATGACAAAGATCATAATTGCCAGGGTGTGGGTTAGGGACATAAATTAAACCACTCCTAGGTCTCTGAATGTGTAATCTGCTCTTCCTTTGCCTACATGGGCTTCAGTTACAGCTTGTCTGTAGAAATGTCCAAAACATCTGGGCTTGGATTCTTTTCCAGTTGTGAAGATGACATTTAAGTTGGTAGATCTTTTGATGTATCATTCACGTCCTGGGAAAACTGCTTGGCCCAGCCCAGACTTCTCTGGTTGGATGACAACTCCTCGTGATATTCTTGTGCTGCTGGGTGATTCTTGCTTTCATTGTGGGTAGAAAATCTCACCTGGAGAGTAGTGAGTGCTGGAAGAGGTTTTGGTTCTCCTGTTGGCAAGATTGGTGTGTGAAGGTGAGCAAAGGAAAGAGACTGATAATTCCTTCACATTTCCAGAAATCTGTAGTGTAACTTAGGAGCTCAAGCTTTGTGACTTTGGAAGATCTTCTGTCTTCTTCCAATGGTACTTTATAGCTGTGATAGAACCTTTTATTATGAAAGAAACCCACACATTCTGCATGTGTGCTTCTGCCTTACTAAGAATGGAGTCTGTTCAAAAGAAATTTGCCAGAGTGTTTTGAAACATTTAAGGTAATTTTATATCAGACCTGTGCAACACAGTGTTTCTTGTTATGAAAGATTTAAATTTTGCTTTTAGAGAGCACAGGCAGCTTCTAGGGCTCTAACATGGCAAAACCCAGGGGAGTCTGGCCCATAGACATGGCTCTTTTCAGTTCTGCAAGGGTTCTACATGCTGTTGATGAATGTAAAAGCACAGATGCTTTCAGTCTTATTAGGTCTGTAGAAGCAGCCCCCCTTGTTAACCTTTCTGTAAGAGGAGTGTTTCCTGCAGTTTAAAATGAAAAAGAATTCTACAGCTGAATTACAGTAAGAGCTAAACAAATCACACTTTTTCTTTCTTCCTAAGTCATGTTTTGTTCCTTGAACTTCTTAAGTGCACAGGACTAAATCTATGGTGTGAGGACTCATGTGTCTGATGTGCTTCACTCACCTGAATACCACTGTCTGAAAGTCACATACCACAAGGAGTAGAGCTGGAGATAAACTGGCAAGCCCTGAACCTTGCATTTCCTGTTTTTCACGTTTTTCAGAGGAATGAAGGTCATTGAAAACAGGGCCCAGAAGGATGAAGAGAAGATGGAAATCCAGGAGATCCAGCTCAAAGAGGCCAAGCACATTGCTGAAGAGGCCGACCGCAAGTATGAAGAGGTCAGTCCTTGAGTGCAGGTCATCTCTCTCTGAAGCCCATGGGGCTGGGCCTGGAATTTTTGTTTTTCTCTTTTGCCTTTTAAGTTCAAAAGATCACAAACACCCCTCTCCACAGCTATGGAAGGAAAATCAGGCAGTCAGATACCTCAAGGGACAAGGTGACAGGAGACCTGAGCTTAGATCTTTCACTAAACTGGTGATCTTTCATTCATCAGTGACGTTCTGGTGTATGAAAGGGAGGTCTTGAAAAATGTCATGTAACTAAGTCTCAAATGAATAATGAAGATATCACATAATCAAAACTCATGTGTTGACCAAGAAATGAAGAGGCCTGGCCTCCTGCTTTGTAGGTTCTAGAAGCAGGTGAGGTGCAGTGCAGCAATGTCCCTGATGGTGCCTTGCCTGTCCTTGCAGGTGGCTCGTAAGCTGGTGATCATTGAGAGCGACCTGGAGCGCGCTGAGGAGCGTGCTGAGCTATCAGAAAGGTAAGTGTGGACCTGCCCTGGGATCTGTGTGAGGTGCTAGAAGAGAACTATAACTGCATGAAACGTTGGCAGCACACTGTGTGTTCAGCTCCAAGCTATGTTTTGCTCATTTACTGTAATGGTGAGATAAATGGTCGGTGCCAAAGTAAATGTGTTCTGTGTGTGTGCGCGTGTTTTGTCACTGCATGCTGTACCTGCACACTGATTTTGTGAATGGCTTTTGTGCATTTCATGTGTTCACTAACAGCCAAGTCCGACAGCTGGAAGAACAGTTAAGAATAATGGATCAAACCTTGAAAGCATTAATGGCTGCAGAGGATAAGGTACTGATACTAATAAACAGTTTTTAGGTTTAACTGCAACCCAAGTGTTTCAGCTTCCATAGCCAGTTAGCTCACTCAGTAGTAACAAATAAGTCCTTGCTATGCTCTTTACTCTCTCTTTGCATCTCGCTTTGGTGGTTTTCTTTGGTCTCTTTTTTGTTTATTGATTTTTATCTTTAAAACTGATCTCCTGTGCAGCCAAAAGAAGCTGAACTGTCTCACGTGTAAAAGCTCTGTAAATGTTTCTGTGTAAGCCAAGAGCTGTAGATAAATTTCTGTCTGGTCATTGTCTTAATGTGCACTTGAACTGGTATTTGGCATCATAAAGAGCTGCTTTCAGTATGTGATGGATCAGCTGCTTTTGAGGCCATCCTTTTGCCCTGTAATGGTTTTCATTTTTCTCTATCTTTTCCCCCTATTTTCTCCTATTTCTTTTGCTTGACTGAATCTTCCATCCTCCCCTTTCCTGCCTTACCTCCGAAATAACAGCAAATGTGCTGAGCTTGAAGAGGAGTTGAAAACTGTGACCAACAACCTGAAGTCGCTGGAGGCTCAGGCTGAGAAGGTAGGCTAGAGACTTATGTGAGAATGTGTCCCTTACACTGTCACCTGGCCTGTGGGGTTTTCTTTGTATGCCAGGCACTTTGCAGCATTTCTTCAGGGCTGTTGCCAGTAGAGGCATTTGGATTTACTACTCAATTCCATACATAGCATATCTTATAATTCCAAATAGGTCAGTATTATTTGGCCACATGTTCTGTTGAGCATTCTGAGAAGATTAAGTATTAATTATAGAATGTCCCTCAGAATGGCATTGTGCATTAACATTAAATTTATCCAGAAGACATTCCTCTTTAAAACTGCAGTACTAATTTATTCTCAAAGTTCCCACCATATTGCACTGGAATGTAACTCAAGGAAAGTTGGACTCTTGTAATAAAGCATACTACCACAGCCTTCCAAGAGGAATTAATTTTGTTTTACCTATAACAATTTCTTGTGTACAGATAATCTGTTACAAGAGTTTCAAGGTGGGGTTTTGTTGGGTATATTTAGAATACTCATCTAATACCAGTGATCCTCTTTCTAATTACAGTACTCACAGAAAGAAGACAAGTATGAAGAGGAGATTAAAGTTCTGACTGACAAACTGAAGGAGGTAAAATGAGAGCTGTTCTTTGCAACATATTTTCCAGTGCACCTTTGATTCTTTAAGTACAAACACTGCTTTGATGCTGTAAGGATGAACATACCATTTTGGAAACAGTTTACTGTTAAATATCTCCCCTAGAAATTAGTTTATATTAGCCTTATTATTTGCCTCTTCTCACAGTGCTTTTTTCCTCACTTGAATTATTTCTTTTCACTCCTAAGTACTGTGTGTGTTCCTAAAGTAGTCTGTATTTGTCCTGACTGCAGGCTGAGACCCGTGCTGAGTTTGCTGAGAGGTCAGTAACCAAGCTGGAGAAGAGCATTGATGACCTAGAAGGTATGTGGGGCTGTTTATCTACTTATTGTGGAAATAGATATCTCTTATTCTTCTCTTGTGTGAGGGTTTTTATTGCTTTTTTTTTATTACCCAATTCTACTGGGCTGACTTGTTCTGCTTATATAAATGAGTCTATAAAGAGTAGACAAAATATTTTCTAAATGAAATGTATTGGTATCTTAAATGCTTCAGGTGAACAGTGTTTTGCTCTTGCCTGTTGCTTTTTCTCTTATGTTCTCAAGACTCCTTCCATTTTTTTACTTTATACTCTTCTATTTGGAAGTATATAAATGTTACAGGGTAAATTATCAGATGACAAGTGTTATTATCATCTTAGTAAAGAGCTGATGAAGAGTTGCATTATGTTTGCAATAGTTAGGAGTGTAGCAAGCTAACCTAATTTATTACTGTGTTAAGTGTGGGTTGGGGATGGCATTTTGTGACCTAGACCCATTATTGGATTTTGGTAAAGCTAATAGATTGTATACATAATCAGAAGGATTATTCAGCTTCAGAGGTTTGTTTGTAAGGTTTTGATAAATCTGCCAGAACTGCAGCAGAGTAGTAGAATGTGCTTTCTGCCTCTGGAGAAAACAATTCAGTAGGACTTTGTCATTTGAAGTTCTGTGGAGTTTGCTATTTAGAAGCATTACACTAAGTGTAGGATTTGAAGAAGCTAAATTGCATGGTGTGGCAGACTGGATTCTGCATGAAGGTGATGAAATGCCTAAGTAGCTGCTGAAAATTTATGATCCCTGACTCAGGAAGGAAGCAGAGAAGAAAGATAAGTGTTTAGAAGGAACAAAAATTGCTGTAAGAAGCTGAGTTTGAAATCACACAAGCCAGAGTGGTTTAAAAAAAAGGTAGAAAATGGTAACATCCTCCTTGAGCCCCATTTTGGATCTTTTCTCCCTAGCTCCTGTGTTTCCTCTTGATTAAAACAAAAAAGCATTAAAACAAAAATCCATGGTAGTGAAACATGGATTTTTGCTTCTTTTGTACTTTCTTTTCTTGGTTTTCTGTGTATCACAGGTTATCCTGTTGGCAGTGGGGTTAATGAACTTGTTGCATAAAACTGTTCACTATTTTCTTGCATAGAACTGTTCACTATTCTCTTTCTTTTATTCTTCTCTAATTTTGTTTCATTTTGTCTGTCACAACACTTCTTTCTGTGCACTCTTCCCATTTCCTATGGCTTCTGGATGGTATCCCCATGCCACCACCTTCACCCTCCATGCCATGACCCTGCTCCATTTCCTTGCACACCTCTGCTTTTCCTGGGGGAACACCAGATGAGCTCTATGCTCAGAAACTGAAGTACAAAGCCATCAGTGAGGAGCTGGACCACGCTCTCAATGATATGACTTCCATGTAAATGTCCTCCCAGCCTGTGCCTGCTGCTGCTTCCCTGCCCTCACTGATTGCGCAGTTCCTTGTGAAATGATGCTCCCTGTGTAGTGGGAGATGCTTTCCTTTAGAGACAATAGGTGTACAAAATACCATGAACAATTGCTTTACCCTGGCAAAGTGTGGGTGAGTGTTGTGCCAAGCCTGGTAAATACTCATGGTGATTTTGTAAGCTTGTGGTTACTTTTTGATTCTGTGTCTGCAATCCTTGTGTCTTGTGGTTGCCCTTTGTTTGTAGCTCTGTGTTTATCCTTTCAGTTCACCTCTGTTCAAACATTATCTACCAGGCACATCATGTTTGTTTTACCAAAGAAAATTCCTGTGGTATGTGTTGCATTCAGAGTGTGTTCCTTTGCCTGCTGTCACAATTTTTGCTCTGACAAAGTTCCTGCAAAAATGTCAGAGAAATTTAGATTTAGCTGTATTCTCTGTTAATGACAGTAGAAAGTGTTTATCTCAATTTTCATAACTGCTCTGAAAATTTCAGCTGTTATTACTGAATTCCATGTGTGGAAATGGATTGAAAATACCTTGTCATTTAAACCCATAAAGGCAACAATTGAATTGTAGGTTTCTTCTGGATAGAGTAGCAATTTTATTTGCATACACCAAAAATGTGGTAATACCAACTTTATTCATAAGGAGAAAAATAAAGAGTGGCAGGAAAGTAGAGTCAGCAGCTGTAAGGTGTGACTGCTCAGTGCAGGGTTTGACACAAAGTGACTCTGAACAGAGGTCAGCTGTGCCACCTCCACCTTCCCATGCATGGACACTGCAGCTGACATGGGACAGGGGCAGAGCTCTGGCTCTCAGGTGCTCAGGAGGTGCAATGTTTAGTCCCAGCATTCCCTTCTGGAAACCCAGGCATGCTTTCAACAGGACATAAGGTTTGCTTATGTCTTAGAGCTTGAAATGCATTTTGTTTGCACCCATATTTCAAATGGTTTTTTCTTCATGTTGTTTTTGTCCCCATGTCTGTTCATTACTTTCCTCCTTCTCTCTACCAACATTTTAATAGAGGTCTCATGTTTGCCTGCTTTGTATGCTTTGATTTTTTGTTTTTGAATTCCTCCCCAACATATGGTTTTGCTTAGTGGCTTATCAAGCAAATGGATTTCTTTTTTCCTCCTCTTTATACAGAGATTACAATATTTCTTCAATTTGGGATATTTCTAAGTGGAAAACAGACTTAAAATTGTAGTCTACTGGTATATGAGGATGTGACTGTATCATTCCAGTCCCAGCATGGTGTGCTGTTTCTCTAGCATAGTCATCTCAGCATGCTGGGCTCTGCTGTGCCATTGCTGCTTTTTTTGAAAGTCTTTACTGCACCTTTTTTCATTTTCTACCTTATCTCACTTTTTCTTTTCATGCAGATAATTTTCTTTGCTTCAGTTCTCCAAAGACATCTTCATCGGGTTGGATAAAACATCTTTCCAAGCTTTGGATGTTTCATGGGCTCATTGTCCTGTCTAGCTTAGTTGACTCTTCCTCTATCACCTGTCTCAGAACATGCTCTGTTTGTGCTCTGCTGTACAGAAACTACATTTCTCAATGTAAAATAAATATCCCAGCTGTATCCCTTTTGCTATTCCTTTGCCTTTTTTTATTTATTTAAGTAACTATTTAAGTTATTAATAAAATTTGCGCTTTTATGCCATTAGGGATTTCATTTTTTGGTGTTTTCATTTTTTAGCTGAAAACACTTTTTGCCTGAACGTTGACAATGCCAAGCCAGTGCAGTGTGTGAAAACTGACAGTTATTATCTTAGTTTTTCTCAAACTGCTGCAGATAAAATGACAAATAGATGTAATAGGAACTCTTCCAGTTGTTATTGTTAGGACAAAATTTGCAAGGTCACTACTTCCTTGGGTTCATTGGTCGTGGGAGCATGGCTGAGGGAGCAGTTACATCCTTGATGTAACCAGATTTTTCACTTTAAAGCCTGAAATCTTTTCCTAGCTTTATGCTGAAGACTTCTTATCTCTATTTAAATGTCTTTGTTCATTAACTTATACATTTGAAACAGATTTCAAGATGCAGCATCATAAACTTTAAATTATTTTTTTCACCCAAAAATAATCCTTGAAATGTCTTGCAAAAAAGGTTTTCCCTGTTTCACACCTCAGTTATTCAGCAAAGATGATGCTTGCTAACATTCTGGGGTTTTTACAATGTTTTTCATGAGTGGCCTGATAGTATTGGAAGTTCATTGGGGAGGTTTCAGTAGCTTTCCACTTGTGCTTAGTTCAGACCTGTGAGTTTGAATTGCAGACTCATGAGAAATGTTTCAAAGCTGGAGTAGGAAAATTCTATTGATTATGCTATTGATGAAATTACTCTGCTGCAAAGTGGAACATCATGGATTTCAGGTTTCAGCTGATTTGTCACTGTCTGATTAAGGATGAAGCATTAAATACTGACATTTTGTGCTCTTTTTGTATTATTATTTGCAGCTAGGGAGTTTATTGCCTTATTTTAACTTTTATTTACATTACAGTGAAAGAAGTTATTTTCCAGTTCACATGGAAGTGAAAACCAGATTGATTTCTGGTGATACTCTAACTCTATATATTGCTAGAGTTCCTAAGTCACCAAAGCTAAATAAATTAATTATACCACAGCTGAACTGTAGCTTTTAACTTTTAGAATAATGTAAATGTCTCTTTCTTGTTCAGCTTCAAGACAGTGCAATCTAAACTAGATTTTCTCCCCTCCTCCAAACTTGTTTTCCCAATAAGGCTTGGAATGGATGCATGCCCTTCCTAGCCTGCCATCCTTGCATAACTTTGGCATATCCCAGTTTTCTACCTCTGACACATCCTAATGTTGCTGGCTGGGGACAGAACCCCAAATGCAGGATATAAATCAGCAATCACAGACAGTTCAAGTAATAAAGTTCAGTAACTTACCACTCCTCAACTGACACAGTAAGTGTGAAGGGTAACCAGATAGAATGGGATATATAAAAGTTTAGCAAATATAATGGGATGAGCATTTGTAAAATGACTGAGGCTAATAACTTCACAAATGCAGGACTTAGGGGATTGTGGTCAACTGTAACTTGTCATCTGAGCCAGAGTAAAATATGCTACAGCAACTCCAGCTTCTTTATTTATTGCGTTTTGGTTCATTGTTTTAGCAGAGTTTTTTGTCCACTCAATTCCTTGCAATACTGTTTTTTTCTTAAGAAAAGTAAACAAAAAAGGCAAAATCCATTGTATGAACCTGTAAATTTTTAACACAGTGATTTTAAACATCAGTATTAAAATTTTGCCTTTTGTGTCAGTCACACATGATCAGCTCTGCTCTGAGGGATGACAGATTGCTGGACAGAGCACTGGCAATGAGCAGTGCAGAACCCCAGGAAGCTGCATGCAGAATTCCTGCTGCTCTGATCCTCACTGCAGGGAGCTGCTGTGGTTCCCTCTCTGGTGTGGCTCAACACTCCTGTCACCCTCACTTGTGGTATTGTACCTGCCATGGCTGGCTGGTTTTGTGCCTGAGGCTTCTTCCCAGGAGTGCAGGGCTGGCTCTGGGCTCTGCTGAGCTTTGCTGACTGCTGCAGAGCCAGCCTCTGCCTCTGGAGCACATGGACACACGGCCCATGGGAATCCAGGGCTCACTGTGCTCTTGGGAAGTGCTTTCCCTGCTTTACTGGGTGATTTAGTTGTTCTGGAACTTGAGAAATACTGTAAATCTCTGCCTCAGTCAGAGAGGAGATTTCTGTGATGATAATAAGAGTAATTTCACATGATTCATTTTTGAATAACAGCTATATACGTTTTTCTAGACAAAGGGAAATTTTAGTTACTCTAAGGCTTTATTTTTTTCCACATATATGTGACATTATCATGGTGAGAGGGACAAGATCCATTTGTTACTGGTGCAGGATCAGAGCTGTGAAATGGCTTTACTGAGCTGGCTGTGGAGGAAGCTGGGAGGAGTTGCTCACCATGCAAGCATGTCCTGCAGAGCAGCTCACTGCACAGCTTTGCTTTGCTGTGTCCAGTGCCTGCAGGGGAAGGGGATTCCTGTGGAAGCTGTTAGGCAGCTTGTGAAACAGTCAGAAACAGTCATTTCCTGCAGGGCAATAATCTGGGATCAAGAGGTCAGGAGTGCAGTTATTGAGAGGAGCATGGACAATTTGAGAGCACAAGATAGTCAAAAGCCATTGTGGAACATTTTTTTCACTCTGCAGAGCAACTCTCACTTATTGTGCTGTCACAACATGGCTGTGGCTGTTCTGTTCCAACACAAATTGTCCTTTCTGTTTGCTGTTTTTGGGCAAAGTGTTCATCCTTCCTTTTCATTTTCACCAAATGTGAGTCTGTTTTCGTACAAAGTAAAACTCAGCAACTTAAAGGTATCAAAATGTGTGGATTCCAGTAACACCAGTGATATTTACCTATCAAAAATAACATTTCAGCCCATCAGACTTGCTGAAAGGAGTGTGGGCTGAGCCAGACCTGGTGGTAGCTGCCTCCTGGCATCTCTCCTGCTGTTAGTTATGCTGGCTGTGGTGCAGTTGCTTTCTCTCTACTGGCAGATGAGATTCCACTACACCTTAGATAGTTTGCAAAGAAAAATGGCACTCATAAATCAAATTCACACACTGTACAGAAGAGCAAAGTAAGACTTAGTACTACCAGGAGTATAGCTGCAGTTCTTCCATTTCTATTCCAGTTTTGTGTCCCAGCTGTTCCCCACAACAGGATTCTTAGCCAGTTCTTGCTATGTACAATAGCTGTTCCTGGGAGTAGCTATTGCTAGAGTTCTAGGAACAGAGGTAAAATGTTTCTCTCTATGTTACTGAACTGTCTGTCATGTGACCAGTTTCTTTAGTAACTCTTATTTAACTGTTTTCTCTGTCTAATCTGTCTTCATTCTGCCTCTTTTTTTCCCTTCTAACCTGCTTGCTGCCTGTACAGACCAACTCTACCAGCAACTTGAGCAAAACAGTCGCCTAACTAATGAACTAAAGCTGGCATTGAATGAGGATTAAACTTTAGTGGGACTGTGTTGTTAACTTGTTTGAAACCACCTTCTTCCAAATTTCCTTTAAAAAGGAATCAGTAATTGTAGAAATAAGCAAGAAACTTAGAATTTTTTTTTTCTGTTAATTCTGTGGTAAATTAATGAAAGAAATTCTCTTGGGAAAATCTGGAAATGCTTCTTCTGGATGAGGCTTTTCATTCTGTGTCTGCACCCCTATTTTGGAGGAGCACTGAGCTCTTCTGCTGTGCAGTAGCTTCTTTCTACTTAAATAAAGAGCTACAGCATTTCACTAACAGTATTCAAAAAGTAACAGCCTGTGTTGCAGAAAGGCACTCAGTTTATCCAACGTGAATTGGCCCTAAGATTTTTACCACAGTGAGAGAAAAATATTCACTAGAATCCATATTTCTGTATTTCAAAACCAACTTAAAGGATGCTACAGCTGTTTTGTCTGGAGACTTTGATAAGATAATTTTGCCTTACTATGAATTTGGCTTGTATTTGACATTAAAAAAAAAGAATGGGAGCTCCATCTGACAATACCCAATGAGTTAAAGGTATGCTTGCATAGTATGAAGTTACTATTACTGGAACCTGGTGGGATGCACCACCAGAACATTATGCTCATTTATTGTATTAACTATGTGTGTTAAGTGATTGTCCTATAAAAGTGTGCATGCAACATAAGGCTACTAACTTGGAGTTAATTTATTTTCTAAAAGAAATAAATTTCTTAAAGGTCACTTCACTGAAAACTAAAATAGTTTTAATTTTTTTGTTCTTTGTGTTTTTGAAATCTATGAAACTATTAATTGTGTAGCTGCAAAGAACTTATTTTCTTTATTGCCTACTTAAAAAAAAAAAGAAAAAAAAAGCTGCTTTTTTATCTCACAAATAAGCAAAGATTTTCCAGAGCATTGTGTCTCTGTTGGCAGTGCATTTTCTTAACAAATGCAGCTGTGAACAGTTCCAAACTTGCATTACTTGCTGTTTGTTTTATTAATTTGGAATTCTCTCTAGTTGTGTTATCTGGAAACATTGATATTTATGAGCATGCACATTTCTTAACTTTCTAAACCCTCTGAGAGAAATGATGATTGCATGCCTTCATGTTCAGTGCCTCCAAAGAACTGCTATTCATGTTTTAATTTTCTAATCCCACAACAGAGAAAGTGGCGCATGCCAAAGAAGAAAACCTTAATATGCATCAGATGCTGGATCAAACTTTACAGGAGTTAAACAACATGTGAAAACCTTCTTAGTGGCAACCACACTATTTGTTTGTTTATTTTTACACCTGCTTGCCGTGAAGCCCCATAAACATGTCTTTATTTTAGTTTCACCAGTCACAAGAACATCTGCTAAATTATGGAGCAGGGGTCAGGGAAACACCAGAATGGGCAAGCCATATGCGGGTTAAATGACATTACATTATGGTTTAAACGTGCCATTTCCCAACAAAAATGTTACCTACACTTTGTAGAGAGTTCAGCAATTTGGCATGCAATTCAGCAATTGCTTAGGCTCTGAAGAATCCTGGCAGAAAGTGTCCCACCTCAAGTGCCAACTACAGTTTTTACACAAGAAGAATGATCTGTGTACCAGAGAGATCAGGTGGAAATGGTGCTATTTTAACAAAAGGTTCTACTTGAAGTCTTTTGTTTGATATCAGACAAGTCATGAGATGTCTAGCACAGTAATTTATTTTTATCAGAACTTGACTGGTCTGTGAGGATTTGGACTTTCTGTGCCTTCTAATTCAGTAAAACGAAGATATATAAGCAGTGGAGACAAGTGAAGGCTTCTGAAGGTTTTAAATTATATTCTTGCAACTCAATACAGAAGTGTAGGTCAGCATTTCACCTTGAGTTTTAATTCCATTGTATTTTTCATGTTGAAATGAAAGATTCAATAAATTCAGGACAAAACATTAATTTGGAAGAGATTGTGTTAAAATGTATTTTATTTGTGGGGGTTTGGGGTAGGGGAGGAATTTTTAAACTGATATTTGCCTCACTTTTTTCACACTTTCTTTGAGCAGTCTTAAAACTATACCTGTATGTAAACATTGTATAATGATATGAAATAAAATGCACATTTTAGGACATTTTGTAAATCTTGTCCTCCTGTGGTTTGTTTTTCATCACATCAGTTTCCTGTGCATTGTGCAGTGTCTCTCATGGTGTGAATCACTGGTAACACTCTGGCTCTGGGTCTTTGCTGTGTTGTTAGGCCCAGGTATGGAAATGGGGTGCTGTGGACAGATGTGGATGTGCAGCTGCTCAGAGGGGCCTGTCCCTGTCCCTTCACTGCATGCCCAGCTCTGTGCAGGAGGCAATTACCCCATAGCAGAGGGTAGAACTTTCCAGAATTACTCATCATTGACCAAAATGGTTTTGGAAAGACCATTGCAGAGCTCTTTGGGACATGCCCTTAGAAACATTACCATCTATTTGTATATCTTACCTGGTAATAATTGCTAATTTACTTCAATATAATGATAAACCTTTGAAAATCATGTGTCATGTCCATAAGAGCTACTTCCACTCAACTTTTCACTACTGGTTGCTAATTTCTACATATGTAGTTGTCTTTATTTGAATTGTTAGGTCTGTCAATAGGCAGCTTCAGGACTTGAAAAATAATATTTTTTTTCCTTCTTTTTCTGTAGTATATTGCTGAAAGCAGATGCTGTCCATCCCTCTAGCAGCAAGGAGCTTGGTAGGAGACAGGTACAGATACCTTCCAGATCACCAAAGAATTTCCATTAGTGGGCCCTTAGCAAGCCACTGAAAACAGATGGCTTTATCAGCCCCTGGTGTAAGCTGGTAAAGGGGTAAAGTGATACACAATAATTTCAGGTTAAGTGGGAGTCAGAGAGGGAAGATGTACTGGTATGAGCCTGGGGGTTTTTTATTATGTTTTAAAGGGAGGAACTTGGTAACATTACAAGTTTTTGTGTGATTTATTGACCGCTGCAAATCATCCTAAGTAGAAAGGGTGAAATCCCTGGCTTCATGTTTCTCTTGTGTTTTTGGGAAGCAAAATACATGTTACAAGGCCTTAGCTTGAGCTGGAGACTGGCAGATAAAATTCCAACCACAAAGTGCTGAGGTAAGTCACTCTAATCTCTTGCTCCTTCCTTGCTTAGCACAAGGATGAGGTGTGAGGTAGTTGAGATCTAAGAGTTCAAATCCCCATCCCTGTGTGGCTTCCCCTGGTGCTGCTGGAGTCAGGAGGGTTTCCCACAGCAAAGTCTGTGCTGGGAATTGTTTGTGGGGCCCGGGGCCACCCAGAGAGTCAGAGGCTGTGCAGGAGGGCAGCAGAGGAGCTCTTGGCACAGGGCTGTGAGTCTGACCCAGCTGAGTGTGCTGCCAGCCCCACTGCACTGCTGCTGTGGGCCCTTGGGATGTGCTTGAGTCCTGAACAATGGCTCTGAGAGAGGCCACACCCTTTGTTTGCTGCTTATATTGCTTGTCAGGAGACCACAAACTGCCTTGTGGTTGGGGGAATCTGAGTTCAGCTCTCCCTGTGTGTAAGGATATGAGAAGGTTGTGGGTTTCATATCTCTTACTGCTATCATGTCACCATTAATAGGGCAAACATGTGAGGCAAGGAGATAAGAATTAATCTGAAAAAAATCTGTTGGCAGAGTAGACTTCCCCAAAGTGCACTGCTGCAGATGAATCCATAAAGCTTCACAATGGGTAAGTAAAAGCTTTCCAGTTTCAGGGAGAGCTGAATGGAGCAGTGAACATGATAATGATGAATCTCACCAAGTGGCTTTTTGCTGACTAGCAACAGACACATAAATACAAATAAGAGAATATTTGTTGGAGCAGGAAAATTGTTTTTACCATATCTCATAAGCTACCGCCCCTCATGGGGTGTCTAATGAGACAAAAGTCAGTGAAGCTACAAAGCACTGGCTTGTAAAAACAAGCTGGGCCTTGATTTAACCCCATTCTAGCACATTTGCAGCTACTTTGGTATTTTAACTAAAAATTTTTTAACTCACAGAATCCTGCATCGTTCAGCATTCCTCAAGGTGGATGTCCTGGTTTGGAGAGTTACTCACCCTTTCTTTTAATCCAAAAACATATTTGGCAGTCTGAAATGTATCCTAATTGTGCAGCCATGCTCTGTAATTGTCTGGTTTGGTTTTTGAGCTGACCTCTCTCAATGAAATGAGTAGTTCTGGGAGCACCAGAACTGGCAAAACCTGCCTTCTTGCAGATTCCTATCTCATGGTTGGCTGTAAACTTGGAATAAGTTATTTTCCAGACAAGGAGACATTTTTGTTGCCTCCTGCTCCCTCTTGGGGTATTTGTAATCAGAATACCAAATAATGTGCAAGGCCTGCTGCAGGGTGTGCTTTCCTTCCATCATGACCCTCAGAGAACTGTTCTATCTTAATGGTTCCTTATGTTCACAAAAGCTTGCAGAAATGTATTTTATCTTTTAGAGTTCTGTGTGGTCAATCAGTTCACTCCAGAGTTATTGAATGGGTGAGAGATAAGAAAGAACAGGAACTTTGATTAGGAAGCAAGGCTAAAGCCAGTGAGCTGCACCTGTCGAGCACTGCCTCAGCTCTGGGTCTGAAAGTATTTTGTGTATTAAATGCTACTCAAAATCTGGGTTGTCAAACTTCACTACACTGTTAATAGCACAGGAATATCTATTACACTGGGCTGTCACTGACTGCTAGAATGTTCTTTAGTGGCAGAAAAAGTGATTAGACAACTAAATTTTAAAATTGAGGAAGGGAATACTTTACATTACTCAGCACACAGAAAAAGAGAGCACTTTTTCCTTCAGGTGTTCCTCTGGGTGGGCTTCTTTTAATAATAAACCAGGAACATCAGTGAAAGATTAAGTGGGAATTGCAGCAAAAAGGTCAAAGTGGAGGAACCAAGGATAATGCCTTTTATCTTCATGGAGGATTTTTTGAAAATGCACACAGCAATAGCTCTTTTAATGGAGGGAAGCTGTATAACTTACTGTCTTCAGTGTGTGTTGTGTTCTTTCCAAGGTACAGAGAATCTCTACAAGTTTGCATCATCTCCTTGGCTTCAGTTGCAAACCCATCTAGTTTTCTGTAAGTCAGAGCCTTGCCAGTTCATAAGCTGCAGCTGAGAATTACATAAATGCAGGATGCCCCTCAATGCCAGCAGCTTAGTGAGCAGTGCAGATAGTCCAGATGGAAACAATGGGAAACAGAAGCAGACAGAAATCTTACAGACACATAAACCCCCATCACTGCTTTCCATTTGTTATTTCCTGACTCATAATGCACCAGAATAAAAGCACATTCTGCAGTATTTTGGATTTAAGTATTGTGGGCCTTAAGGACACCACAGCACTGGCTTCTTCCTGTATCTTTCCTGGTTTGAGGAATAGCTGGATAAAGATTAAATAGCCTTTTTTTCATTAAAAAAATAAAGCAAAGACACACAAAACCCCCAAGTCCTGCAGACTCAGCTGCAGCTGCCAAAACCACGTCATAACACACTGACATGCAGGGTTGTGAACATTTCTCTATTCCTCACAGCAAGACTATGTGGATGATGGGTGTAAAGAGTTGGTACATGTTTGAGGCCATGATCCAGCAAAGTGTTTTGAATGCCTTCTATTCCAGGACCTGACTATGATCTGCTTCTTGGGATTGTTCCTTTCTTAGATGTTCCTTTTCCTTTCCTTCCCCTTTTTCCTTTCCTTCCCCTTTTTCC
>JAHXMQ010000066.1:1430916-1443659 GCA_020466415.1 Ammodramus savannarum pratensis
CTTCACTTCAATAAAGGTATGTAATTGTTTGTTGGTAAGTTTTTAAAAATTTGTATTCCTGTCACTACATAGGTATCTGTGTACAGGTGCCTGGTCTGGACCTATTCCTATAAAACATTCAAAATCATTTAGACAAGTACTGATATTTCCTGCTCAGAAAAGCATATTTGGATCTTCACTTTTATATCGAGTGTGTGTCCACATATACACTTTTTTTTTAATACTCTGTTTAATATGTGATATTTAAAAGGTCTTGCACCTTTGTCTGTTCTTTGTCATGGTGAATGTTACTTTTTCAGTGATTTATTGTTTGTCTTTTAATGAACACATTAGAACTCACATTATCCTCTCCACCTAGGTCACTATCACCACAAGACAGTTAGTTTCACACTTGAGTGGGATCCGTCACTATGAAAAAGATATTACAAAAGTGAAAGAAGAAAAGGAAAAGGCAAACAGAGCACTTAAGCTAACAAAATCCCATCAGGATAAAGAACAAAAAGCAAAAGAAGGTAAAGGGACTGAAAACACTGATTGTGGCAAACAGAAGAAAGAACATGATAGTGAGACAAAGGGCCGGAATTCAAAGCCTGGCAGGAACGACAAGGAGTTTGAACAGGAAGAGTATTATTTGAAGGAAAAATTTGAAAGTGTGATTGACTCACTGAAGATATTTAAAAATGATCCCTTATTCTTTAAACCAGGTGAGTTTCTATTGATGTAGACCAAAATATGCTCTTCTGGTGAGAGTTTTGTTTCAAATAGTTTGAACATGTAATGATGACAGTAGAGTCCAGTGAAGAGTGTTTGTGTGGGTGTTTTGGTTTGTTCTGCTTCCCTCCCTTTTTATTTTTTCTTCACATGTCCCATTAAAAGCTCATCAGAGAAGTATTTGGTCTGTTCTGGCCAAACCATCTGGTCATGTAATATTTATGTGTAAGCCTTTTCTCCCAGGAGCAGTAAGTAATGCAGTAAGTGCTCTGAAACATACCAGTCAGTGGATTTATAAATGCTAAAGAAAAAGATAATTCTGGTAACAAATTTGCATCTACAAAGTATTTTGTGAGCAGATACCAACTTGCTGTAGTCATGTTCTGGGCCTTCTAGATAGGAAATAAAAAGCAAAATATTTTACTAAGACACTAAATCAGACCTAAAAAAAACAAATCTAAAAACACCCCATAGACTCACAGAATTACTCAAATAATTTATTGTTTGGATTATTTAAATTAGGTCGAGAGAGGACTTTGAGGAACTTCAGGTGTAGTTCCTCAATGTCCTCTCTAGACCTAATTTAAATAATCCAAACAATAAATTGAGGTAGGTTAAGGTAAATTCTATGCATTTTGCTGATAAACAGTAAATAATGTGCATTTAAGGGGGAGAGGGGTGAAAGAGGGTGAAGTTAAACACTCACCATCTTGGAGAGCTCACTTTAAATAAGTGATCTGTCTCAGCTGTAGGCACTTTAGCAGTTGCTCAATATGTAAATATTTCATAGAAGGCATTAGCACAAGAATGAGAATTTTTAATATGAAACATTGTTTTGTAAATAAATTCAGTTGTCTTAAATAATACACATGCTTGTGTTCATATAATCTTTTGGGATATTCTAGAACTAGAAACACTGTGCTAAAAGTGATGAATACCCTTGAAAAATGTGAGTATTGCTGTTGTTTTCCCTTCTCCAGGGGATGGACACACAAACAAGTCACAGTAGCTGAGCACCTTTCAAGCAGTGATTTTATGGCTTGTGTCAGCTTTCCAAATCCAGACATCCTTGTTAGCCCAGATGTGGTAAATCTCCTGGAAAGGATGTGAAATGTCAGCAATGACACCTTGGCATGAAACCTGAGTGTACACAGAGATCTCTGGGAGGTTTTAGTGCTGTTCTCTCAGCAGGATGTGTGTCTGCTGCAGTACAGGATTCCCCAGGCCTAGGATCAACACTGGTTGATTATTAATTGCTATATTCAGTTTTATTTGCACAAATGATTCCATTTCAGTATCATGCAATTAACCTGGGGTTTTTTTCCCTTTCTCACTGTGTTTCTTCAAGGTAGTCAGTTCTTGTACTCAACATATGGCTTCACTCTCTTAAGTGCTGTTGTGGAGAGAGCTTCAGGACAGAAATTCACAGATTACATGCTGAAAATGTTCCGTGATTTGGATATGCTGTCAACTGTCCTGGATGACAATGAAGCAATGATATACAACAGAGCAAGGTACACAGGGGTGGAACTCTGCTTTTTCCACAACAACTGCTGCCCTTTCCATCTTAATTGAGACACCTGAATTAAGAATGTGTGATTTTTCTTTTCCCAGACATTGGAATGAAGTGTTGTGTGTTACCTCAACATTACTTTTAACATTTACATTACAATTTACAAGGGAATTCCTCAGCATTACTCATGTAGCTGCTTCCAATGCCATAGTATTGGTTCTGTAATTAGCATGTAAAATAAATATTTCTTGTTCTAAGTGTGAATATGGGAGGTGAGGGGAGTAATAGGGGTGACTTCAAAGTTTGCATTTACCTTGGGTATAAGTAAGCACATAAATGCAAATTAAATAAAGAGTAACTAGGAAATTATGTTGGAATATATAATTACCTTAGTTTGCTTAGTATACTGGCATTTAAAGAGTTCCATGGAATTGTAATAGTTTTCATAAATCAAATTTCAGTATGCATGTTGACCAGAATTAAAATTCTGTTTAACATCAATTTAATTTTAAAATTAATTTAACATAGAAAATAATAAACACCACCCCCCACTGCCCCAGTCCTACAAAAAAAACCCAAACCAAACAACACCCACAAAACAACAAGCTGAGATAAATTTTATAACTGGATAATCCATTCCAATATAGTGGATCAGGATAGGGTTTCTTGTCTTATTTTATTGAATTTCCTGTCTGGCTCAGAAATTGATTATTGACTCCCCTGTTAAATTTTGGTGTGGGACAAGAATTCTGTTAAATGACAAAGCAGGTTTTAGTAACAGTCTCATGAAAATGAAACTCAGACTTTTAAAAAGTTTGGCTTCTAAAATGCTCTCAAAGAATGATGAACATGTAGTTGAGGTTTATAAGTACAGGTGTATATTGAAAGTGTGTGTGCACAGCTTTAGTGCTCTGTTCTAAGATGCTTTGTGCTGTGTTCAGTTTGCTTGCAAAATTTCAGATGTGGATGATAGTGATGTTCTTATAAATTATCAGCCTTGTACAGTCAAAGTTTTTCAGAACATGTGTATGTTCATCCTTTTATAAACTGAAATATGGGAGGGATCAAGGAGTTGGGAGAGATGCTCTTGTGGGAGTCTTTTTATAGGCACTTACTGTTAAGCAAAACTGAGATGCTGATGGATTTGCTTCCACAAATTGAGGCTTGGTGCCTCAAAATACAATGTGCTGATGTGTTAAGGTTTGTTTAATGGTTTGGTTATACTATATTTATCTAACAGGCAAATGCTAAAAAATCCATATTCTAGATCTTTTAGAGGTTTAAGTGGATGTCTTTGTAACAGGGTTTTTTTGTGATCAAAAAACTCATTATGGGGACAACAGGATACAAAATCACTGTCAGAGTTGGTGGTAGTCTTGCATCCTGGACCGTTCATCATTCTTCCTTTTTTTCAACCTCTGATTTCCAGTGTTATAAGTTATTCAGAAGTTTGTTAGAAACTTTCCAAAACAAGTGAAATCTAGGTAGGGCTCTTCCTTTTCATAAACTCTCCATGGACCTTATTGTGTCTAAACATCAAAGGTTGAAATTCCTTGGGTTATATATTTATTCAACAAGTCTTTTTCATATGTTGTATTAAATTAACCAAGTCATGATTGGACTGTTCCTTTCAAAAGCACATTTTGTTCAGCACTTCTGTTGTATTGTTGCTGACAGTTCATTCTGCAGCCCTGGTTGGCAGTTTCTACATTTGTGTTATGCAAGATTTTAATGTTCCTTGTTTTATTGTAGAGTATGGCAACCATAATGGGGCAGTGGGGGGAAATCAGCCATAAGTGGGAACTACTGTCTGGGAGCAGTCACCTAAACCTCAGTTGTAGAATTCCTTGTTCTTTTAAACATTTCTAGTACAGGCATTGAAGAAAAAATCTGTGTTGCCTGATCTGTTTATCTCTGTCACATCTCTTATTTGTATATTGTCTTTATTCTTAGTATATCCTGAGATTAAGCAGGATTAGTACTTTTATTGAAGTTCAGCTTCTAACCTAAGAAGTCACCTTAATCTTTGCTTTTCTATCTGAATTACTTGTTGATTTTTCTGCAATAAATATATTTTAAAAATGTGTTTTAAAAACCCTCTAAATGTTCATGAGAATGAGCTAATACATGCTCAGTTTGCTCTTTTAAGGTAGGGCAGCTTAAAATCATTGTGCATAGTACATGAGAATGACAAATTGAATTTTCTTGCATTTCAGGTGTTACATTTACAACAAAAAGGGACGGCTGGTGAATGCACCCTATGTGGACAACTCTTACAAGTGGGCTGGTGGTGGCTTCCTGTCATCAGTAGGTGACCTCCTGAAATTTGGAAATGCCTTGTTGTACAGTTATCAAGCTGGACAATTTAAAAACAACAACAGCAAACTCCTTCCAGGGTACCTCAAGCCAAGCACAGTTGCCATGATGTGGACTCCAGTGCCAAAAACAGAAGTGTCGTGGGACAGGGATGGTAAATACGCCATGGCTTGGGCCGTGGTGGAGAAACACCAACAGTGTGGCTGCTGCAGACAGCAGAGACACTATGCATCTCACACTGGGGGTGCTGTGGGGGCCAGCAGCGTCCTCCTCATCCTGCCTGAGGAGCTGGACCCTGAGGCTGTGGGGAGCTGGCCAGTGGCACCCCCCAGAGGGGTCATTGTCACCATCATCTGCAATATGCAATCGGTGTCGCTCAACAGCACCGCCCTGAAGATCGCCAGGGAGTTTGACAGAGAGAAACGGGCACAGAGTGAGGGCTGAGAGCTGTGGGCAGAGAGAAACAAACACAGAGTGAGGGCTGAGAGCTGTGGGCAGAGAGAAACAACCACAGAGTGAGGGCTGAGGGAGCTGTGGGCAGAGAGAAACAAACACAGAGTGAGGGCTGAGAGAGCTGTGGGACTGAGAGAAACAACCACAGAGTGAGGGCTGAGGGAGCTGTGGGACTGAACTCACTGTGCTGCAAAACAGGGTGGAACTGGACCTCGAGGTCACTAAGAATATGGGAAGAAAAAGCATAAATAATTCACTTTAATAATTAACCTCTGCTAGTGGTGCTAAACTTATGTCTAACTGGAATTCATCTCTCAGGGAAGTTCCTAACTTACAGAAAATGAGAATGTAACAGTCAAAGATAACTTTCTGTAGTACCTGTGTAAATGATCATTGTATTAGCAGGTTATTTTTACCAACTAGTGAAACACTTGACCAAGATAAAAAAATAGCCTTTTTTTTTTTACACTAAGTACAAATTACATACCTTGAATGTTAAACTTTTGAAAAATTTCACCTCTTGATTTGACCACACAAATATATTGGTTGTTATTCTTACAGTTCCAGTCTGCCAAAACTATTTAGTGTTACTTTTGAAAGAAAAATTGTGCCACCATTGCTTTTTGTTTTCACATGCCACTTCTCTTACTTGCTTAAAAAACCAACAAAACCCAAACCTTGAAGCTACCTCCAGAATGCAGATTTATACCAGAAGCAGGCTTTTATCAGAGCTGTGGATTAAGAACTAGAAAAGAATGAATCTAGAGCAATGTAAGTAAAATTCTTTTTGTTTTTTAGATATTATCTCATCCATTTTTATTGGACACAGAGAATGTGTAGAATTAGTTTACTGTGCAATAAAAGTGTTATTTCTAGAGTCAAGTCCACCCAAATAGCACAATGTGGCAAGCTGTCAAACTGTCCTGTTGGTTTTGAGTGTTAAACACTTGGTAGCCAGAAATGGCACTGTGTTCTGTAAACAGGAATTAGGAACTCCAACAGCTCAATACAGCTCCAAGCCCATTCTTGAAGGCAGGAGTGGAAGTCTCACCAACAAACACAGCCCTGGCAGCTGGGGCACAGCTCAAAGTGCTGCATCCAGGGCTGGGACTCCAACACCTCCATGGGCAGCTCCTTCCAATGCCTGATCCCCCTTTCTGTGGAGAAATTCTTCCTGTTGTCCAACCTGAACCTCACCTGGTGCAGCTTGAGGCCATGTCCTCTTGTCCTTTCACTTGTTCCCTGTGAGAAGAGGCCAATCCCCCCTGGCTCCAGCCTCCTGCCAGTAGAATGATAAGGTCACCCCTTCTCTCCAGGCTCCTTCAGCTTCTTGTCAGACTTGTGCTCCAGACCCTTCCCCAGAGAAAGAAAGAAAGAATGTCCACTGCCTTTCTCTGGACATGCTCCAGCTGCTCAATGCCTTTCTTAAAGTGAGGGGCCAGAGCTGGATGCAGAGCTGGGAGATTTTCTAATCTTGTTTCACAATGGGAATAAAGTGGCATCTGAAGGGTCCATTTTATGTATTTCACAATGCCAAGGGAGATCTCTGTCATCTCAAAGATTTACCCCACCTCACTTCCCCTGCAGTTACATTAGACAGCACTTCCAGGCTGACACAAAACAGAGCAGTATCTTTAGGAAAGGTTTCAATACTTCCTTTCCTGCTCTGCTCAGCTGAGTTTAAGGAGCAAGATGTCTTGGTTAGCAGCTAGCAGAAGCCCTCCCTGCCTTTTTCCCAAAGTAATGCTTTTAATGTTATCCTCATAGTTGTTCCCTGCCCTGGGATGATACAGCATGCTGCCCTCTCTGCTCCCTCTATGCCTGTGGTAATGTTTATTACCCAAGACCAAGAAACCAGGAAATTTAGTATTTTGAGGGGTCAGTGTTTTACCTATATTTTTAATTGGAGCTAATAAGACTAGTTTAATATATTCTTCATAATTACAATCATTATTGTACCTTAAAAATGGTTTGCTTGGGGTTTCTGGCCCACTCACCAAAATTTCACTTTTTAATTCATTAATAATGTACTGTCTTTATCTCAAGAGTATTCAATCAGTTCATCTTCTAGCACCTGGAACAAAATGGGTCCCTGACAGTCTCTGCTTTGGTATTAAATTAATCATGAGTTCTTATCTTTTAGGGTAGAGAAGGCAGAGATCTGAGAGACTAGGAATCAATGTGGCCTTAGCATATGTATTCAGGTCACAATTAATATTGCTACTTTGATCTTTGTTCTAAAACCAGTAATCTGATGGGCTGGCATTGTATGTGGGAAACTTGACTAGACTATATCTGGTTAATTAAGAGCAGCTTTCCTGATAAACTTACCTGTGAGTGAACCTTTGCTGTGAGTGGCACTGACATGAACCCCAACTTTTCTTAGAGCACGTGTATTCCATGGGTACACCTGTTCCTGTATCAAACACTTCCTTCTGCATATGGTAATTACATGTTTGCTGTTTGAAATAACAGAAATAAAACTTACCTTGCAAATGAAACCAATTGTAGTAGCAGGTTTCTGGTTTATTTTATTGACTAGACATGTAAGAGTTTTCTGTGTCATAAAAAGAATGCTAGCTAATTAGAAAATCCCAATAATAATTAGCTCACCAAGACACCTGATACTTGTAAAGAGCTGTTGATACATAACTTGAGATATTATTTAATAAAATAAGATATATGTAAGATTTTGTTTTAATATTTTCTCATGGTTAAAAACAAAATCCATTTTTATCAGCCATTTAGAAAGACATGGCTTTAAAAAATAATTAAACCCTTTTCCTTGTTGCAAGAAGGCAATTATTTAATGCCAGTATTTAATACTGACAGTATGCACAGGTTTGCTGTATTTGTGCCTGGATGCCATTCACACCTCTCAGTGTAGTTCCATGCCTTACAATTGCTTATATGCCAGTTGCCTTCTCTGTGCTGCAGGTTTTCAGGGCTTTGCAAAGGATTACTTTGGGTTTTCTTTGGATAGACATCTCAGTTTAGAATACCAAGTGCAGTCTTGAGATCAAATCAGCAGGAGGGAAAATCCATGCATTCCACAGAAACAGCTGAACAGAGGTGAGTAACATTTCATTTTTATTTATCAGCATATTACCCAAGAGAGGGAAGAGACTACAGCAACATTGAAAGCAAATGAGCCATTCAAAATCTTATCTAGCTTTTGCAACCCTTGCAGTTATAGTAGCTGCAGTAATAAAATACACAAAATGCATTTTTAAAGCAGTTGCTGTGACTATATGCATTATATAGTTACAGAACTATAAACATTATAAACACTGCTGTAGTTTATGATTAGCAAGGGGAAGGATGCAGGAAGTCCAAGGTTTTTACTGTTCAAACTTATAAAAATAGAGCTTGGTTATCTGCAAACTTACAGGAAGAACTTGCACTTCAGATCATTTATTGAAAAACAGATTCCAGCAGATTAGTCAGCAGGAGCATGTAATTTGTACAAAATCAATCATAATCACATTGTTGTTGTAACAGGCATTTTGAAACTGGTAAGGCTTTCAGGAGCACAGATCCAAAAATCACATGCTGAACTGTTCAGTGTTGCTTTCTTCTAAACGAACAACCTGCAAAGAAATCACATGAGCAGAGATATGAATAGTCCTGAAATTGTCAGACTGCCTTGAAAAATTGCCCATCCAATGTTAGTAGAAAAATTCATGGATTAAATTTACATTTCATGTACCATAAGAGGTGAAGATTTAGCACTGTAAGTCTTCTCTAGCTCAACCTGAGCAACATGGTTGTCATGCAATTCATCTCAAAATAAGATTAAGGTGTACTGTTTCTTTTCTTCCAGATGTATTTTAAAATTTCAGTCTCTGTTCCATCCCTTAGTGATACAAACCCCAAACTGAAACAGCTGCTGTGTGTTGTAACCATTTCAACTGCTCAACAGCCTCACTTCAGGTATTGTGTCCTCATGTTTACACCCCAGTGTAGCACATTATATAAGCATTGCTATGTGTAATGTGTATACATGCTTACCTTTTGCCCTTTAAATAAGAAATTACTAACATTTGGGTTAATTTTTTATATTTTTTAAATCCTAAAGTGTTTCCAGTGCTTTTCACATACCCCAGAACTGGACTGCACTCAAAGATACTGATGTTATACCAGTTATCTGTATATACATTATTGGTGGTTATTTGCTCCCTTATAATTTATATGAAATAAATGTTCTTTGAGCCAGGGAACTGCTTTACAGAAGGGCTGTTTACAAACAAACAGGCAACCATTAGTGATCAACAGTGGCACAGGATTACTTTAGCCTGGCAAAGGTACCCCACTCCTTTGATGGTGCTTTTTAGCACTTTAAACCCAGCTCAGAGTTAAACAGCAGCATTCACTACACAAGCTGAAGGGAATGACAAGTCACCTAAAATGAAGTGTGTTTGATGACAATGTAGGTGTGTAGCTGCCTGGCAGATCTATATAACCATTTAAAAACAAAGAATCTGAAGAAAAATTCACAATTCTGTGCCTATTATCAATGTTTCTAGTAGCCAACTCTAAGCAATTTGCAAAATCAGTGTTCCAGTATCAGTTTCCAAAATCCAAGCTATACAATCCAAATATTTCCAAAGTATTTGCAGGCTATACAATGCATTTCTGTAAGTGGCATGTTTGGGTTGTGTAACATTGTCCTTACCTTCTGTGAGCCTGGCTTTGCCCCCAGTTGGCTGGCACAGCACAGTTGAGCACCCTACACACAGAACCACTGTCTGAGCATGGCTGAACACTGTGGTGATCTTGTAGCATCCTGAAAAACAACACCATGAACTTTCCACTGGGTATTTCTAGCACCATTTTTTACTGTGGTAATTGAATCAGGTATTCTAAATACTTGTCCAAAATGCATCTGGATTTCCTTACACAGCACACCAAGCCAAACTAAGCAAGCCGTGGCTGTGTTCTGCAGTGCTTGCCTTTGCTTACATGCATAGAAAAGCAAGTTAGGTAACAGAGCTGGTTTGATTCCATATGAAAATCAACAGACCCTGCTGGCTGACAAACCCCAATTTGCCTATCACATCTCCTGGAGAGAAGTTCAGCAGTTCCAGATTATCCTCCTCTGCTGAACACAGGAACCCATGGAGCTGGAGAAATATTTACCTTGTAACAGTAGAACACTGCTGTTGACAAAGTCTGAAAGCTGGGAATATAAACACTGCTGTTCCAGTCTGTTTGCTTTCTGTTTAATAATTGGTACATGTAAGGCTTGGTTGCATTCTATAAAACTAACATAATATTTAAACGGAAAGACTTGCACAGAGAAATTTCACTAATTCCCTACGTAATGCTTTTGTCTACAACTCATAAATTTTATGACTTAAGAAAGGACGAGATCACTCATACATGGCTTAGAAATGGGATTTTCACTGCTTTTCAATTTTTTTTCCCCTGAAAAGTATTTTTAAGTAGCCAAGAGGTATTTTTGGAGGGAGAAATCCTGTAAAGGATTTAATCTGGATGTGGATATACAAAATAAACAGGTAAAGGTGAGCAGAGATTGCATTTTCAGCACATGTGGATCAGACAGCTAAGACAGAACATCTGTTGTGAGCAGGGTCCTGTGACAGAAGCTCTGCTTGGGAGGGAGAAGCACTATTAGACAGAATAACAGATCTCTGTTTAAATCACAAAGAGCAACTGTACAAACCTTTGTGAAAAACTTCTAACAACTAAAATTTAATCACAGCAAACTGGGTATTTCCCCTACTGAAGCTGAACTTCCATGTTGATGAGTTTTTAATGTTTGTGAGTTGGCAGGGAAATGAGCCCAACCCATTTGAGTATCTAGGTAGGAATTTCCAATTCCACTGACCTGGGGACACATAAGGCCATCTGCTGTTTTCCATGCCTTGTGCATAGGATTCTATCATTACTGAAGCTCTCCTGCATTGCTCTATATAGCCCTCAAACACAAAAAACAATTAACCCAACAATAATGAAGATAACCCATGACCTATGGGCCTATTTTGACACTAACTGTATCACAGTGTATGCATTCATGTATTCTGGTTTGAACAAAGAGTAAAAACCCCAAAAACCCCAGAGGCTTAGTCTTCAACCCTGGATTTGTTTGAAAGCAATCAGAGCTTACTTTCAAGTTGTTTAAATTAATTTACTTCACTTCTGATGGAATATGTCTCAGAGCTTCTTAGAAAACTAAGCAACTAGGAAAAAATAAGATCAGAAAACCTGAGTACATCAACAATTCCCTGGTTCTGTGTCAGGAAGATCACTATTGAAGTGTTTTCTTACTGCTAGAATCTTCATATGCTGCAGCAGTTGCTAGGAAGTTACCACACTGGGCAATATGGATGTGACTGTGCTGAATAAAAAAGCTCTTCACTGGTAGAGCATTCCTGTCATGGTGCAGCAAGATCTCATAGTTTAGTTTATAAAAGTGAAGTTTATTATACAGATATCTCTGAGCCAAAGTACTGAGGATCTCTGAAAAGTGGCCACAGGCAACATCTTATAACCCTTGTATGTGAGCTAGATGGCAGCTTTTTAGCAGCACATGCAAAAAAGGCAGTGCTGTATGTTTTACTTTTATGTAGATGTGCATATCCCTGCATATATCCTTGTCAAAAGTTTTTCCAGTTGCTCTTCCAGAACTAAGTTACAAGAGCAGGAAAACAATGTTGGCTTTTGTTTGAAACTTGTGCTATGGATACTTTAAGTCATCCAGTTAATCTCACTTTATACATGCAAACCCGGGGGGTTGGGTTTTTCCCTACTTGCAAGGATTTTATACAGGAAAAAACCCAACTAAAGAACTCATGCCAGAACCTCCAGAAAAAAAGTGTGATTGTTTACATCAACTTTTGCCAAAGATGGAAAACAGTGTTATTGTTAAAAAACCCAAAGCAGTACACAGAGTGTTTTCTCTACAGAATACAAACTCGGATAAGAAATAATAATCAACTGTTATATGAAGATCTCTACAGAATACAGACTCAGATAAGAAATAATAATCAGCTGTTATATTAAGATTATAAGAAATAGTAATCAACTGTTATATGAAGATCTCTACAGACTACAAACTCAGATAAGAAATAATAATCAGCTGTTATATGAAGATTACCAGTATATAAAATTAGTTTTGCTCCTTCCACACCGCATGAACAATTCAATATTTACCTGGACATTTTACATCCATAAAGTAGGAGTTCGGGCTCTGCACGAGACGTTTCTTTTTGTGCTTCCTCTTCTCATCCTCCAGGGAGGGATGCACCAGGTCCTTGGCCAGCTGCGTGGGGCGAGAGCAGAAGCGCCGGGCGCGTCAGGCGGGAGCAGGGCCGGACCCGGGGGCTGCCGCAGCCGAGCCCCGACAGGGCCGGCCCGGGGGCTCCGGGAACAGCGGGAGCCCGAGCGAGCCCGGCCGGGCCGCTCTGTCACCCCCCGCCCCAAGGTCCCCGCTGGCGGTGCCGGGCCGGCGGCACCAGCGGACCGTAAACAACTCAACTCACCGGCATGTCCCCGCCGGGCCGGGCCGGGCCGGGCCGCCCCTCAGCGCTGCCGCCCCTCAGCGCCGCCGCCGCCGCCGCGCCTGTGCCGAGCGCCGGGGGCGGGACCGAGCGCTGCCAGCGCCGCTCTGTGCTCCGGCACCGCCGGGCGTGACACCGGCCCGCAGCGGGGAATGCCCGCTGGAGCTGCGCCGCCTTCACGCTGGGGGGGGACTGAAGCATCGCTGGTACGGCACAGAGTCCTGGAA
>JAHXMQ010000066.1:1448596-1463592 GCA_020466415.1 Ammodramus savannarum pratensis
CAACTGGGACCCCCACACTGGGGGCACATCCAGGGGGCTCCTCAATTCAGGAGAGACATTGAAGTGCTGGGGTGAGTCCAAAACAAGACAACAGAGCTGGGAAAGGTCTGGAGCACAAGTGTGATGAGGAACAGGTCAGGGAGCTGGGGGTGTTTGGCCTGGAGAAAAGGAGGCTCAGGGGTGACCTTATCACTGCTGAAGGGAGGGGGGGGATCAGGATCTTCTCCCAGGGAACAAGTGACAGGCTGAGAGGACATGGCATCAAGCTGCTCCAGGGCAGGTTGGACATGGGGAAGAATTTCTTCACAGCAACAGTGATCAGACATTGGAATGGGCTGCCCAGGGAGGTGACAGAGTCATTATCCCTGGGAGAGTTCAGAAAAACTGGAGATGGAACTTTGTGCTCTGGCTTAGTTGACAAGGTGGTATTTGGTCAAGGATTGGACTCAATGATCTCAGAGCTCTTTTCAAACCTTAATGATTCTGTGATTCTATTCAGGCAAAATGGTGGGGTAGTAATTTAGGGATTGCAAAGAGTTTTTAAATTCTGCTTTTTTGAAATGTACAAAACAGAATCAGACTGTTACAGTCCCATCTGCTTTTACATAGTGACAAAATGTAAACCATAGTTTCAAATCTGTTCTATTTCCTACATGTTCAGTGCTCCCCTCAGAGGTTCTCCCATGCCAGAAAAGAAAAGAATTGTTGATCTATTTGACTGTAATGCAATATAAACCAAATGTTAACTTTTCCAATTTGGTGCAATAACAAAGACTGAGTTCCAGTGTTTTCATGGAACAGGTATCATAAAGGTGTGGCTATTGAACCTTGACAGCTTTGATAGTACTCCTCAAAGTTTTACTAATATATTACAATTGAACAATTAGAGGATATTTTTCACATTCTAGACAATAAAAAATGCAACTTAATTTTTCTATCTTGTTTTTAAAGTCCATGGTTAAATAAACATCTGTCCCTTGAATGTGACAAACTGGCACTTTTCCAAATCAGAACAGAACGCACCAGTGTAATTGAAGAGGGAAGTAATTTGCATTATTTTTCTATAAAAATTCTCTTGAGTAACAGATGGCGATCACAAACATATTGCTCCAGAGACATATGAAAGCCTCCGTGTTCCATCAAACTCAAGAGTGAATATTAACCCCCAAATTCTCTCCTCAGTGCTGAAATGTGTTTGTGTAGTCATCTTCAGCATGGCCATAATTACAGTACACAGCAACTCACGTCCCTGAAAGTAGAGCTACAGGAAAATATTGCAGAGACTTTTTCATTTGCAGTTTCCTATAATCCAATTATTCATGTTAGACTGCAGTAATTAACCAATTTGGTCTGACTGCTTCAGTGCCAGGTTGCCATTATAATTTATAAACTCAATTATTGTAATAAGTAGTGTGACAACTCATTTTAACATTTAAAAGCTCGACTGCTAATTATACAGTATAAAAATGATCCAAGCAGCCACGTTTTCAAATTCTGGCCTGAACTAGGCAGAGGTCCTCAGGTGTGTTAAAAAAAAAAAGAATTGGCAATTCCCTCCATCCTTGATTTGCAGCTTTCATTCTCCTCTATCAGATGATATCCAGGTCTTCCAGAGGTCTCAATCAAACAATTATTATAAATAAGAATAATATTTTTTCCAATTGAATTATGATGAAGCACATAAATGTATAGATATAAAATTAGATTTTGATCCAATTAACTGGAAATTAGATTAGCTTTCATGACAAGCTCTTGCTGAATTCACCTTGTGCAGAGTTTTACATCACATCTGTCAATGGATTTTTCATTATATTTGCTGGGATTACCACCACGCTGAGACCCTTAATGGGGAAAACTTGGATAATTTATAACTAGAAGCAGAGTATCTTTTGCTTTTTCAAGGAGTATAATGGCTGAAGGTACTTGTTTGGAGTGATTCCTCAGTGCACAAATACAGCAGTACCAGGGATTAGACTGACCTGGTCCTATTTCACATCAAATTGTTGTTTAATGTCACAAGGTGATTTTTTTTGTGTGTGTGCTTGCAAGAGACTAACCATGTATGGGAGAGCTTTAATATTCAAAACTAATTTTGTTTGATTCTCAATAGAGCTCAGCATAAATATTTGCCAAGTTAACACACATACAAGGAAGAAAAAACAACCCAAAATTGAGAAAGGACCCTACAGTATGTTGGGTTATAACTAATAGAAATCTTAATGAATGATTTGGGGAAATCTTTTTTCTGTTTTTGCTAAGAGGGAACTGAGAACTGTTCTAGTGATTTATAGTGTTAGTGTGTTCTGTTTATAGCTTGTCTGAAGGCTACAATTTTTAGATTAAATTAAAGCAGTAAGTCCTTGTTGTCATTTTGAAGTGTTTTGTAGTGATATTTATTTTTATAGTGCCTTGTGACATCCTGTGGGGAACACACTATAATGAATACATAATGAGGCTGCCTCGCACCAAGAGATTATTAGTGGAAAAAAGATGGGGGAAAGCATTTAAAGCATTTCAACTGCTCTAGAGCAGATATCTTCTTGTAGCACACCCAAGTGTTACGTAGGACAGCATGAACATCACTTTTGTGTTGTGCACACAAGTTTCTTTCGGAGTTGATATGCCCAGGGCAACATGCAAACTTCTGAGGTCACAGGCAAGACTCATTCATTGCGGACGTGAGGGAATGATGCCATTATTTAAGTTGAACACATAACTATATGATCCTTCTTACAGCTCCTGCTGTGTTCGAGCGAGAATTGAGCCCTGTGGGACGGCCCGCAGCCGCCGTGGGTGAGGGCCGGGCCCGCGGACCACAGCCCCCGTCGGGCCCGGCGGTTCCGGCCGTGACGCGCCCGCAGCTCCGCCTCTCTCTCCCTCCCTCCGCCCGGCCCTGCTTCCCTCGCTTCCCTTCCTCCCCTTCGCCTCCCCGCCCGAGTCCCGCCCTCCTTCCGTCCCGCGTTCGCCCCCTCCTGCTGCGGCGGCGAGCCGAGCCCAGGCGAAGATGGCGAAGACTTACGACTATCTGTTCAAGCTGCTGCTGATCGGGGACTCGGGCGTGGGCAAGACCTGCCTGCTCTTCCGCTTCAGCGAGGACGCCTTCAACACCACCTTCATCTCCACCATCGGTGAGGGGCCGCGCCCGCGGCCGGCCGCCGCCATCCCGGCGGGAGAGGGGTCCTGCCGGGGCCGAGCGAGGACGGAGGGAGGGAAGGGCCGGGGGCACCGCCCGTGCCGGGGCCGCGCTCGGGCCGTGCCGGGCCCCGTGCGGGACCGGGGGCAGCGCTAGCCCAGCGCGGCAGAGCCCGGCAGGGATTGTCCGGCGGGGAGAGGTGCCGCGGCCCTGGCGGGGCCCGCAGGGTGCGATCCGCTCCTGCAGCGGCCCCGGCGCCTCCGTGCCCGCCGCAGCAACAGTTGGGCCGGGCCGGGCCGGGCCGTGCTGTGCTGCCGCCGCTGTGGTGCTGCGCGCGGAGCCTGCAGCTCCTTCCCGGGAGCCCTCAGCCCCTTCCCGAGGCGCCGGGAGCCCTCAGCCCCTTCCCAGGGCGATCGGAGCCCTCAGCCCCTCGCTGGGAGCTCGCAGCCCCTTCCCAGAGCGATCGGAGCCCTCAGCCCCTTCCCGAGGCGCCGGGAGCCCGCAGCCCCTTCCCAGAGCGATCGGAGCCCCTCGCTGGGAGCCCGCAGCCCCTTCCCGGGGCGATCGGAGCCCGCAGCCCCTTCCCAGGGCGGTCAGAGCCCCTTGTCGAGCCCGCAGCGCTGCCGGCCTGAGGCAGAACCGCGGCTTCCTTGGGCTCTCCCCGTGTGGGGCTGTGTCTCGTGTTTAGGTGCAGATGTTCAGAAAGCGGGGAAGGGTTGCTGGAGCTGGTGGTGGCAGTGCCTGAACGCTCTGGGCAGGTGGTTCGGCTCTCAGTTCTCCTCTCCACACTCAAAGTGCAGATGTGTACTCACGGTTTGGAGATCTGGAGTGGTTGCATTGGGCAGAGCTCCTCAGTCGGCTGTAGAAGCCCCTTAGCGACTGGGTGGAGGGACCTCCTCAACAAATGTTGAGTTTCGTCCCAAATTTGGTTGTGAAAAAGGGTTTGTTTCTAAGCTTCACTAACGTTTTTTAATGGCAGTGAAGTGTGATATATCCAAACAGGTGGTTGTGACTTATATTTTTGTAAGATTTGTCAGTTTTAAAATCCTCTGCTGAAATAAACATAAGCAGAATTTTCAAGGCCTTCACTGAGATAAATTGAAACTACAGCGTGGCATGACTTGAGATTTATGTTCAGCTACTTGTAGCTGAGGTCACTTCTAAAGTGAGGTACAGTGTTTTGGGGATGAAAGGGAAAGGTGCAGTGCAGGTTACTAGTATTTAGGAGGGCAAAACTAATGCTGACTTTAAAAAAATAACACTAAGAGAATGAGTAGACTCTCTTGAAAAGAGATTGCTTTAAAGATAAGGTGAAATAGCGTGTAACTTGTTTTATGTTACCCTAATGCCCCGTCCTTTTCAGACATTTTATTGTGCAGAACTTGGTGCACAAGGAAGAAACAATCTTTATTTAGGCACTTGTGATTGACTAAATTAGGTGTGGGATAAATTTCTAATGCTTTTAGAACAGTTTTTCTGCATTTTTCTGGCACGTTTCTCTCTGCAACCATTTTCAAAATGCTGGATCAGTAACACCAGCTGATTAAGGCCTGAGTAATTTTACCTGAAGAGGTGTTATTCTGTACCTGTGGTAGAATGAAAGGTTTAATAAACATTAATAAATAAACATTAAAAAAATAGCCTACTTTGGTACTGTGCTGCTTCTTTATACTTCTAAAGAGATAGCTAACATAAATGAGTGTGTCTGTCTTCCAACCATTTTCTTGACGTTTCTTGAACTGCTCAGCTCCTTGATAGATTTTTTTTCTCTCACTGATTCACTTTGAAGTCTTGAGGACTGTGAATATGCTGTTGTTTTTTCTTACCTTATTCAGTAAATATAGGATTTGCTCTCATTTCCTTCCTTTATATTTGTTTGTGCAAAGGCCTTGTTTGCAAAACAAGTCAGCTTGAAGAAACTTATTAATAACTGAGGCCCACTTTTAATTCCATAGGTAATAGTTGTGATTCCACAGTTACATATTCCTTCTTATAGCTCTAGTCTCCTTTTATTTTTTAGCAAAGAACCTCCAAGCAGGAAAGCTGACAGTCAGGAAATAGTGAAACTGTTCACAAAAGTGCTGACCTATGCTTGAATAAAAAGACTTGGAGCTTTTTCAGTCTTTGTTGAGGATTGTGTGTGTTACTTGTAGGTCTGTAATCTGTTGTTGAAGATGTGCTCCTGTGCCCTTTCTCTGGTTGATTTTACAGTCATAACTGCTCCATCTGATGAGCTTGGGGGAATTCCATTTTTAACAATTCTGCTTTTTTTCCATGACTGATAGGTCACAGTTAGCTGTGCTGTGGAGGGAGGCACAGGGATGCTTCTCCCAGACAGGCTGCCCTGCCACTTCAAGTTCTGAGGTGCCCAGATGAGCATTTCTCATTAAATCCAGAGTTTCCCTGGAGTGTGAGCTGCCATGTATGTCCCCATGGAGTGGATCCTGCAGTAGGATGGTACTTAGGATGTGTGTTCATTTAACAGTGATTTGTGATATTATGGGCCCTCAGTTCTCCTCTGGTGTGTCTCCTAACAAGATCAGACTTGGTTTTACTGTATAAGTCTAAGAAGGCCTATGTTTGAGATGTGTTGACATCACATTTTATTGTTTAATCTTATGTACTTACATGCTGTTTGTCAGATGAGTCATTTAGATTTTATTTTTTTTTAACTATGATGGGGTTAAATTTTTGCCAGTTTAAACTTTTTTCTTAGACTTTTGGTCAGAAGTTAAAACACTCTCTGTTGCCCACATCATATCCAAGCACCAGATAACTTCCTTATAATTCCTCACTCCTATTGTGCTTTAGTAGTTTAACCAGGGTTAAACTACAGCACTCCAGTTACCAAAACAATGAAAACACTTTCCAAAAGGAAAAACATAAAGTAGGAGGGAGATATGGAAATGCTGTTTTATTATAGAATAATTGCTTTATTTCCCTTCAATGCTGGTATCATAGAAATAAGTGAGTAATGAATTGTAGTTACTTTGTCATTGTGCGTGGTATATTCCTGTTATACTTCACAGATCCTCTTGTTTTGCTGTCAAGCAAAGTGTGCCTGTAAGGCTGCAGCATCCATGTGGAGTGCTTGGAGGTCAGGAAATGCTCCTTTGACTTTTCTCCTGGAGACTTTGCTCATGCTCACACTCAACATTGGGCTGTTCACACAGCTGGGACTTCCAGCCCGGTGTCCTGTGGCCAGCATTGCATAAGAAATGTGATAAAAGTGCAATGCATATGTGTTTATAACTCATCAGACTTCTTTTATTCCTTTTATGGGTGACTGTTGGTGCAAGAGCCTTCATGTCTTGCTCTTCACTACCTGGCATTGCTAATACCTTCAGCAGACTTTGCCACCCATTATGGGAAGTGACCTTTGGATTATTCAAAGCCACGTATTTTCACTCTGTAAATGCACAGGTTGGCCTTAAGCAACTTTAGACACGACAGGTCCTTGTCCTTCAGCAGCTTTTGATTTTTTCTCCAGGGCTCTGTAGCTCTGTTAGAATTCCTGAAGGTGCTGGCAAGGCATAATGCTGCTGTGGTCCCTGGTGAGGATCAGCTTTTCACTCTGAACATGGGATAAAACTTTTTTTTGCAACAGGAGTGTGTTATGTAAGGTTGTGTTGTTTGGTTTGCTTTCTGGGTGGAAACTTCTGCTTTTGCACATTACATGGAAAGTAAAATGCAGTTGAGTCAGCTCATTTTCATACTTAACAACTCCTAAAGCAAAACCTATCTTGGAATATCTCATGTGCATTTTGCTAGTGGTTTCAGTGCAATACCCAAGAATCAGAAGCGTTAATTTAGTGGTTTCTAAGTATCTTAACTTGCTGTTCAAGTAGTGCTGTCTGGTAAAACTGGATTTGGTTTATCATTTGAAATAATAAGATTTATTTTTTGCATTCCTTTCAGCTTTTTTGTATCTCTGAGAGTAAAGTCAAATCTTTGCAGCTGATAGCATTTCTGATTTAGTACAAAGGCTTGCTGACAGAAACAGAATTTGTCATATTTATTTTTTTAATCCAGTATGATATCAGCATTTGGCAGGAAGTTGCTCACAAGATAGTGCTGTATCTGAGAGCTGAAACCATTTGTTGATTTTACAGAAGTAACTTTTCCTTAGTCTACATCTTCCAAAATAGGACACTACTCTGGCAGGCAAGCACGTGTGTGCTGACCTTTGAACACTTCCATGAAAATCCTTTGTCAAGCAGAATCACCAGCTTCCCTTTTGCAGTGAAATTTCCATGTCTGTAAAGTGTAATGGAAATTGTTTTAGTGTATTCAAGTCAAATCATGCCTCATTGAATATTTCCACTCTTCTTCTTCACAGTATGATGGACAAGGAGTGATTGTTGCTTTCTTGGGGTTTGGGGTTTTGTTACCCACCCTCCCATTAAGCTGCAGCATTTCCTGTCCTCAGTCAATCCATTTCTTTTGGTCTTCTCCAGATGGTTGGAGCTGTAGGAGAAAACACATCAATGATAGATGAGCAGGGAAGGGAGGGCAGGGAAGCATCAGGAAAGCATTGCCAGGAGTTCTTTATTAATGGTCATCACTCCAAACTGATTGTCATCTGGATTTTGGAGTGACTGAGGTGAGCTCACTCCCACTCAGGTGGCACTGCTCCATGTGTCTGCAGGCTGGAAGTGTGTGTTCAAGGCTTGTGGGATCTGGGATTAGGGTATCTCTTTAGGACAGGGTTTACATGGAGTAGGGAAAACAGGTAAACATGAAACTGGAAGAATGATTCTGTTTTCAGGATCAGCAAGATGATATCCTGATATTGAACAGGAAGTTGTAGCTGAAGGTATTGCAGGTTAAAAGCATTCAAGTTTGTGTGTCTTGTAACTTTAAATTTGACACTAACACCTAGCTGGTATCAAAGGACATCTTAACTTTGATTTTCACTGCTGGTGAGGTTGCATTACCTCACTGTATTCTGCAACAAGCCAACAATGGAGTGGAAATTATTTGGCTTTTATTAAAAATGCTGCTGCAGCTTTTGTGTTGGGTGTTTTACTGTGAAACAGCGTGACAGATGTCTGAGTGTTGGTGCCTGTTGCTAATTGGCAGATGGAGGTCTGTCTTGGTTATGTGGTACTGGTTATTTGAGTGACAGGGGGGCAGTTTGGAGCTGCTTTTGTGACTTGGTTTGAATGCAAAGTTAAGAACACATACTAACTTTGAATAAGGGTAGGAACAAATGTCTTGGTTGATGGATACAGGCTTTGAGAGAGGTATTGAAGACACAGCTTTTGTTTGGGAATTTTTAATGTATTTTTTAGGATGGATTTCCTAGTCCTTCTGCAGTAGAAATACATTCTTTTAGTAGAAATACATCTTGGACTATCTTACTTCAGAAATTACTAACATTCATAATAATAACAATAAGAATAATACATGCAGTGTTTATAATGATGGTTTATTTCATGTTTTATGGTAGAAGTTACGTGGTTTGAATTTAAAGGATATTATATTGCTTTTTATCTTTATTTGGATGTTATGGTGGCTTAAGTGTCAAGTCATCAGGCTGACTAAAAATATAAACCAGCTCTGATGCTTTTCTAATATGGATAAGCTGGGACTAATAGTAACATCAATAAAGTTGGGCTGTGTCAGGTGTTTGTACAGAGTTGGGATCACAGACTGAGGATATCCTGAGTTGGAATGAGCACAGAAAGATCTTCGAGTCCAGCTCCAGGCTGAGCAGACCAAGTGTCCTCAGCTGTTCCCCATAAGGCTTCACCTCCAGACACTTCACCATCCTCATGCCCTCCTTGGACCCTCTCTCAAGCTTTCCATCTTTTTTTTTACTCTGGGACCCAAAACTTGACCCAGAGGCTTTTAGTTACCAGACTTGCAGCTGAAAACTTAGGTCAGTAACTTCTGTCCCAACAGAGCTTGCAGTGGGTTGTAATTTAGTGCCTTTTAGAGGGTTTTTGACCAGTAATTGCATCTAATATCAGTTTAATCTTGTGGTTTATGGTAAACTTTGCTGTTAAATGTAAGCTATGACACTTTTGATTAGATTGTATGTTAAAGACAGGTAAAGTACTGCGTGTGTAAGAAGGTTTCTCTTCAACAAACAGTTGACCAAGGTTAAGAGGTGCTAATTTTGCTGCCATCATGCAGACTCTTCTGCTTTGGGCACCAGAGACAAAGCCCTGATGCTGAGTGTCAGTGGCATCCTCTTGTATGTATGGCAGCATCAAAAAACGTGTCCAGCAGGCTGGCCACCAGTAGGAGTCCGGCCCCACATTTGGGGATTGGGAAAAGCAGGCTGAGTGTAAGAAATTGGGCAGAGCTGAAGTGTCTGTCAGCAGGGAGCACACCCACTGCTTCCCCTGCCTCCACACCTCCCAGCAAAATCCCAATTTCTCCCACCTGACACAGAGCAATAGCTTTCCTTTACTGTGCCCAAATATCTTGGCTGTGTGGTGTGACTTCTGCTGGGATTAGGGATGGATCTGTGTCAACTCAGGCATGGAGAGGAGGAAACAGAAACAGAGGAACTGCCTGGGAGAACTTTTCTGGCTTAGCAGAAGTGATGTAGAGAGGAGTACTTAGAACATGCAAAGCAGGAAAAGCAAATGATGAAATGAAAGCATTGATTAAAATTAATTCATTAAAAGAACTTGCATGATGTAGGAGGAGAAAAGAGAAGTGTGACCTTTCTTAATAAGTTAGGTGGCTGTGCCTGTTAGTATAGGTAGTAAAAACCTTTCCAAACAAGGCCTATTTTGTCATTCATGGAAGAAGTTAAAGCAGCCCTTCTTTTCTCATGTCCTTAACTTCCCAAACAAATCAGCAAATGACAAACTAAAACCACCCCATGCTTATTTACCCCTGTGTTAAAGCTTTAAAGAAGCCTCTGATGACAATGGTGTTTTGGGGGTGCTGATAATGCTGTCTATAGTAACTTCAGTAACTTCAAACCTTCTGCTTTGACTTTTTGGCCTGATTTTGCTGCCTCACTGGGTACTTCCTACCCTTGCTTCTAACACAACTGAATTTCAGACTCTAACTGAAATTCCCAGATGAGATTATTTATTTTAACAAGGATAATTCTTGCTGGATGAGACATTTTGCTCTTCTTGGATCCTTTTGGACAGAGTGTCAGTTAAAGCCAAGAGCTGTCTTACTGATATTGTTGATTTGTGTGGGGTTTTTTTGATTCTCTTTTTCTTCCAGTGTAAGCATCTGTGCCCTCTGAAGTGAGCAGAGTGTTGGTGCATTCCTATAAAACTTCCAAAAATTTCATCACTTCTGTCTTTACATTGGTCATGTGTAATTTACACCTGCTCTAACATTACCCAATTTAATTATTTTTTATCTCTGGTGTTTTTGTAGCATCCCTGAACCCATCAAGGCAGTGTTTGGCAGTGTCAGTTTTGGGCTGTAGCAGTGCTCACCTGTCCATACCAACTGTTCCTGTTGTGTTTTCCATTCCTGTGTTAAACCTGCAGCTGCTGGGGTTTTTATGTGGTGCCAGGGCTGCAATAGAAGGTACAAAGTGCATTGTTTGAGTTGTGTGAGGGCATCTTATCTGTGAGCACTCAGACTTGCCAGTTCTTGCTTTGCTTTGTGGCTCCTGGGACACTCAGTGTGCTCACTTTCCATGGAGCACCTCCTCTGTTTTAAACAAACAATGTCCTGGCCCCCAAAATCTTTATTTCCTCACTCTGAATAACCAGGTCATGTAAAGCCCTGAAACTTTTAAAGGCTTTTTAGAGAAGTGACATCTCCATTTCTCACTGGCCAGAATATAGATGTACCAGGACCAAAAATCAGGGAACAAAACCAATCCTAATCTTTTTAGCCTGTTCTTGTTATCACAACTGAAGCTTGGTATATAAATAATAAAATATGAAATTTAAATCATGGTGGCAAGGGAGTATTGATTGCTTGAGACTTTTTTAAAAAGCCATTTTTTCAATCTTTTGGATTCTTAAGATGCTAACTTTGGTCAAAGTAATTCTTTTTGTCTTTTTCCTGACAGCAATATTCAGTTAGAGTTATTTTGGTTAAAGACATAATTTTCTATGTTTTCTACACCTACAAACATAGTTCATGTACAGGCAAGAAATTCAGGATAATTTTTTTTTTCCTGTTCTTGGGAATTCCACTTTGGGGTCAGGGATTTTTTTATGCTTGTTTCTTTGTTTCGGTGTTTTTGTTTGTTTGTTTGTTTTGTCTTACCTATTAATTTATGCTTTTGAGAAGGATCAATCACATGTCATCTTGTATTAAGCACTGGACTTCTGGAAGAGGAATCAAATTTTTGTGTTCATAAGCCACATTCTAGATGGGGAAATCTGGTGTTCTTACCCATCAGAGCATGTGGCAGAGTTTTTCATGTTTGCTGCTCTCCAGTTGCATCTTGGCTTGAAAGGAATATGTCCTCTAAGCAGCTAAGTTAATGCATTCCTCTTAGACACAGGCAGTCTATAAATAATCCTTAAAATAAACAAACTTTGCTGTCTGTATCAATAGTACAATTCTAATATATTTAAAAATTGCTTTAGATGAAACTGAGTTACCATCAAGTGTAGCTTATCTTGCATTGAAAATAGAATGAGAGGTAGACCACAAGTGAATTCCTGTGCACTTTCATGGTATCTAGATTGTAAGCTCTAAAATACATTCTGCAGGGACTCAGCCCTTTTAAAGCTGGGCTCTTGTCACAGTTGATAATTTCACTCATGTCAAGTAGTATTAAGTTTCTAGTGTTGTGTTGTTTTGTAGTCTTGAATTTTATATTGAGTATTTTTGTTGGTTAAAATCATGCACTTCAAAGATTGCTCAAAGTGATGTGAAAGTTGAATTCAAAACACTGAAAAGAGAATTTTGGTGCTCAGGATGTTGCAGTGTCCACAGTGAAGCAGTGCAGTGCACAGTTGTGGGGGCAGAACTCACAGGAGCCCTGGATTCAGATCTTAGTGTGGCAATCAGAGCACACTGTGAGCTGTAAAAAACATGGACATTTCAAATATTGGTCTGATTCTGTTGGTTGTAAATTGTATTCTGAATTGTTCTAAGTAGAAAGTGGCTTGTCTAAAGCAAGGCAGCTGAGGTGGCAGCTGTGCCACAGCTGAGGGGACATGTGCTGCAGGATGTGGCACAGGGCTGGCACCCTGAGCTGATGTTCCTTATCAGCCTCAGGGCTTTAGGAGCAGGAAACATGCACATGGCATCCCCATTCTATAGATTTGTTTTGCCAGAATTAAGCACTGGACTTGTGAAAGAAGAATCAAATGTTTGTGTTCATAAGCCACCTTCTACACGGGGAAATCTGGTGGTTTTACTCATTAGAGCATGTGGCAAAGATTTATTTCATGTTGTAGAAAGCTGCACACTGCACGTCCTACAGACCTGAGGGAAAGAAGGGCCTAAACTAAACTTTGTAAATTTCTAGTTTTCTAAACTTTCAGAGCCTTTCTGTATTAATAACTTCAAGGTGCAAGACACTGCTCTGTCTGTGCCTCGTGTGCAACACTGGTTTGGGTTCTTGGTGGGGGTGAAGAGCCAGATGAAGGAAGGCCAGTTAACCTGAAGGAGCCTGTTCAGCCCACTCAGGGTTCCCAGTGTGTTGTGGGTTCCTGAGCTGCTGATCCTTATCAGCCTCAGGGCTTTAGGAGCAGGAAACATGCACATGGCATCCCCATTCTATAGATTTGTTTTGCCAGAATTAAGCACTGGACTTGTGAAAGAAGAATCAAATGTTTGTGTTCATAAGCCACCTTCTACACAGGGAAATCTGGTGTTCTCACCCATTGGAGCATGTGGCAAAGATTTATTTAACGTTGTAGAAAGCTGCACACTGCACATCCTGCAGACCTGAGGGAAAGAAGAGCCTAAACTAAACTTTCTAAATTTCTAGCTTTCTAAACTTTCAGAGCCTTTCTGTACTTCAAGGTGCAAGACACTGCTCTGTGCCTCATGTGCAACACTGGTTTGGGTTCTTGGTGAGGATGAGGAGCCAGATGAAGGAAGGCCAGTTAACCTGAAGGAGCCCGTTCAGCCCACTCAGGGTTACCAGTGTGTTGTGGACTCTTGTGGGCTGCCCAGAAAGAATGCAACTCACTGTGTCCCTTTAAAGAGTAACAAGAAGTGGTTGCACTTGTGTTTAATTCTAAAATAATTCGCTTTACGGCTTTTGAGAAAATGTTGACCTTTAGCCTGGTGGGGTGTTTCATGTTAGTCTGCTGTGTTTCTGAATGGTGCAATAAAAAACTACTGCCTCTTTAATTTACATACTGATACAAGGCATTGCTGAGATCATCTGAAAATGCTTTGCAGATGTTACTAGGGACTAAGGCTAAATGTTCAAGTTCAAAATGGTCAGACTTTGTTCTTTTGTATGAGGCTGTATGACACACTGGGGTGTTGCAAGGGTTCTCTATCCTGCCCTTTACAGTTATCCTGACTCCTATTTTGTAATTTTTTATTTTCACTATAATTATTGTAGGAGTATTAATTTAAAAGCAACTTTCTGAAGCTTCATTTATCTACCTTTGTAGATTGAGACAGTACATTGATGTAGCGCAAGAAAATGTTCTCTTGAAAACCACATTAAAAAATAATTGTGTATTTAATCCAAACCCTGCTGAGAACAACAAAAAAAGGAGTAATCTCTGGGTAAGCTTGTGGGGAAAATCACAATTTATTATATGCAGGTCATGCAAAACAGTTCCCTTTTTGTTTTAATAAACTCTGGTGCATCTTTTATGTTCTTTGATAGATGGGACTAAAATAAGATTTCTCTAGCAAGCTAATCTGGTATTCATGTTTTCACAGTGTCTTTGCCAATTTTTGTGTTCACTGACTTCTTAAAATGTCTTTGGCTTATATATTAAATAAAACCAAAAGGTAAACAAATTAAAATGCTAGTACATTGAATACTTGAAGTATGGATTTGTCAGAGATGGAGCAATGCTCTGCTGGGGTAGATATACAGGCTATCAGAGTCTGGTGTTTATTTACATCCTGAATGGTGCTGATTTCCTGTCTGATTTCTTGCTACAGCTGCACACATAAGGTTCTCCTGCTGCAAACTAGTGTTGAACCACATGAAAAATTAACTTAAAATACTGCTGAATTGGGTAATAAAGGTAAAGGTCAAGAATTCTGGTATTTGCCTGTCAGTGGCAGGATTTTTTGTTTCAGTTTCATTTTTTACACTAATTTGTATAAATTACTTTTGTGTCTGCGTTTTACTGCTGATAGAAAACATTCAGGAACTTGGCCCTTCCAGAAGCATTTTGCTGAGCAGACTGAAGTCCCCCTAAAGAAACCTTTACCTTCAGGAGTTATTTTCTGGTACAGTTGGAACAGCTTACTGGCTCCAACCAGAACACTTCAGTTTGGTTTCTTTGCTTTCTTTGTGCTGTAGCATTTCTGCAACAGCAATTTTGTTGAAAAGCAGAAACAAGACAATCTGTCCAGGCAGTGGTGCTGTGCAGGGGAAAGTTGTAGTGGATTCCTAGCTGGAACAGATACTGTAGCATGAAAAACATGAGATATTGGCTCTGATGGCTACGGGGTTAAAATGGGGGTGAGGGGAGAACAAAAGAGTAACAGTGATGCCCTGAGAGTGAGCTACTGTTTTAAAAACTAAAGTAACAAAATGAACTTTTCCAGCCTCCCTGCTCAGTTTGTCCTTCCATTCCTGTAAGGGCTGCGTCAGGCTGGTTTGTGGAGGTTCATGGTAGAAAACCTCTGGTACTGGAGCTGGAAAGGAACTGCTCCCTGTGTGCTGCTGGGCACTTCTGCTGTTCACTGCTGTAGTGTTGTGAGCTCTTTCTAATATTTCACTGTGTCTCTTTAAAGTTATTGTATGGTGTGGGAACTCAGC
>JAHXMQ010000066.1:1463692-1488974 GCA_020466415.1 Ammodramus savannarum pratensis
GAGCCCTTCCCGGCCACAGGTACAGCCGAGAACGGGACAGTTTGGCAACTTAATTATGGGCAAAATCTGCCCAGGTGGGCAGAAACTGCTGGGAGGTGGAGTAGGGGAGGAGGCAGTGGCAGAAGAGCTTTGGGATATGAGCAGGACAGGAGTTCTTGGCTTAAAGCAGAAGAGGCCAGGTGAGGGCAGTCCCTGTGGCATTTGGCTGAGTGTCACTGGCCAGGCATGCCCTGAGCTTTATCAGCTCTGCAGAGCAAGGCAAGGTGGGCACAGCAGCACAGAGCTGCCAGGGGTTCTGTGAGAGCCTTTGTGTGGCACTGAGGATGCTGCCCAGTGTGCTCCAGACAGGGTTGTGTTGGAACAAACACCCTCAGTGAAGTGAGGAGAGAGGATGCACCCCTGGCCTGTAGTTAGCAAGGATCTGGAAAGGATTTTGAAGAACAATAAACCCACAGCTGCTTTTATCCCATGCTGCAAGGGAAATGCAAGCAATTGCAGCCCTAACTAATGTGCAGTTCAGATTGCACATTCTGGTTCTCTCCTTGCAGAATGCAGGTTTGAGATTCCTGCAGCAAATGTTTCTGTGTAGTTCTGAGCTAATATTTACTGACATGCAAGTGTGTCAGACTTTCATGTGATAACTCCAATTCAGCAGCTAATTATTCTGTTAGCATCTGCACTCTTAAGCATTAATCTGGGTCTCTGTTTCCTAAAAGCTTCTAAAACTTAACTTCAGATGGACATCCAGATGTTTCTGGGCTTTTTCTCCCTACTGGAATAACAACATTTCATGTTGCATTTTAAAACTGCAAACTCTGTGATCCTTTGCAATCAAACTTTAATTCACTGACTCATCTTCATTTGGCCTAAGTAACTTTTCAAACTTTTGTCTCCCAGTGTATGACTGTGCAAAAGAAGAATGGATTAAGAGCAGAAATCCTCTGTGAGGAGTTAGTGTTGCAATCTCTGGCTGTGCAGTGTTTTCCATGGTGTAGTTTGGAGGTAGCTGTGAGCAGATCGTGGTTTGTGCTTTACCATGCAACAGCATTGGACGGAAGTGGCAGCACATGTCACCAGGCTTGCTCTCAATGTGTGCAGCTCACCACTTCCTCATGCTGAAGAGCAAAAGAAACATCAGTTTCTAGTTCATTTTAACCTCCAAACAGTTACAGTTGCAGAGCTACTTACAGCCTTTCCCTTTTTATATTCTTCTTTTAGCTTTGAAATGAATCTTTTGAGAATTTGAGTGAAGTTCATACTAGAAATCGTAAGTTCTGAGAAGATATATTTTGTGCAGGTCCTGACTTTTAGAAGGAGTGGTTGTATAAATAATTTCAGTGCTGCAAGGGAAATGAGTAACCACGAGAAACCAGTCAGTGCAGATGGGGAGCCTGTGCTGAGCCCTTCTCAGAAAGCCACCCCTGCAGGGTCACTCTCTGCTGTGTCCCAGCTCCAGCAGCTCACACTGCAGCACAATTCTCCCTCTCAATCTCCTTTTCCTGATAGCTGCTTCCCAAAGCTTCAGGCCTAGACACAAATGAACTTTTGGAACTGATTTAATTTGCTGTTGCCACGATAAAATGCTCTTTCCAGAGAAATCCATATTTGTGCTTTATAACCTTTGAGGCCAAAACAAAATCCATTCAGGGCAAAGGTTATTTGTTTTCAGACCTGAATACAATTGTCTATGATTTCAGCAGCTGTGATTGCACCTAGTTAGGAAAAAAATCTTTACAACAAGGGAGGCAATATCCTCTGTTATGGAAATGGAAACACTTGCCAAACTTGTGTTACGTAGGATTGTGTTAGGATAGGGATTTTTTGAAAGTGCATATAATTCTCATGTCATTTTTAGAAGACTGTGAATTAATGAAAGTCTCTTTTTTCTACCAGTGAATCTTGTGGAGTTGCAATTGTACTGGCAATCATAGCATTTTAATTAATGCAATTAATTTCATGTGCTGTTTAAGTGCTGATGTGATATTTTTACTCATAATTTGTATTCTAACTAATGAGTTGAGCTATATATCCATGGCACATTAAGTGGCCAAAACTTGTTGTTTTCCATATATTAAAATAGTAATATTGCATGTGAGAAGAATGAAATTCAAGTAACTAATGAACATCTATATTTCATATTCAGTTTCTACTGTGATGTAGTAAAAACTCCCATAGCTTCTTGTTTAGTATCTGGATTAATTCTTAAAGCTAGAGACAGCATTTTCCCAATTAAGATACTTTCGATAATTGTAAATTAAATTACATTTTAAGAAAGTTTCTTTATTGTTTTCTAACTTACCCCCATCTTTTACTAACTACAACTAAGTATCAAGTAACTATTTAAGATGCAGTGAAGAACAAGTGGGCCATTTGTTTCCAAACCAATTAATCTGAGGGATACTGTCACAAGATTGAAAAATCTGGCAGTCATGTAGTAGTGAGGCTTGAGCAGTCCCAATTTGACCTGTGTTGTAATACAGATTTAGAGATCCAAAAGTTACAGTAGTTAGGATTAAGGGGCTAGTCTGTTTGAAAATCCATTTCACCCCTCTAAACCTTAAAAAACATTATTAAAGCCTTCTGAATTTTTTTTTTCCATCTTTTTTAATAACCTATGGCTTAAAACCTGAAATTTATTTTGAAAATCATTCTTAGAACTTATGGGTACTATGTGGAAGTATGAAGGAGAAAAGGAAGAAGTGTTTTCTTGATGCTTTTTGGAGCTTCTTAGAAAATCTTAATTGTTCCCAAATGAGTGTTCTTGGAAAAGGAGTCTCATATCTCCTGTGTTGTATTACCTTTTACTGTGATGTCTGATTAGATTGCATCAAACATCAGTTTTCAAAAGTAGAAGCTGGCTTTGAGAAGGAACTGAGGGGTCACAGGATGGATTTCTGACTCTGAGGTACCAGAGAATTGACTCAAACTGCAGGGACTGGTCAGATCTTGAGGAGAAATACACATTCCTACCAGTGCCCTTACTGGTGTGAAATGGAAGGTTCTGGAGATCAATTCTTCCTCTGATGATCTTGACTAACTAGTACTGAGTCTGGGCTTGGCCTGCTTTCATTGTGCAGAATAATTTATCCTTGCCATGTTGGATGCAGCTGAAAATTTTGTGCATTTTCAGCACTTCCAAGTGTGTGGAAGGAATGGCAGCTTCAGAATGGTTCTTTTGGCTAAATTTGCTCTCACCAAATTGCCAAAAGGAAACTGAACACTTCCTTTTCATTAACTGCAAAACTTAGCAGTATCTCTTTCTCTGGCAGGAATCGACTTTAAAATCAGAACAATAGAATTAGATGGAAAGAAAATCAAGCTACAGATATGGTAAGTATTCCAAAGCAATTCAGGTTTTCAATAACTTGAATTCAGTTTGAGAAAGAATACTTCAAAGCTTTTGAACTTCAATGTACCAGAAGTTTCATGCCTTTTATTAATTGACTGTTCATAAGGTTTGTGCTTTCTCCTGCCTTGCCCTTGGAGTGGTTCTGCTTCAGCAGCACTGGGAATAGCCTGCCTCACATGCAAGCATTACAGCAATTTCCTAGTTTATCAAAAACTGCCCTCTTAAATGTGCCTTTAGCTTTTCCCTGTGGAGGAGAAATATTAACTCAGTAGCTGTAAGCTAAAATATGCAAGCCAATAAAATGTAATCTCCTCTGGTACTTTGATACCTGGTTGTACTCACCAAGGCCCAGGTGAGTGATAATTCCTTGCATGGTGGCTCAGTAAAATCTGAGTCTCCTGAGCCAGACTCCTTGTGACTGAGGAGGTGCAGTGCCACCAGTGGCTGATAAAAATGTTCTGTCTGTAATACAGGTTACAAAAGCCGAGTTTGGATAGGTTAAAAAGGGTTTTGTCAGGCCTTTGGGGTTCAGCTCTGCTGAGGTGGGACTGGAATCACCAAATATCAAATATACCCAAACATTTGGGTCTGCTGGGTCACTCCCAGGCAGGTGCTGCTCTCAGGTAACCCAGGAGAGAGCAGCAGCACTCTGAGCTGTAGGGGCTGTTTGAACTTTTATTTAAGACAGGACTTGGATGCATCAGAGCTTTTTATTTTTAATTACTGGAGGGCAGGCTGTGCAGTGCTGAGTTTTATTGCCTGCATGTAACCTGGGGTGATTTTGTGCCACGTTTCTGGTGCTGCCCTAACTGCTGTGTAAGGAGGGCAGAACCAGAACCTTGGGAGGGAGGAAACTGCTGAGGGCTGAAGGAACTCGTGCAAACAGCCAAAGGTGTGTTTTTCCTAATGAACAAGTATTACTGCATTGTTATTCTTTAATAAGACATCTCATGAGTGTAAAACAAATCCTTTTTGTCTCTCTGACTTGTAGGGACACAGCAGGGCAGGAGAGATTCCGCACAATCACCACAGCTTACTACAGAGGAGCCATGGTGAGTGCTCACACTTCAAAAACAAACCCTAAACACAACTAGTGGAACTGGTTTGCTGCTCCTGAGTTTGGGTCCTGTAAGTCTTCCACTGGAGGACTGGGTAATTGTGGCTTGAGATGTGGGGAATGAAGTTTGTGGTTTGATTGGGGGTTTGCTCTCTGTTTTTCCTTTTTTTAATGTGCTGGTACTCAGTCTAGGCTTGTTTTTTGTGATGAAACTTCCAGCCCTATTGTGTTTTTTAATATAATTAAAATTTCTGCAGATTTTAATGAAATATGCTACCAAGCTTTAATCAGATAGGTTTGGGTTTTTTTTTAAATGCAGCCAACTCCTTTAACACTTGAAGTGTTTCAAAAATGGATAATGAATTATTTTAATATTAAAAGTGTGTTTCACTGAATTGCTTTTCCTTCAGCCAGTAGAGAATGCAATGTCTGGGCTAGAAATACAGTCACCTGCAACACCTACTGTTGTGTTTTGCTCCATTGAGAGTGACTTGAAGGCAAATAATTGACTTAGAGCCTGCACCCTTGTGGTACAACACTTGTAATGGTTCTTAAGGCCATGGCATAATGCCTTGAGAAAAGACTTACCTATAATCCAATGTTGAATTTTTTTGGAACTATAATTAAAACTACAGCATACATCAAAAGCCAGCCATTTCTAGTGGCTCATCTAACTAGATTTTCCTAACTTTGTTTAGGGAATTATGCTGGTGTATGACATCACAAATGAAAAGTCTTTTGACAACATAAAAAATTGGATAAGAAACATAGAAGAGGTAAGTGCTTCATTTCATCTTATGATTTCCCTGGGACAAATAAAAATCAAGTAATTACTCACTCCCATTGCAGTAGCCAGCAGAAATGGCCATGCAGCACTTAGGAGCAAAGTGCCTGCTGTTACATTTCCAGAATAGCCAATGCCTGTGCATGTGTGCAACCTGACACAGAGCTCATTATAGTACATGGGCAAATGCAGTCTAGGAGTGTTTATTCCAGCCTATTTTAATATTTTAATTGCTTGTTTCAAGAGTCAGCCTCTCTCAGTAATGCCTTCCCATTAGATAATTTCTGTAAAATAAAATAGTCCGTTGTGGAGGAGTCTGACACACAAGTTTCTTCTCAACAATGATGCACTTTGTTCCTGAGAGATTACTTTTTCTTCTTCCAGCATGCCTCTTCAGATGTAGAAAGAATGATCTTGGGTAACAAGTGTGATATGAATGAAAAAAGACAAGTCTCAAAAGAAAAAGGGGAGAAGGTAAGATTGGGTAACTCACCCTAATTAGAAACCTACTTCTTGTAGGATTTTTGCATCTGGGTGTTTGATATGTTTTAGGCATGTGAGAGAGCATGGGTCTCAAATCTCTTGTTTCAGAAACTTTTATATGTATAGGATGCCAGGTTTGGGGTTGTTGTGTTTTTAAATAGCACTTAGCTGTCTTCAGGTTTGAATAAACTTAATGGTACTGTTGTCTTGAGGGCAAGATCCTGTCAAGAATGTTGGCCCTTGCTATACCATGAAATATTCCAGATCTCAACATAAAGTTTTCTGTACATTTGACCACATTGTACTCAATTCATTCAAGGTGGTTACTTATCCTGGTTGTAAGTGCTGTTACTAAAGGTTAAGTAATTAATGAGTTGTTCTACAGAGCAAACAAGTGAGGAGGAATCCTACAGACTCTCTCATGTGCAGCTGAAGTAGTCTAGCTGTTGGTAACACTGCTTATGGGATGATGACATTGTAATTTTCTGGTCCACAACCCATATCAAGAAAACTTCTACCTTAATGTTCTTTTAGAGCCTAAATAAGTATTTTGGTGAGAAATTAATGTCCTTTTTTTGTTTGGTTTTGACTTCATGTGAGGGTATGATGAGTTCTAGTACTTTGTCAAATTGTCTTTAATGTTCTTGCAAGAGAAATAGAAGTGAAACATGCTTGGTTTGGTTTTTATAGTTTGTTGTAGCATGCAGCACCTATTCTATTATGAACCTGTTGTGAACCTGTGTGAAACATTACTTTTACAAAACAACTGAAAAACTTTAACCTCTCTTCCAGTTAGCAATTGATTATGGAATCAAATTTTTGGAGACAAGTGCAAAATCCAGCATAAATGTGGAAGAGGTAAGAGATGGGTGCCACACTTTGGGGTTTCCTGAATTACTCCTGGGGAGGTTGTGCTCCATGGCCTGCTGGGCTTTCTCACCTCACCTGGGACCTGAAACCCCCCTGCACTCCTGGCTCTGCTGCTATGATCCAGCTCTTTCTGGTTTTCTGGTAGGCCTGGAATTGTTTTAAAAATGGGTGTTAACAGAGTGCTCCACTATTACTGCAGCAAACAGTTGCCTTTGATGTCTGTGCCTTGCTATTTAAATTTCAAGTCCTTTTGCACAAAGAATAGGTTTAATTTTAGAGCAGTGCCTTGTGCAGGAAATGGGAATCTTTATTTTCAGGGTAACATGCTACTGTGTCACAGAGGTTACTGCCAAATACATGCTGTGCAGATGAGGCTGAAAATTCGTGTATTAACCTCAACACCAGGTCATAAGCTCATGTTAGGGGAGGAAGAAGACTCACAATGCTATTTATAGATTTATAATCTGTTTTCCTGTAAATCAATTTCGTGCTAAACCCACAAGATCCCCGTGAGAGTTTCAGGAAATAGAGTGGGAAGGAAGAGTGGCCCAAGTCCAGTCTATCTCACTATAAATCAGTGCTGTCATCTCAGGGAGGGTGGGGGAGGACCTGAGCTGTGTGAGAAGTGTGGACAAAAAATAACTCTACCTAAGGCCAGTTAAAATCAGATTTATTCATCCAGCAATGTAGACTTGTGTTGTCCTTATACCTAATAATTTAAAAGTCTTTCTATGGAATTTTTTTTCTTTAAAAGTCCTGCAAACACCTACTGAATTCAGCTGTGTGTCTGACAAGTTAACTAGAAACTGAAGGCATTGTTGCTTTAAAATAACAAGAGGGATGTTGTGCCAGCCAGGGGTGGTTTTTTTGTGATTGTGGGGTGATTGTTGTACAGGATAGAGTTAGAATGGGCTGATCTGCATCGTGCTGGACTGGCCTGACCTGATTTTCAGTGTCCTTGTGATCCTCAGAGCAGACTCTGCAAGTGGGGCCATGAGGGGTCAGTAGCACAGGGGAGACCTGAGTTCCTCTGCAGGGATGACTTGGCTCTGTCATGACATGGCAGTTTTATTTTAACCCCTGCATGTCGTGAAATGCACAACAGCAGTTTGTGCTTACTCCAAAATGTTTGGCTCTCTAAATATTTTTTTAAATTGTCACATGAATAGTGAAGAAAGCATTAAAAATGCAGCTGGTGTAGGCATTTGGCAATCACTAATGATTTGGTTTACTTTCCAAAATACTTTACTTGCAGGGTATTACACAATTGTGATGTTCTTGGGATCTGAAGTGCATTAATTTATCTGTTGTGATTTATTTACATTAAATGAGTGCCTGTCTTTGGCTATATTCCAAACACAATGAGAGGGGAAGTGTCTATACTTCTTACATTCTGGAACTGTCCTTTGATTATTAGGGTCTCCAGACAGCCTAAAGTCTTGCTTTTTCCTGCTCCTGGAGAATTGCAGAGCTTTCCTGCTACAGAAGTTTCTTTGCATACATTGAAATCTGAGATGCTGAGATTTGCCAGAGTAATTATTCATGGGTTTTTGTCTTTAATTTAGATACTGGAAGCTTAAATAGCCTTACAGATAGTCCAGAGTAAAGCTTTTGGAGGACAGAAAGCAAGCTAACCTCAATGGGAATTCCCAGGCCTGTCCTTCTCAAACCTCTCTGGGTTCCTGATTGTGATGCACTGTTCAGTTTGGGGGGAAATAAAAACAGGATTAGTAAATGCAGCCTTGTCTTCAGCTGATTTTTCTTTCTCCTCCCAGAGGTATGCAATGGGGAGATCTGTTCATTTACTTCAAAGATTGGCAAGATGAAGGCTAAAAATAAATAGTTTTTCTTTCTAAAGCACATTTACTGAAGTTTTAAATATGCAGATATTGTACATACAGTGTCTTGCAACTCAAAGTGCTTCTAGTGGCCTACAGAACACTGTATTGTTAATGTGTCTGGCTAGCCCAAGTTTATCATGTCTTTAATGTGTCTTGTGACTAACTCTTGTTTGTTTTTTCTTTATTTCCCCTCCTCACCAGGCGTTTTTCACACTTGCACGAGACATTATGACAAAGCTCAACAGAAAAATGGTTTGTATTTCCAATTAGCATACAAACTAGATACAGTGAGAGTACAGCTATCATAATAGTAGCCCTACTATCATCATAGCAGCCCTACCAAAATCTCCTGGGGATTACATTAGTTACTAGATAAAGTTTGAGCAAACAGTGATTTATCATGCTTTATTACACATCAGTGCATAACTGTTCATTATTTTGCATGAACATTAACACTGGGCAGCCTGAAACTGATGTGTTGTTCTAAAATGCAGTAGTGTGATCTGTGTTTTATTATGTAGTCCCTTTTCCAGCTAATTCTTGAGATCTGGGTTGTTATGTTAATGTTAATTTTTTTGCCAAGTGCTTAATGAAGTCTGGATAACTGAGGAGCTCATGTTGCATCAGATCTCTGCTCTGGTTATTGCTTTGCAAGCAGAGGAAGTGGGAAGGGAGACTAGGAAAGCTAGAGATACTATTTTCAGCATTTTATGATGTTGACACTCTTTTCTCTTTCAGAATGACAACAGTTCATCGGGGGCAGGTGGGCCAGTAAAAATTACAGAAAATCGATCTAAGAAGAGCAGCTTCTTTCGATGCACGCTACTTTGATGAACTTCTAATGATAAGACTGCAGCACACTTAGAACCTTTTCTGCTTCTTTGAAAGCACAGGGTCACAAAGCCTCAGAAATAATACCACCAAGCTGCTGCTGAGAGCTCCATTGAACGTAGACTGCGATACACAAATACCAAGTGGATTTTGCTCACTAAGCCTATTGACCTGTCAGGCTCTTCTTTCTCAGATATGGAAGCTATGAAGTGGAGACACAAATGCAAGATTTAACTTGTTTTCCTTTTTTACTTTCTGTTTTATTGCCTGTTGCAAAAGCTGCTATGTTTCTTTTAACTTTGCACATCCATATTGGCCTCTTACTGCCTGTTACAGCACAATCTTACATTTGTATTTGCACAGTTTGACTTGTAAGTAAGATTCTTAACAGATTTGTGCACAGTTTTATTTCTGTTTTTAAACAAACTTATTTTCAAGCAGAAGAGCCAGGGGAAAAATTCAGTCTCATTTCCATTGTTTTCTATGCTGTATACTCGTGGCCATGCAGTATGGATGTTGTTGCTCTAGTGATGAGAATTACTGTAACAATTGGCATTTAAAAAATTTGTCCAGATTTTGTCTCTTAGATGCACAAATCTGTTTATGCAGAAGCTGTGGCTTCTATTCTGAATGTAGTATGCTTTTCTTTCTTTACCAGACTTAGCAAAGTTGTGTTCTGAATTGCCAGTCACTGTCTGATTCACAGATGCACCTTTCAGTTATTTGAATAAACACAGTGTCTTTCCTCACCTAACTTCCCTTTGTTAGCTCAGACTGTCTGCTCCTTGTTTTGTTTCTGATGAGGAAGCACACTCTGGATTTGAAATCATCACCACAAATTGGCCTCATCACTATCACTTAAGTGGCTTGTGGAAGCTGAATGCATGAGTTTTGAGTAACCTCTTTGTGGATTCACTTGTTCAGAAATGACTGCTTCTAAAGGTGACTTCCATTTCTACTCTTAATTCTAAGGATAGTTTGTTAATGTCTGTAAGCATTGGCACTAAGGAAGCCTCTCATTAGGGCTGTAATGTACTCCTAGTTTGCAGTTAATGCTGAATGTGTGTCTTTGGTCTGCTCAAGCAGTTGTTTTTTCATCAAAAACTGGTACAGTGACCTAGACTGTTAGAAGCAGAGGTGAAACATAGTTGCCTTTTTTTACTCAACTGAGCATTGTATAACCTAGTCTCTGTTCTACTACTTTTTTATTGTCTTCTGAGAAATTTCCTCAATGAGCAATTAAAACAGGTGCTTTAGTTCTGTTGGTGTGCCAAACGTGGACCATTGTAAGCTTTAATTCCAGTTTGTGTCCAGCATGTTTGCTGTTAGGGGATGGGCGTGTTCTGTCATTGTCAAAGGAAATGTCTGACATGCTTTTGCTTCACTTGGTTGTCTGGAGTTGTAAACAGTGAGTTAGTTGTTACCACAGAGAACCATTTTATTGTGTCAGGTACTGAATTTTGTCATCTCTGGGTCTGTTTGAAATAATTTGAAAGCAAACAGGCCAATAGTATTAGATGTAAAGCTTTTGATTTTAAGGGGTTTATCCTTAGTAGCTGGTTCCATAAAGTTTTAGGTGGTTATCAGCCTGTCCCCACACGTAGTTTAATAGAAGTAGTTCTTGTGACTAGATGGTGGATCTCATAAACTGCTGTTGCTGCACTAGAACAGAGAAACCTTCATGGCAACAAGGTTTAGTGAAAAAACAAAGCAACCCTAACTGCTCTGTTGTCTACCCTTGATGTTTTTCTTGGACAGGCTAAAGCAGTTATGTTTTCTGTATGGTTCAAAAAAGTGCTTCTATACAGAAAGTGTTGTGACACCAATTATGAATGTTGTTTATTTTCAGTAATTTACCTCTGACTTACTTGGTGTCGTAATACTTTGATTTTTATCTCAGGGGTTGTCTGCAAACCAAAACTGACATGTTCTGTGTTTGGCACTGTTTACAGAATGCTTTGTATTGTTTTTCCTGTCTTCACTGTGTGGTTAAATGTTCATTCAATATTAGTCTCCATGAACTTCCCTTTGAAAGAGCCTGTAAGTAGTAGAGTCTATGAAGTGCTTCTTGAAGCAGCAGCGAATTGGGGTATCTGCTCTGTATGGGGGAGGGTGGGAGGGAGAAAAGAACTTGCTATTTTCTTACATTTAGCTGTGCTAAACTGTACATAAATGTGAGGTAAGACCATAGGAAATTCACTTTATGCATGAGAAAGTACTGCAGTAAATATTTCCCTTTGCTTATTGTTCGTGTACAGTTCATCTTTTTCTATTTGTAGAAGAATTTAATGCAATTTTGTTGTCATCTGCTGAAACTGAAGAATTCTAATTTCATGTGATCTTATGGATAAGGTAAAATGCAGATTTCTTTCTTTATGTCTTTGCCCCCACCCCACTTCTCCAGCAGTATTAAATGGCTGAGTGGCTGCACTTTATCAGTGTGCTAACTTTTGGTCAGTAGAGACCTTTCTGTGTACAGTCTGCCCTGTCAGACGTGGGAAAATGTGCTGTATCTTAGCATGCAAATCAGCTGTATGTTTTACTGGGATATTTTAGCTCTGGTTTCCTCTAGACAAGCGGGTGATGATGATGGTATGTCCTGCCTAGGCATCAGATGCTGGCTATTACAGGCTTTTCTAATATCACTATGATTGTTTTGTGCAGTCTCTGTTGTTACTTTGCTCAAGACTATATAATCTTAAGTTTTGAAGGACTCTTAACTATACCTCAGTCAACTAGTTAGTACTCTAATGCCCATTAGAATGAAAGTCATGTACTTACTATTCACTTAGCAGCAAATGTATTTCTGTTTTCTTCCAGAAATTGCCATTAACCTTTCAGGAAAGCAGACATTTTTTGGTGGATTTCAATAAAACAAAAATGCTGTTTATGCTTTGGAGTTTTAGGAGAACTTTCCCTCAGCCCCATGCCTGTGCACTATATCTTGACCTATGTTTTTCTAAATGGCTTTAAAAAAAAAAGCCAAATGAAAAACAAACTGGTCTCAGTGCTTTGCAATTTTAGCTTTCAGCCTGTGCTCAGCAAAACATGCACAAGAATTTTTTGTTGAGTGTATATAGAATGTGTTATTGACTTATCTGGGAGTTCTAATATTGCTAAAGCTTAAACCACTCACAAAACTTAATGCAGCTCACTTTTCTCTTTGGGGGACAGTCTCAAAAATGCTGATTGACTTTTCAGACCTGTAGCTCTTTTTCCAGAAAATATTTCCCATTGTGACTTTCTCCTACTAGTCTGCTGAAGTTAAGAGAATTACGTGGATCATTTTCACAAGTGAATAAAGAATTCTTGAATGTACATATCACATTAAAATATTGTGAAAGCATAATGATTTGAAAGTCCATCAATAATATGTAAAATGCATAAATGTGTTATTTGTGAAAATGCATCTGTTGTTGGGTTACCTGTTAATGTAACAGAATTTTTGCAATGTTAAACTTGCTAAGGATTGGTCTGTAGGTAATAATAGGTCTTTTTTCTCCTCTGTTCATTGAACTGCTTATACCATTCTCACTCTTACAAATAAAACTTGTATTTCTTTCTTCCAAAAAAGCAGGATTTACATTGATTTTTCTTGTTTCTGGTGAATATAACTATTTCAGTGCATTCCTATGGCCTTACGAGCATTTTTGCAAATAAAACTTCAATTACCATTATTTTAATGCTATATAGCTACTAAATTCAGAATAAAAAGTATAGTCCTTGAGAAAATGCTTAATTTTGAAATAGAAGTGTTCTGCTGTGTGTGTTTAAGCACATTTTACCTCTGGTATAAAGGTGTAATGTGAAAAGCTCCTGCAGATAAAAGTGAACTTGTCATGTGGTTAACTTGTAAACCTAATCATTAAATGTGTATTGATGTATATAGATAAAAAAAACCAAACCCAGCTCCTAAGAAAACCTTCATAGTCCAATAGTTTTATTATTTCATGTGAACTTTTTTACAATGTGTGTCTCAAATAAAAGTTACATAATGAAAAGTATTTTGGAGTATTTTGTATGAAATATTCCATGTAGTTTCTATACAGTTGGCATTTCCACTCTACTTTTGATACATTTGTTGTGGAAAGGTGTCCTGCTGGGTTGTATCTGTAAAGTTTAGTTTAACTAGTGATAAACCACAAGGGGTTTTGCCTGTCTTTGCTTGTTCCTAAACTTCACTGTTCTTTAGAGCTGTCTAGAAAAATCCTTTATTTCTGTAGTGATTGCTTAAATCTAACTATATTAGTTTGATGACCTTCAGTTTCCTAGGAAACCGTTTTTCCAGACATTTAGTGTCATGAAATGCCCTTTTAAAGTGACTTCTAAGCAATGCCTGTAAAGGTAACATGAGACACAATTTCCAATTTGATTAAGAATTATCTACTGACTTAAACTGTTAACATTCTCCTTTTTTTGGTTATTGTTTTAAATCAGCATTATTTGAAAGGTATGACTCTGAAATAACCTGGAGCACAAACATTGCATCAATATAGCAAATATTGTTTGTCCAGTGTCCTTCAACTGAGGAACAAATCCCAATTTGAGGGATTTGGCAAATACTTTTTAGCTGTTATATTAGCAATAGTTTCTGCCTTCCAAATTATTGTGATTTGGCAGTAGCTTACAAGTGGTACAAAAATTAGCAAACCTAAGGAAGGAAAGGTTTTTATCTACCCAAGGTAAAAGCAAGCTAATACTTGAGACATCCTAAGAAGTAAGTGGGAAACTCAGGGATGAGATAGTTTCTGAAGTGTGTTTTCTGTGTGTTTAAGTATTATCTTACATATCCCCTAGATCTGAATTGGGTTTAGATGCTCAGCAGTCCTTAAGTCCTCACAGTGGTCAGTGACTTTTTAAGTACATTTGCATTTGTTAAAAGGAAATAGCAGACATACCTACACTACATAAAATGGAGATTTATTACAGCTTCTGTCTGGAGCTATTTTTGCTTGCAGAGTAGCAATTATGATACAAATACTGCCCACTTCTAGATCATACATGTAGAATGGATCCACTTTTTCTAATGTGGTAAATTGCCTTTTTCATAAATCATTCTTTTTCCAACTTGGTTGACCAGTGTCTCTTGGGAATTCTTGAACTATACCAAAGTAATCAATATAAAAAGATTTCATAATAATTTTCTTTAGAAATATTCTAATCTTCAAGAGATGAGATACATAAATGAAGCTTGTATCTCACCATCTGGAGATTTAAAGAAAGGGCATGGCATGGAATGTCAAACATACTGAAAAGTTGTGCTCTTGTATGTGTTGTATTTGCTTTAAATTTTTTTTACTGGCTTCAGCAAAGCACATCAGCAAGAAGCTGCTGGTGTGAAGAAAAGCTGCACGAGTTCTGAGCACATAGTTGGTTCTTATTCAATTTTTGAATTCAATGTGTGAAATAAAGTTGTAATTTATGAGCAGGATATGAGCGTTTTCCCCATCTGAGGAATGAACAGGTTTATTGAATTATGGAAAGTGTGTGTAACTTTAACTGCACTACTGAATGCACTGTACTGCCTCCAGAGTGACCAAGAACTCTGTGAACATCCACTAAGTCTTGAGAATTTCACCTTAGTTAATCTGAAATAGCTTCCTTGAGCAGGTGGCTGAGGTGCCTCATTGCAGTTGGGACCTTTCCTGCCTCTGCCACCCGTCCAGAGGGGTGGGTGACACAGCTCTGTGTGCCAGGGCCTGCTGTTGGCACTGGGCTCTCACATCCCTGGGCGTGCTTCCACACAGGTTTTGGTTCCTCAGGGAAGTGCTGCCACTGTGCTTCCTGACCTTTCTGCCGTGGTTTGACACTTGTGGAACAGCACGAGGGGATGATGATGCTCCTGAGACACTTCCTGTGGGACAGGGCTGGCAGGGCCCGGGGCTGACGCCCTTCTCCGCTGCATCCTCTGTCAGTGCTGCCTCGCCCACAGGCTCCTTTCTGTGTGCAGTGGGAAAGTGCAGACTGCAAGTGAAGTGCAAATTATAAAACTTTTTTTTTTTTTAATAAAAGATGAATGTTTAATTTATTTTTATGTTGTTTGCAAATTTGTACTGCTACTTTTACTTACTTTTTCTTTTCTTTTTTTTTTTCCTTTTTTTTTACCCTCCAGGCAACATAGGAACTAACTAGTCTGTGTTGTAGATGAAGGACAGAATTTCTTCAACAAGGCTGAACAACTTTTGTCCCTGTCTTAATGCTGCCAAATGCTTCTTCTGAGCTTCCTCACCCAAACTGCAATGACTTTGTAACCCTCACACTTGTGCTCTGAACCAATAAAACACAGGCGAAAGGCAACCACACGTGTCTTATGTACTGTTTATATGTCATTTTCCAGAAAAGCACTGGTAGATATACATGAAATTAGTAAATGGCTGAGCAGCTCCTTGTGCCAGCCGTGAGGAGGGACCGGCCTTTAAAACCAGGCTTTGATTAATTAATTGAGATCTGCTGTTTAGGCAGACAGGGCCGCGTTACCCGGCCTTCGTTTGCTTCAAGGGAGGGCAGGGACAAGCCCAGCGCTGCACGAGGCTGGGTCGGAGCTCTTCCCCTTCCTCGGCTCCCGCCTAGGAGCGGCGAGACCCGGGCCCGCCTCGCTGAGGGGATGGCGGCGAGACCCCCCTGCCTATCCCGGTGAGGAGATCAGCGGCGAGACCCCGGCCCGCCTCGCTGAGGGGATGGCGGCGAGACCCGGGTCGCCTCGCTGAGGGGAACGGCGGTGAGGCTCCCGTGCCCATCCCCTGAGGGGAACGGCGGTGAGGGGCCCCTTCCGTGTCCCGGTGAGGGGACGGGCTGTGAGGCCCCTGTGCCCATCCCTGTGAGGGGACCGGCGGCGAGGCCGCCCTGCCGTGTCTCAGCGGTGAGACCACCGTGCCCTGAGGGGACCGGCGGTGAGGCCCCCGTGCCCATCCCCTGAGGGGACCGGCCGTGAGGGGCCCTTCCCGCCCCGCTGAGGGAGCCAGTGCAGCCCCCGGGCCGCCCGTGCCCCCTGGCACCGCGGGCCGGGTGTGGCTGCGGTCGGTGCCGGCGGCGGCCGCTCCCCGGGGCAGGCAGGGCGGGAGGGCGGCGGCCCCGGTCGGGGCAGAGGGCGCGGGGGCCGCACGGACTCGGGGATGGGGATGGGGAAGGGTCCGAGATGGCGAAGGCGCCTCCCGCCCGCCCCGGCCTCCCCTCCGCGATAATAGAGAACTTGGAATCGTCATTTATAAACGTAACTCTATTCCTTAACCCTTGAACTTTCTCTCATAGGGAGGGCCACCTTTTGGAAAGCAAGAGAATTTAAGACGAAGTTTATATTTTATTTCTCTCTGAGGCTATCATTTCAACGTGCCCTGCTTTTTAGGGTAAGACACCCTAAGAATTTAGAGTGGTGTGGTTTGCTGGAGAGCTGTTCTTTGTTATTTATTAAACACACATGGAAAGCAAAGAACAAAAGAGGAAACTGGTGAAAATTGTCTGCGCCACCTCTTTCGCTCTTTCAGTTTTTGTGTAGCAATTCCGATAGGAAAAGCCCTCCTCGACAGTCCTGCAGAAGGCACATGACCTCGGCTTGAGGAAAAGGTGAGTAAGGTTTTGTCCAATATACCCCTTCAACAAAATCATAGAGGAATAATAATACAAAACCTAACACATACTTTGCATTTGCCTATATTTTTCTAGTGGATGAATTCCTGGGATATTTTATAAGACCTATGCAATCTGTACAGAAGCAGTTAAAGTTTATTCTGTAAAAGCAGCTTAGAAATGTTCTGTGCTGGCAGCCTTTAAAGTGAACCAGTGAGCATAAATGGACAGGATCGTGGTGCCTGTGCAAATATGAGGTGTGATTATCAATTGAAGAGAAGGGGCTGCTATTTGAATTTATCAGTGAAAAATGAGATGCATCCAATTTTTATTCACAAGTTTTGACAGCTGTGTGTGTTACTGATAGAAGCCTTTTTAGTAAGCTATTGCTGCCATTGCTTAAAAAGCATTTGTTGTTCCTGGGAAGATACTTGGGTCAATAGTATGTAACTATTAAATTTATATTGTGTGTGCTTCCAAAATATTTCAACCTACTAAAGACCACAGGTACCTAGTTTGGTAGAAAAATCATCCTTGAGTATAACACTTGACTTTCAATTCCTTCTTCCATAGTAGGTGTTCTGGCATTTATGCTTATTTTTACGTTTACTTTTGGTGTTGTTGCCAAACTTCACTGCACTGTGTTGAGAGGAAGTAAAAGAAGTGACAGCTTTTCTGGTTTCTCATGTGTGAGTCACTAGATGGTGCCATTTCACTTCTCTTGAATCAGAAACTATCTGACATATTTTTAGTAGCAGTTGGTTGTGTTTTGAAAAGAAAACTACTGACCTTCTGAGTTCTTTTTTTTTTTTTTTTTTTTTTTGAAACTATTGGGTTTTTTTTTCCTGAGACTATGCAATATAGAAGTTTTGAGTTAACCAAACTAATATATTCATAAAAATGTACAAAATTTTAAAGTTCTGATCTTTTAATTGTCATCAACTTTCAGTTTTACATTCTATTACATATTTTACTGTTCTAACAATGAGACCAGACTTGACAAAAATCCACATTTTAAATGTAGAATTGTTTGAGGGTCTTTAAGTATCTGCAGCTAATGTGAATCAGTGATGTGAAGAGGTCATGGGGCATTCCCCATGGGGTCTTTCATAATTTTTACAGGACACAGCCTCCCTTTAGTCCTGATTTCCTGGCCACATTTTCCCTCTCTCTTTCCCCACTGGCTGAGGAACTTGAGAGGTACAGACTCCCCAAAAATCCTGATACCTAAAACCCCTTCTAATGTATAACCCCCTCCAAACCCCATTTTTCTTCCTCCTTGTGTCTCTGTTCTTTTTCTCTAAATCCAGAGATTTTGCACAGTTTTAAGTGAGTAACACTGTTTGTCAATGAGTGGAATTCCTATGGAATTTATGGTTCCCCCATTTCTTCTTTCACCTCTCTGCATCAGGCCTTATCTGCCACAGTCAGTTTGTAAAGACACCTTCTCATTCCTTTCAATCCCTCCCCTTCTTATTTTCCTCAATAATTGTCTTTACAAACCTTATTTATCACTGACTTCACTTGCTGTTCTTGGGGCCTTTTTGGTTTTGCAATTGTTTGCAGTGACATCATTTTCTGTCCTTTTGTAGCCATTTCTGGATCTGTACCAGGCTACTGCCTGCATCCCTCTGATCACATACTGAATAAATTGCACTAAGCATGGTAAAAAATGAGAGTTGCTACAGCACATAAGAGGAAAAAAAAAGCATTCCTTTAACCCACCATGAAAATGTGTCCCATTTCCATCCTTTCCATGTTTGGATGGTACATGAGCTAACTTTCTTATTCCCTTTGCTGTTAGTTTTATCACTTTTCCATTGCCATCTATTTGCAAATGGCACTTTGAGTCATTTACTTTGCCACACAGTCCCCCTTCTGCTAACAGATAACCTACTGCCATTGAAATATTGCATTCCTCATCTGAGTGGATTGGTCAGCAAAAGGGTCAAGGGCTGTAGTGACTGCTTGGTAATTATTTCAAGGACAGTTTGTAACCTAATTATTTGCTTTAAATTATAAATGTGTTCTCTGGCACCTGATAATAATTCAGTAGGACTCCATGTGGCTGGTCCATGATGATGTATAATTTACTCATGTGGCCATTCATCTTTTCCCCACTTCTGGGTGCTCCTTCCAGCCAGGGCTGCATCAATTGACAGCTTTTCTCTAATTAGATCATCACATATCCTGATTCCTGACTGATTTCCCTGAATTGTGACAGCAGAAAGAACAACAGTGCAATACACCCTACACAACCAGTTTGGAGGTAACCTGTGATGGGCATGTTGGCCACAAATCCAGTAATGCCCAACCTCCCAGGCATGGATTGCCCTTCATTACCTCTGCCAAACCACCTCAACATTGTCCCAAGGGATTCTTTGAGATATCTCAGGATCATCATCCCTTTCTCCAGGACCCCTTCCTGGCTTTAACTGTGCACTGGCCCCTCTGTGTAGGAACAAAGTTGGGCCTTGCATTACTGGAAGTGTTGTGCAACCTTTGCTTGGTTAGTTCCTGAATGAGGATGTGTTTTCATGGGAAGGAAAAACACATATCCCCACTGTGGAGGTGCAGATAAGAAGCTGCCTAGTGCAGGTCAAGGCAGGTAACCTGTAGTCACATTTCTCTTCACATAGAAGAGCAAGACACAATTATTCCCAAGAATATTTCTGGGTTTCACATTCTCTGAACATCCAGAGAAAGAAAACACAATTTTTATCATTTGCTGTGCCAAAGGAGAATGCAATGTGGAGATTGTTTACCCACAGGGATGGGGTTTTGTTTCCTTGGCCTGTCAGGGCCAAGGGTGTGTCAGGACTGTGGGCTGGCAGCCATGAGATTCTGTGCAGTAGAATTGATTGCATAGCAGATTCAGTTTAGATGTAATAGAATAGAGTGGAATATAGTATAGATTAAGAATATAATAAAGTAATTAATTAACCTTCTTTTAAGATGGAGTCAGATGCATCAATTCTCTCTCCTTATTGAGGCTGCCTGCAAATTCAATAGTAACCACTTTCTGTCCTGACATATCTGGTGTGGAAGCACTTCCCTCAATCTGTCCAGTGATGGAGTTGGTATCCATCTTTGGAAGGTGGTCTCCTGATAGATTCAATCTGCCATGAGCTATCCACATCTGAGAGGTGCCCTTCTTGAAATTCTCCTAGCACACATCTTTCAAACAAGGTCAGCAGCTACCCTGAGGCTTGGTGTGCACTGATCTCGTGCCCTGGGCAAGTACTGCCCAGTGATGGTGTTCTGTCACCTTTTGTGTGGGGTCAGTCCCAGGTGTTTTGTATTTTGAGGGAGGGGATGCCATTGCTTTTGAGATGGGCTTGTAGTTCCTCTCTTTGGCAAAGCAAGCAGGTTCTGAGGCACACACTGGGTACTCTCACTGAGTGTAAAGGCCTTTCCCAGTAGGCAGCTCTCTGGGTTAGAGCTGTTGAGCTGTCAAGTGGGAATGGAAATGCCAAACAGCTGAGCATTTTGTCCTGGCAGTTTTAGTGTGTGAGCAGTCCCTGGTGCTGCTCCATTTATTCCTGTATCTCAGTCTGAAGGCTTAAGATGGTACCCAGAGCTGAGAAGGGAAGTGCTGATAGCAGGTGTGTGCTGGTAGTTTGATGGTGCAGCTGAAGCTGTAGGCAGCAAGAGCTTTCTCAGCCAACTTCATTGTGAACTCTGGCTTTGACAGATGTTTTCAAGTTTGTGGCCACACTCTGTGAGAGTGAAAAGATTTGTTAGGGCAAAGGAGTTTGTGTTGCCTTTTAAATGTGGTGCAGAGAAGGGTTTGCACTTTGAAGTGCAAGATGAGTGAAGCCTTTTTGTCCTGATGTGGATGATTTGAGAGAGTTTGCCACTTGGCTCTGTGCTCAGGGTGGGTTCCAGCTGGGCTCTGTGCATTTCCTTCTTTTGTGGGTCGACACCACCATCGTGTGGTTGTTTCCATGAGTGCTGACAGTGCCCAGGAAAAAGCCAAAGCACTTTTCTGCCCCTGCCCCATTTGTGTGGGGCAGTTTGTGGAGGAGCTCTGCTATGGATCCTGGCTCTTGGTGACTGACAGAGTGTGATCCTGCATGTTCTGGTGAAAGAAGAGGAATTGTTTCATCCTTAGCAGTGCACAGCTTATAGGTTACACAGGAAAAGGCAATTCCAGCACAGCATCTTTCTTTCAGTTTGTTTTCTTGTGAGATCAGCTGCTGAACATGTAACTCACACCCACTGAGCTGCATCCAGCCCTATGGAGATGTGTCCTTTCCCTCAAGCTCCATGTACCATCTTACCCTCTCACTCTTGCACATCACAAACCCCTTCCAAATGTCCAGCAGGTATTCCCAAAGGAAACACCCAACAACAAAAAGCCAGTGCTAGCCTTCATCCTCCCTTTGCAGTCTCTAATTAAACAAAACACACCAGTGATTTGAATTGCCTTCTCAACTATATATTTATATAGCTCCATCACATTCTCTAAAGGCAGCAGGGTCCACCACTAAAGTGAAGCATTTCCAGCTGCAGTTCAGACTGAGAAATGTGCTGGGAAACAAAGCATTTGCTGACCTTCTCTCTTCCCTGTGAAACCTGATTTTCACAATGCAATCACTTTCAAACACCTTCATCGTTGCCTAATTGAAGCATCTGTACCTGCCAGAGAAGGAAGTGTCAGGACAAAAGGCTGACACTAAATTAACCTCTTTTCCTAGCAGCCTCTAAAGTGCCTCTAAAGTCAAGAAGAGCAGAGAGACAATTCAGAATGCCATGCTGCTTTGGTTTCAGGAATGTTGAGTGAAGTAGACAACCTGATCCTGGGTAAGAGCAAGGAAATGTTGTGTTTAATGTTTGTTTGGGTTTTTCTTGTTACTCACTATGTGAACCTTTTTCAGTTGACCAAACATTAATTTCCCCAAATGGAATCTGCTTTGCCAACAATAGTATTTGCAAAGCCATGTCCCAGGGTTTATTTTGTCCTGCAAGAATTCTCATCTTGTTTTCTATGCTTCTCATTCACAGAAGGTGGAGCAGGAGTGAGCAGCTGACTGTGCTTGGACCCACAAATGCACCTACTTGGCACAATGTGTGTGGGGAGTGATGCTGTCACCATTGTCCCCTACAGCACCACCAGCACTCACATAAACAAGGGAGACTGTCTGATCCTTTCTTTCTTCTCTGGCTGCTCTGGAGATTGGTGCAGGACACCCAGATCCACCTCTCCCAGACACACCCCATAGGTCTGTGCAGCCTGTGCCTGCAGCTCAGTCCTGATCTGTCCAGGGTCCTGCTCCAAGCCTGGGCACCCCCTGGTGCTGATCTCCTCTAGTCTGTGTCTAGCCCAGCTTGAGTTTTCCAGCCAGTACCTTACCCACAGAAACACCCATCTCTGTGGCAGCCTGGAGCAGTGCTCAGAGCAGTGGAAGGAGCACATACACCGTCCCTGTGGCAGCCTGTAGCAGTGCACATAGAAATAGCAGGGACCGGTGCGTGCCTGGAGCTGGGGGGAATGTGACCTGGACGAGCAGGCACCACCTGTGCACACAGATGCGTTGGTGGTATAGTGGTGAGCATAGCTGCCTTCCAAGCAGTTGACCCGGGTTCGATTCCCGGCCAACGCAGAACATATTTTGCTCTCTCACCTGCTCCCGAAAGCGCCGAGGCCACGAGCCTTCTGGTGCCTCTGTAACCCTGGCTGACAAACCACAGCTTCTGGCCTCGTCCCTGCCATGACACACACCCTGTTCTGATGGACGGGTTTGTTCTCATCTCTCACTACCCTTTCCAGGGATTCAGGTGAGGGTGATGAAAAACGTGTGTCCACCATCAGCTCTTGGGGTCCAGGAGGACACTCTGCTTTCAGCAGTTTATTTTTCCTGCTAAGATGGCTCTGTTGGTACAGGTTGAGAGGGATTTTATGGTTGCTGCTGCAGCTGGTTTCACCTGGCAAGAGAGGCATGGTGCTGTGGCATGGTAATGATGGAGACTGACAGTGCTCAGGTGGGGACCCATGTGACAGTGTTCACAGGGGTCTTATGTTGAGGTAGGAGGTGGAGATCTGACTCCATATTTCAGAAGGCTTGATTTAATATTTTATTATATATATTATATTAAAACTATACTAAAAGAATAGAAGAAAAGGTTCCTAGAAGGCTAGCTAAGCTAAGAATAGAAAGGAATGAATAACAAAGGTTTGTGGCTTGGACAGAGAGCTGAGCTAGCTGGGCTGTGATTGGCCCTTAATAATAAACATCTAAGATGGGCCAATCACAGATGCACCTGCTGCATTCCACAGCAGCAGATAATCAATGTTTACATTTGTTCCTGAGGCCTCTCAGCTTCTCAGGAGGAAAAAATCCTAAGGAAAGGATTTTCATGAAAAGATGTCTGCGCCAGACCCAGGCATGAACTGCACTGCATGAGGCTGTTCTGCAATTTGGGGGGATAGTGGGAGGGGGCCTGTTCTTTATAAAATGTCTCAGTGTATCATTGAGATGAAATTGCTCTCCATCCTCCACCTATTCCATCCCTGCAGTGCCAGCTTTGACAAATGACAAATGCTTTGTCATTCCCCTTTGGAGGGGAAGCTGGTACATACAATGTCTGTGTTCACAACACACAGTAATTTCATATGTAGGACTCTTTCTTGAATACAAACTGTGGCACATGTGAGAATTTCATTTGGAATGGCCTGGTTAGCAATCATGACTGCATGTCTCAGACACCCAATGTCACCAACTCACAGGTAGGGCTGCTGTTCCTTTTGGGGCTGCTTGCAACTTAGATACTCCCTCACTTTCCTAGGGACCAAGGTGAGGCTGACCACCCTGTAGCTCTCTGGGGCCTCTTACCCTTTTCAAAGACAGGAGTCTTTTGCCTTGTTTTGGTCCTCAGCCATCTCTCCCAGTCACCATGATCATTCAATTATTGAAAAGGGCCTGACAATGACATCAGCCTGTGCTGTCAGCACTCATGGGTTCATGGGCAGGTTCATGGACAGGGGCATTGGAACTAGATAATCTTTAAGGTCCTTTCCAACCCAAATCACTCCACGCTTCTGTAATTCTCTGATTCTATAAGTTATATATGTCTCTGTTATTCCCTGACCTGATCTTCCTTCACCAAGGATGCACCATCCTTACCCCAGAGCCCCTCTGACATCTCAGGCCTGGGGTTCCTGAAGCCTGGTTTGCAAGTGAAGACGAAGGCAGAGGAGTCATTCAGTGCATCAACCTCTTCCATGTCCTGCCTCATCAAGCTCCCAGCTCAGTGGGCTGTGTGTGCCTTTTGTCACATGGGTACTTACAGAAACCTCCTTGCTGTCTTTGACATCCCTGACCAGGTGCAATTCCACTTCAGCTCTGGCTATCATAACTGCATTTCTGCATGCTCAGGCAGAGCACGAAGATTTGAATAATAATAATTGTTAATTAGCCTGTGCAATTTTGTCCTGTAAACTGCCAGCCAGATGCTTTAGGGAATATATCTGTATGGCCAATCAAAACCCTTCCACCCACACCCAGGCGTGCACATACACGCCCCACACACTGCAGGAATCCTCTGAAGAGAAAGCAGAGGCCAGGAGCCCTGGAGGATCAGGGGAGGATGGTGGTGCACTGGTTCACAGCTATTGCAAAAAAACCCAAAATCATCTCGATATGAAAAGGAACTGCAGGTGTTCATTGTTTTATTTTGACAAAAGAGCAAAAACCAGAACAACCAGTTGTATGTATGGAAACCTAGAACCAGAGCAGAGGTAAGCACATGGGTGACATCCTCAGCTTGTCCTCAGAATGAATCACATCACAGTGCTGACAGCACATCCTCTTGTTGTGCCTGTCCTGCTGCCACAGGGCTGCTGGGAACACAATGCTGCTGTCCAAGGCAGACACAAGGTGTGTGATGGGCTAAGCAGCCCCAGTCCCAGGCTTTATGGTCTCATCCAGGTTTTTTTCCAAAATATTTACATCTCCCACTGACTGCAGTTTGGGAAACCATGCTCTGAATTTGTGAGAAACGTCTGCAAAAATCCACCCACCTGGCTTCTTATATGTTCCCCATAAGACGCTTGCCTGGTTTCCTAAAATCTGGTGGACGGGTGGTTGTGTACCACAGGTGAATGGTGGCTGCTACCAGGCAAGCCAAAAAGCAGAAAATACCAGATGGGCTTTGTCTCTGTTCTGCTTTCAGCAGCACAGGGGGGACTGGTTGTAGCAGGACATCCCCGATGTGGTAATAATTAGCATCGACTCCATGATTCCAGAAGACTGATCAATCACTTTATTATAATGTACTTATTAAGAAACTCATCACCCTTACAGACTGTATGATACAGTTTGACCCACTTGGTCCCTTTAGGTAAAACACCATCACTGGTGGCCAATCAAGAACCCATCCTTTGGTAAACAAATCTCCATAACACATTTCACATGTTCACAACAACAGGTGCAGCAAGTGAAGATAAGAATTGTCTCTCATTCTTTTCTCTGATCTTCTCCCAGCCTTCCCCAGGATGATAG
>JAHXMQ010000066.1:1489074-1531489 GCA_020466415.1 Ammodramus savannarum pratensis
GCATCAATCTTTTTTCTTCCCGTCCGGCCCTCCCTTTTTTGGCAATGATGGTGCAGGGAAATACTCTGTAGGAAAGCAGGGATCCTCCCTCTGCTGCTCAGCCTTGGCGGATGGTCCACTGGTAGAGCTTCTAGACTCTTCCCCTGTTTTCCCTACTCCTCCTTTTGCAGGTGTTCATTCCAGTTAAGGATAAACTGCACTGGTGCCCATGGCAGGTGCATCATCTCCAGCAGCCCTCAGACCTGGCAGTGACCTCAGCTGTGCCACGGCTGGACTCAGGTGTGCAGCACTAACCACTGCACCTGCTGCTGCTGTGCAGGGGCTGAAGGTCACACCTCGGCCAGCAAGGTTTATTGTGGCCATCTGATGACAGGTAAGAATCAGCTGGGGTACAGATGGAGCCTTGGTGGGCAGGCAGGGCAGTGGAGTCACTTGTCCTGAGAGGACTCTTGGGGTCTCCCTCCTTGTGTCAGGACGCTGCCCCAAGGTCACTCAGTGAGATGGAGAGCCCTCAGTTTTTATTGAGTGTTTGCACACTCTGTGTTACCCTTCTAAAATCTTGAGAATTCGGAAGTCACTCAGGTAGTACAAATTCCACTTGACATCACACATCTCTGTGCAAATATTGACAGAGCCTTAATTAGTTTGATTTGCTTATCTGCTTTAACTGCTTTATAAGGCAAATCTCATAAAATTATCAGTGGATTTTATAAGCCTCCTTGGCAATGCCACAGTCAATGTTGCCCATTTATACAATGAATAATTGTCAGAAACCAGGTTTGCACAGGAAGTGCATCAGTCAGTGTCCTGCCCTAAGGACCCTAAGAGTGACAAATGTCATGTCCCCCGCTTTCAGCCACCAGCAAGGCTCAGAGTGTAACCCCAGGAGGCACAGGGTGTGTCTGTAATCCCAGACTGGCAGATGGGCATTAGATGCCACCCAGGCCACCATATCCTCATCCCTCTATTTTCCCACATTTATGGCTCTCCAAAACCACCTTGGTCCCTCCTTTTTCCCCCTTTCATTCCTCCCCTGAACACCCCATAAGTCACAATGTGAAATTGTTCTTTCATTGTGTCCCACAGTGTAACTTTGCCCCTAGTGAGGGACCAGCTGTGAGCTGCAGTGGCCCCATTCACCCTCTGGCTGGGCTGGGAGCAGCTCTGAGCCCAACAAGAGCAGCTGGGAGCAGCTGGGACAGGGAATCCCTGGCACTGTGGAGGTTCCCAGGGCTACTCCACCTCCCCCTGCTTATCTTCATTCCAGGAGATGAGCTCTTAACCACCTAACCTAATGCTGTCTCATCAGGTAGGAGGGTTCCCTGCAGCCCTGGCTGACCCTAACACCCCTCAAAACCACCCCACATCCTGCCCTGTCCCTTCCAGAGTCCCTGGCAACCTCAGGGGACCTACAGCCCCCAGGACATTGAGCTGAAGTGGCTCAGAGGGCAGCCCCTGCCCCAAGGTGCTGCACCCCAGCCAAGCCCCAGCTCACTGCAGCTCCCAGCAGCATCTCCAGCCCTGCAGAGCCTGCAGAGAACAAGGCTGAGGGAATGAGAAGGGTTCAACATGGGCTGGGGGGTGACAGGGGACAGAGAAGTGGCTTCAAGAAGGGATGTCTGGGCTGTAGCTGGAGCTCAGACATGGGATGCAGCTCTGGGTTCTCAGGTGGGACCACTCTTGAGCACTGATATTCTAGAATATCAACCTTTTTCCTTGGGTGCCACTTCCTCCCAGGGCTTGATCCCATGGGACTGTATCAAGCAGGAGGCCAAACTCTGCTCTCCTGACACCCAGCATTGTGACCACAACTTGTGCATGGCTACCTCCCCTCAGGCCTCTGAACTCCACCACTTCAGTTTTACCAAGGGGAGCAGCTGCACTTTGTTATTTGATCAGAGATAAGAAACCCAGACATTGCAAACCTCATTTTGGCACCTGTTGAAGCAGGCCTGTGAGAGGCAGACCTTGAGTTTAGGAATCACCATCTAACTCTCATAGAATGGAGGCACTTTCTCCTAATTAGGGATATGGAATTCATCAGCAGCCCCTGAGCTCCCAGAGCCATCAGGAGGCACCAACTGCCTGGAGACCCTCTGGAACCATGCCTGGAAACACCTGAGCTCCAAGAAACCCACTCACCTGTTTTAGGTACTTGTATGTGTTATGCCCTAAATGATGGAGCTGCTCCCTCCCTTATCTGGCCCAACCTCCCCCTCTGACCTGGCTCCTGAGGCAAATGGGGCTGTAATGCTGAGTAAATGAATAATCACATCAGCACCACTGGGAGGACAGAACCTGGGATTATGTCTTGGGAGAGATGAATCTGGTTTCAGATATTGTAATATATGCTGTAAAGAGGCAGATGGGGAAACAGGAAAAGTCAAATGCAGGAAGATTTCCAAGCAGCCTGCGTGGCCAAAGGAAGTTTTGGAAATAAGAAGCAACAGCTCTGTTTTCTGTATTACAAATCATGGTTTTAGTTTAATACATACAACACAAGCAGCTTTAACAAGCACAATTTACAATCATTGTCAAGCTCTGCAATCCATCTGCTCCAAGGCCCTTTTCAGGCACTGCTGCCTGCCCCGCTGCCCTTGGCAGAGGCCGCTGCCTTCTGCGCGCGGCTGGCGCTCGGCTGCCGGGGCATCCTCTGGGCAGATCCCTCCCGGCTGCTTCTCTCGGCCACCATCTGGGAGCCACCGACAGCAGAGCTGCTTTTATTCCTCCCTGAAGAAACAAACACATCCATGAGCTTTCACATCCCAGCCCAAGCATCCCCACACAGCAGCCAGCCACAAGCGTTCCCTCAGGAACCATGCAGGAGGCAAAATTCCATTAATGTCACAAACATCTTCAGCATCCAGTGCAGAAAGCAAATTGGTGAATTCAGCCCAACAGGTATCGGTGCCACTAAACCCAGAGAAGTTACAATAGAAGCATTTTTAATTCTCATGAGGTTTAATCTCCAAAGTAACCAGCCACTTTGTTCCAGTCATTGCACACAGGAACAGCAGCACAGCAAACAGCACTGCTGGAGCACCAAGAGTTTCCAGCACCTCGAGCTGGGATAAGTGAAAAGGATGTGCCAGTGTCCACTGGTGTCTGAGACTGCTGCCACATCATCAGATCACACACAGCTCTCCCCCTATCACTTCTGTCACTCAATGAGCAGATCTGGATTCCCTATCATCTCTTGGGGTTCTCAGACTTCTACACAAGATTTCAGATGTTCTTACAAAGCTCAGGAGGTGAGAGTTCCCCTCCTGGAGGCACAACTGATGGGCTCTAAGAGGCAGGGTGGGAGCAGGGAGCAGCAGTGGGTACAAAGGTAGAAACTGAGGGAGGCAAGGGGCAACAGGATCCTGACAGAGGAGACAGTGACAGATTCACTGCTGCTGATGGAATGAGGGACACTGACTTTTCCTGCCACTCCCTCAGGTGAGAAGTAGGACTCACTTTAGGAAAGAGAATAAAAGGAACATGATGTACAGCTTTTACTAAAGATGGCAACCTCCATAAAGCATCACAAAATGAGGAAACAAACCAGGGATACAGTGGGCTGTAGTTACATGCACACAATTAAAATGAAGAGTGACATTTTGGCAACCACTCACAGTGCAACAATATCACCAGCTGCTCTACACTCCAGAGTCTCCATGGACATGATCTTGGGTGATCTGTGCTATGGACAGTCCACAGTTACTCACCAGACCATCCTGTCTCCTTGGAGCAGCTGTCTGGGAGCAGGACTTACATTAATACTACCAGCTAACACCTTGATGCACCAGCAAGCCAATCTAAGAACTTCCAAGCAGGAGCAAGTGGCTGTTATTAATCCATAAAATTTGGGTGGCACAAAAATCCATTCACTTATCCCAGCCAAGTCAGGTGCTCTTGGTAAACTCTCTTCTTGTGAAGCAGGGCAGTTTTGTGCCAGCAGCCCCAGGTCAGCCTTGCCAGCTGTGCTGTAGCTCAGGCACCTTAAGCAGCTTCACCAAAGCAAGTGCTGTGGATGAAAACAAACACACTGGGCAGAGGTAAGATGTGATCTCAGAGTATTGAGAGAACAGTGGCAGCAGGAATAAAAGCATTATTCACCATGATGCTTTTAGCAATCCTGGACACGTCCCCAGTGTCCTCCCCTTCTCTCATGCATGTGTCTGCTGAGAGGGCAGGTCCTGAACCCACCCACAACTGCAGCTGTGTGCACACACACCCTGGTACCCTAAAACACTCCTGCAGTGGGGCCCTCCATGTTCTGACCAAAACAATTTGGGGAGGAAGAGTCATTGGGCTGAAGAGAAGCTGAGCTCAAAGCACAAGCCCTCCACCCCCTAGCCTTGAATCACAGTAAAACAAAGCAGTTAAACTGCATAAATACCCAGAATATTTCTGGAAGCAGCCTGTGCAAACCCATGTACCAGACAAGGACAGCTTCTGAAGTGTGCAGGGACAGACATGGTTTGGCTTCTCTCAGTTACACTATCAGAGATAACAGATTCAATTACCACAAAGCACAAAAGCAGCTCAATGAACACAAACTCTCTGTAATTCAAGTACTACAGAGGAACAAAAGGACTCCACTGATATTTTCCTTGCTGACTGTCATGGTTTGACACTGGACAGATGCTAAGCACCCACAAAAGCCATTCATTCACTCTCCCATGTTACACCCAGGCAGAGTCCCTCACTTTTCTCTGAGAGCTCTGTTGAGTCTGATTTTTTGAGTGTTTCTTTGGTAGGGTGGGGGGAAAGAATGAATTGTCACTCAGTTATAATTCAAGCTTGTATCTCATTACTGTGCAGCAAAACCACATGACAAATCTGGCATTTACAGTACTCCTCTAAATCCTTTTTCTTCTGTCAGGTTTTGCCTTGCAGAGCATGAAAAAGAGGGGGAAGAAAAGCTTGATAACCAGCCTGAAAAGACATATAGAAAAAATTCTGGCAGTGCAGCAGAGAGGAAAGCTCAGAGCCTCAGGGAACCCTGCAAACCTCCTGCAGGAAAAGTGTGACAGGAGAGAGACCTCCATGGCCACCCATTCTTCTGGGACTAGAGCCACAGCAGCTTGTGAGTATTCCAGCCTAGACTTTTTGCAATTTACTCCTGGGATAAGGAAGAAGAGATAAAAGCTGTTTGTCTGCTGCTTCTGCCAAAGTAGAAAAGACTACTTAACTACCCATCACCTGTATTTTGAGAGATTCAACATTTATCATTTATTAATACCTCCTGGGAGGAGAAAGGCACAGGAACTTTTAACCAAGGCAATTTCAGCCATCCCAGAAAGCACAGCACAGCTGAGAATTTTTTTGTCAGTTAATGATAATTTCTGTACCAGAAGATAATAGAGGTCTATAGATTGAAGCTAATTAGTTGCCTACAATACAGAAAAAATATTCATTTTGGAATGTGAGCCTGGGGGAAGGGAGAGGAACAGCAACAACTTCACATCAGGAATGCTGTGTGCACAGAACCTGTCCCATGCATTTACCATGTCCATCATTAGACAAAACACAAAGCCTCTCATCCAAAAGGTTTAAACTCTATTGTTTATGGTAGGAAAAGCTGGGGGGAGTGAGAGTTGCAGGGTAAGATCCAGAAGGCAACCTAAATGCTCCTCAGTGACTGCAGGAAATCCAATAATTGGAGTGGTATTGATGGAGAGCTGGAAAAAACCCGAGTAAGAGCAACTAAGTAAGAAAACCATGATCAGGATTCTGTAAGTCCTTTAATTAGTCCTATATAAGTCACCAATAGGTCATTCTACAGATCTTTTTTTCAGAGAAGGCATGCAGACCAGGAAGTGTCTGGGAATATTTTCAGGTGCAAGGCACACATCACCACCACTCACACCCCCTGGGGATATTTCATTTACAATTAAAGCATAATAGCCAGTATAACCCACAGGAAAATTCCCTGCATGATGTATAAACCCCAGATTAAATAAATGTAAGATAAATCCTTTGCATATCCAAGGGGATTCCCTCTGCCATATTAGAGCCTTACACAGAATTCTCCTTGTCAGCATTATGCTTATCTCCTTAATACAGAAGTCCACACTGCAAATCCCACATCAGGGTGAACCCTGAGATACCTCAAGGCTGAGTGGAAGAGCAATGCCAAGCAGATGACAGTCACCACTGCAAAAGGCTGCTCACAGCCAAAGACAGGCTGCACAAAGGGAAAGAAACAAGTGAGAAAAAGGGATAAACAGGGAAGGATAAAACCCCACAAAGATGGCAAGCAGAACACAAAGTTAGCAACAAGCTGTGTTATACACTGAGGAATATTTATGAAACAACTGAAGAGCAACACTTACAATTCTGAGGCCTTGACTTCATCTAAGTATTTACACAGGAATTAAGCAGTTAAAAATGCAGGGCAGAAAAGGACTTGTGATTGTCCACACAGCATATTTTTCCACACAGACCATAAAAACTCACCATGTGAATCTCTGACAGCCCATGGCTGGTGATGGGCTCAGTGTTTTTTCCAACAGGCACTGGAGTTTGTGAGAGTTTCCCTGGGCAGGAGAGCATTCTGACCCTGCTATGCACAACCTCTTTCCTCTTGCAGCCCTAAAATCCACACACCAAGTGACAGCCCCACAAAAGAGACAGGTTTTGAAAAGCAAGCTCATGTTAACAACACATTCAGAAGAGAAATTAGCTGGGGCAAAGCTTCAGGAAGTAATTTTATGGGAAGACACTCTCTGGGGAAATGGGGAATGTGAAAAAGAGGTTGGAGTGCAGAAAGTGAGAGAAGCATCAGAGACTATTCAGCAGCCCAAAAAAAGAGCAGGGCACTGATATATGCATGTGTATAGAGAGGTAGAAAACCGCAGGGAACCAGCAGGGACTTGAGGGTTAGCTGATGGAGACAGAAAGCACAGAAAAATGTGAGAAAATGGATGACTTAATTACACATGTCTAGTCTAGCCAAACTCATCACTGTCCTTAACCCTGCCCCTCACACACTCACAAAGGACACCTGGGAAATTCCTTCTATTTCAATCCAGCACTTTCCCTCCCAAATGAAATGCTGAGGGACCATTTTGAATGAAGCTTAAATTAAGCTGCATCCAGCTAAATATGCCAGATGGATGCTGCAATACCCACACAGAGCAATTTGCAGGCAGCTGTCAGGGATTCAGTTAGCAGCCAGCACAGAAGGCCATGGCTGTGTGCTGTGGGAAAATACAGAGCTACTGATTTCAGACTCCCTGATGCTTCATCAGCACAAAAGCTGAAATAACCACAGAGCATCCCCCACCACCAACAGTGCTGATCAGAACTGCTGCATCAGCTTTATTTCAGCTGGTTTTTAAAGCCTCCTGCACCAGGATGTGCTGGGAGGCCTCAGCCAGATCTCATTCCTGATACAAGTGGGGCAGAGCAGGCCTGGGTGGGACCAGGATTCCCTGAGCCACTTGTCTGCCTCCCAACAGGGCAGGGAGTGCAGGGCTGAGCTGAAAGGCACCAAGCAGCTGGAGAAGCTGGCACAGGACAATTGCTGCTCTTGTCACAAGCACAGAGCTTGGGCTGCAACCACACAAACAACTCCCAGCAATGCACAAGAGGCATCTCCCCCAGCAAATGCCTGGTCCTGCATGGAAGCTGCAGCATCCTCTTCTTAAATGGAAGCAGCACCTTCCAACAAGAGATTGCAGAGCCAGCAGCAGGCAGCACTTAGGTTCCCCCTCCTTACAGCAGCTTCCAAAGGGAAAGGAGGCAAGGCAAGGCCAACCCACCAGTCCTGCAGAACAGATCCAGCCCCAGACACCCCAGTGACACTTACCCACTCCTGAAGGATGCACTTGGACTGTGCCCACAATGGGAAAGCTCAGTGAAAGAGAAGTGATTCTTTTTCAAGTTGAAGGATGCTAAGTTTAGATCAGGTATTGGAAAGAAATTCTCCTCTAGGAGGGTTGTGAGGCCCTAGAACAGACTGCCCAGAGCAGCTGTGGCTGCCCCATCCCTGGAAGTGTCCAGGAGCCACCTGGGATAGTGGGAGGTGTCCCTGACCATGGCAGGGAGTGGAATGAGATGAGCTTTAAGGTCCCTTCCAACCCAAACCATTCCCTGGTTCTGTGATCCTTACAAGGAGGGCTGGACAAAATACAACCTTCATATCAACAGGATCTCACGAGCACTTCTTATACTCATAGAAATGAAAACACAGCACTAAAGTTGTTCAAAGCCCCTGCTCAGCTTAAATTCTGCCTAAAGCATTTTCTGAGCATTAGCTTTTCAGTGACAAGTTTATTCACAAAAGAGTTAGCTGATGTCAGCAGATGCTGTGTGACAGCAAAGTCACCCGGGCTGGCAGAAACTAAAGACAGAAGCTTTCATTCAAACTCAGTTGGGGCTCTAATGTAACACAAGCTTACAGAAAACCAAAAACCTGACACAGCTGGGAAGACCAAGCCTTCTGACAAGGTACAGAAGTGCTGTCCATTGCAACTTGGTCAGGGATGAATGTGAAAAGAAAGAGGAGGCCCAAGTGCCTCTTCACCACCATTACCAAGAAACAGCTTTGCAAAGAGGGCAAATCCAAGCTTAGCATTTAATGTTTGACCACATCTGCAGCACAACTGTGGCTTGATGGGCACAATCTTCCTGTTTCAGCAATTCCAGTGCATTAACTTGCACCAAGGACATATTTTCATCTTGGGAAATAAGGCAGCAATTGACCAAACTGGCTACTGAAAGCCAAATACCAGAAATATTTACCACAAACAACACCACAAGAGAAATTAACTTTTCCACTGTGAATCCAGGCTTAGTGACAGCAGACTTATTTTAGTTACTTATTTTTAAACCTTTTGGAAGTAATCCACAGAGCTGGTGAGCTAAAAGTCACTTCAGGGAGTAAATAAAAATTTTATTAGAACTGATTAGGAATAAAATAATTTATATATATATATATACACATATGGCACAAGTTCAGGGCTATGGTTGTTACTGTCCATGGACATTAGAGTATTAAGGAGAGATAAATACATTCAAAAGCAGTAACTGCTTTAGCTGACAGCCTTCTACTTCATCTTCCCACACAAATACCATCTCTAGAGGATGGAAACCGCTGGATGAGTGTTAGAAACCACCACGCACATGGGGATAAAGGAAGCAATGCAGCTTTCCTCCTTTTCCAGGAATTCCTCGTGGCCCGGAAGCTTTAACTTTTTTTGAGTTCTATACATTCAAAGCAGTACCGAGTAATACTGTAGATTAAAGTGGGTTTTTTTCTGCTAAGGGCTTGGCGAGCAGAGCCAGGAGGCTACAAAACGCAGCACAAGTACTGCAGCAACCTCTCCCGAAAACCCATGAACATTAATACAGAGGGGCTCGGGCCGGGGCTCACACGGAGCGGGGCTCACACGGAGCGGGCCCCTGGGCAGAGCCTACCCGGGGGCTCACACGGAGCGGGCCCCTCAGGCCGGGCCGGGGCTCACACGGAGCGGGCCCCCCGGGCGGAGCCGCCCCCCGCGCTCGGCCGAGCGGCCCGCGGGCCCCCTCCCGCGGCGGCCCGGGCTCGGGGCAGCGCCAGGCGCGCTCCGGGCCGCAGCGGCCGCAGCGCGGGCCCGGGGGCCGGCGGGCTCCGGCCGCGCTCGGAGGGCTCTGGCCGGGAACTGCCCGGGGAAGGGCCCCGCCCGCCCCGCTCCGCCCCCGCCCGCCGCGTACCTCGGCTGTCGGCGGGGATCGGCGCCGGCGCGGCGGGGCCGCTCTCGGCTGCCGGCGGGAGCCGCTGCCCGGCGCACATCGACTTCAGCACCTGGAACACGGCGAGCGGCGCCACGTTCATGCGCAGCAGGTCCAGCAGCACCCTGCGGGGGACACCGGCAGCGCCCGTCACAGGGGGCTCCGGCCTCACCGGCGGCTCCCGCGGGGGCGCCCCCACCGCTCACCGGAACACCTCCGGGTCCAGCCCGCTGCCCGCCGCCTGCGCCAGTTCGAACAGCTCCGCTTCCTCCGCGCTCAGCAGCTGCTTCCGCCGCAGCCGCGTCTCCGCCATCGCCGCCGGTACCGCCATTCCCGCCGGCCCCTCCGACATGGCTGCGGGGCCACGCCCCGGGCCGGCCTCCTCACACCAGGCCACGCCCCCGCACTGGTCAGCCCCGCCCCCGCCTGCTCTGCTGCTCCTGGCGAGGCCGGCAGGTGGCGCTCCAGCCGCGCTCCGGCCACAGCGCCTGCGGAGGGACCGTGAGAGGGGTGAGGGTGTGCGGGGTGAGGGTGTGCGGGGTGTGCGGAGTGAGGTGTGCAGTGTGTGCGGGGTGAGGGTGTGCGGGGTGTGCGGAGTGAAGTGTGCAGTGTGTGAGGGGTGAGGGTGTGCGGTGTCCCGTATCCGCCCCGCCGCCCTCCGCGCTCGCCCCTGGGGCCTCCCCGCGGGCGCCTCCGCTCCCGAGCAGGGCCCAACGGGGCCGCGGTGCACACCAAGGGCCGTGCTGCAGTTCGGGGTGCGGAGATGCCGTGGGACCGGCAGGGCCACACTGAACCCCCGTTCTCACCCCGGCTGTGCCCCGGGCCCGGCGGTTGCTCCCCGAACGCGCTGCAGCCCCCGAGCCCAGAGAGCAGCTGGGGTTGCATGGGGAGAAAACGGGAAATTGGGGTCTTGGAGTCGCACTGTGGCGAAGCGCTGGCAAACAGAGATTGAAATTCCTCTATCTAAATGGAAATGAGCTGCTGCCATCAGGGAGGGATGTTCGTCACTGCTGCCCCGGCTCAGTACACTCAGCCCCGGAGCTGCGCTGTTAATGGAGAGCAGAGCACAACAGACACAGTCACTGTGTCCCCCATCACTGCTGTGACAGACCCCATCCCACCCCCACACCAAGCCACAGCACACAGACGCTCCCACTCCACATCCCCACCTGTGAGTGTCAGAAGGTGAGCCGACCTTGTGCCCCGATGGCCCTGCTGACAGACAGACATCTACTGCAAATGCCAAGACAGGAGTGACATGGATGATGATAAAAGAAGGATCTTGCTCTCTATGGCCCCAAGCAGGACCAGCCCAGCAAGAACAATTATGGCTGTGTTTTGAGTGGGAGCAGCTGCTGCCAGCCTGAATTACTGTGCTATGTTAAAGGGATGTCTCTGAGCAGCCCCAGCACTGCTCCCCACCTCAGCCTTGGGATACCCTCACTAATGTTAACAGCAAGAAGCTGGGAGTGTGGAATCATCATGCCTGGCATGTCCTGGGGAGGTACACAGCCACACCACTAGCATGGGATGGTCTCAGTGGAAGACCATGGAACCCTAGGTTTGGGTCAGCAGGTCATCTAGTCCAACCTCCTGCTGCGAGCAGGGACATCTTCAATTAGATCCGCTTGCTCCAAGCCCCGGCCTTGAATGTTTCCACACATGGGATTTCCACCACCTCTCTGAGCAACCTGTACCAGGGTTTTACCACCCACACTGTAAAATACTTCTTGTATCTAATCTAAATCAATTTAGCTTAAAGCAATTTCCCCTTCTGGGTGCCTGAGCATGGTGGTTTGGAGACAGGCCTCCAAAACTGCACAAAAAATGACAGAACTACTCACAGGTGTAGACTCAGAATTAGGTGGAGGCATCCAAGCAGAGATGTCTTGGGACAATTTCCAAATAGGACACCAGGAAGAGTCAGTTTGGAAGGATGCTGGGAACCATCCTGAAGGGACTGAGTGAGGATGGGCTCCAAGTCAGAAGTTGAAATTTGTCCTTTGGGTCAAACATTTGGTCTTTAGGAAAAGATTGGAGAGGAGGCATTCAGCTGTGCCAGTGCACATGTGTGTTATGTGGGTGCCACCCTGCACATTGCACTGGCAGCCCGAAGGGATCAGGAGCAAATTTCTCTCCTTTTCTCTAAACTCTGGCAGCTGAGCTGATATCTGATCCTCCTGCAGATTGCTGTGCTTGGAGGCAAAACAGGGCACAGCACTCTCAGGGATACCCAAGTAACTTCAGCATCCTTCAATCCCAGCCTAGTGATCAGTCTGAAACCCCTGGGGTTTCAAACTCATCACCAGGCTGGGCTTCAAGAGGGCAGGAAGGGGGCATGGATGACAATGAGGGTTTAACCCAGCCCCACAAGGATCAGCTCTGGTTCCTCCAGCCTCTGAGGTACCTGGGAGCCTTGATGACTTGTGCTGGGAGGGTGATGTGAGGCTTGGCACTAACCAAAGGGTTTCATTTCTAGCAGGTTGGAGGCATCAGGGACAGAATTCAGTGCACATTTCCCAGGTGGGCAAGCTCCAGTTCTGCCCTCTATCTCTCTTGGTTGCCTCCATCCTTCAAAACTACACATTTTCATAGAATCATAGAATGGTTTGGGTTGGAAAGGACCCTAAAGCTCATCTTGTTCAATCCCCTGCCATGGGCAGGGACACTTTCCACTATCCCACGTTGCTCCAAGCCCTGTCCAACCTGGCCTGGAACACTTCCAGGGATGGGGCAGCCACAGCTTCTCTGGGGAACCTGTGCCAGGGCCTGCCCACTCTCTCAGCCAAAAATTTCTTCTTATCTCATCTAACCCTGCCCTCTCAGTTTGAAACCATTCCCCTTGTCCTGTCACTCCAGGCCCTTGTCCAAAGTCCCTCCCCAGCTCTCCTGGAGACCCTGAGGGCACTGCAAGAGGCTTTAAGGTTTCCCTGGAGTCCTCTTCAGGCCTCACAGCCTGAACTCCCCCAGCCTGTGCTCATGGCAGCCAGCCCTGTGAGCACCATTCTGGCCAGTGAAGAGCAGGGCTCACACTGCCCCAGGCTGACCCACAACCAGGCAGAAAGGCACCAGCTCAGCCCTGAGCCCCTGCACAAGCTGTTCCCAGCAGTGCTAATCCAATTACAAAACAAACTTCCTGCCCCATTCTCAGAGCTGCAGCGTGCTGAACCAGCCCTGGGACTGTGGAGGGCTTTGTGAGGGAGCAGCAGTGAATGGCAGAGGGAGGAGGGACAGAGAGCACAGGCAGCTGGGAGCACATGGGGCACTGCTGGGACAAGTGGATTACAATTATTACAAACAAAGCTCTTTGGTCTAACTTTACACTCCCAACAGGGTTAACCTTAAAGCCCCACAAGGTTGTTCATGCCCTTTTCCCTCCTGGGGATTAGCATCCTCATGAATAGGGATCCCTGTCACCTCTCTAGCCCTACTGGATGCCTGCCCTCACCCACCCCATTCCCAAACAATGCTCATTCAGTCACAGGATGCCAAAGGCAGCACTAAAATACCCTTTCTAGAAAATTTCAGTTCAAATTTTCTGGGGAGAAACTCTTGCTAGAACTGGAGTCATATTTTTGGTGGTCAGGAAAAAGGAAGGGGTTATTTCCCTTTATTTGCATTGGTGAGACCACACCTGGATACTGTTTCCAAGTACATGAAGAGAGTGAGGGAGTCCTGCTGAGGATGGTTGGGGGCAGAACAAGGGAGATTCAGTTCTGTACCTGGAGAAGGGCTCAGGAGAGACGTGATCCCCACAGCAATGACCAAGAGCCATTTTGCTGGAGCACCTGCACACCCAGCCCAGCTGCAGGCAGTGCTGCTGGCCCATGCCTGGCTCTGGGCAGCTCCTGCAATGCTCACAGGTCTCATTCCTCTCATCCCTGTGTTCAGCAGGGGTGCTCTGAGATAGAGCCAGCTGACTGAGCAGGGTTCCACCACAGGGCTGCACAGCCAGCACTGCCTTCCAGGCACTTTGCTCCCTGCCACAGCTCCTCAGGAGAGCAGCCCCACACTGTGGAGAGCTGCATGGACACAGGAACCCTCTTCTTTCCCACCCCAGCTTCCAAGAAGGCAGAGGATCCCCATGCTGAGCTCTTCACTGGAGCCATCAGTGCACTGCAGGGCTGCCAAGTGCCACTTGAAACCTAAGTGCAGAAAGGGCACCCAGAATTCTGCACCTCCAGCCCTTCCTGCAGGCTCTGGGTGCACAGCCCTCCCGCTGGAGTCACCCCCATCCCCAGTGGACAGAAAGCCTCCCTGGGGTGGGAGAGGCAGGCAGGGCTGCCAGCAGCCACAGGCTGTAAGGAGACACCGGCCAGCTCCATCCAATGCCTTTTAAGGAGCGGCAGAGGCTGAGGCATCCTGGACCAACCCCCAGACTTGTGCAGCTCCCAGTCACGGGCTGCACTCACAGACCACACTGGCCATGCCCCACAGCCCCCAGGGCAGCTCAGAGCTGTGCAGGGCAGCCAGGACAGCTGTCTCTGTGCTAGGACTGAGTCTGAAAAACCCCAAACCCCGGACAGCAGAGCAGGGTTCCTGCAGAGGCTGCAGCTCTCACCCATACAAAATCCCCACAGTGCCATCAATCACCTCAGTGTCCCCCAGCAACCAGCAGGGACAGCTTCCTCCTGGCAGCAGGCAGAAGGGAGGAGGATGCTTTTTCACAAAGCCTTCACCAGGACACTGCTAACTCATCCCACCAATTCCCCAGGGCTTTGCTCCACTAACAGAAAAGGTTTTGCTGGTCCAGCAGTGAATTTGCTGCTGTCATCCCCACCCAGAGAGCAGAGGCGAAAGGGAATGTGCTGTAACAGCAGGATGGAGCTGAGGCTGAAGCAGGGACAGAGGAAATGCATGTGCATGGGTATAGGAGCAAGAGCAGGAACAAGGTGAAAAGGCAAGGATGTATGAAACAGTACAGAGCACCAGAGAAAGGTTCAGCCAAAAAAATAAAGAGGAGCAAGCTGGCCCAAAGACAAGGTGTCAGGAGACAAACAACAGGAGTGGAGCCAGTCATTTCTCAGAGGAGATCAGGAGCTCTGTGAAATTCAGAGACTGTGCCTAAGATTTCTGAGAGGTGAAGGAAAACAAGAAGGCAAAAGATCCCAAAGAGTGCCCTCTTCTACAGGGAGTAACAGGCAAGTCCAAAATCATCATTGCCCACAAAGGCTCTCAAAGACATGGCAAGGACATGACCACCAGCATCCTTTGTCCCCTGTGTCTCAGAGGGGACACTGGCTGACCACACCAATCTCAGTGTATCCAGCGGCGCAGGTAAAATCAATTCCCTTAAAGCTCCTGTGTAACAAAATTTCCCTTTGCACTGTTTTGCTACACTGATCCCCCACTCAGGGGGGATGTGGGCACACAGTCCCATGAAGCAGGAGACAACCATGCACTGCTTTATTGGGCAGTGGTGCTGCACACATGGCCAAGGCTGGTCACTGTTCACGTTTGGCACAGGATGGCAGTGAGCACTGAGCAGAGTGCACTGAGGGCAGCCTGCCTGGCACTCTGCACGCCTTGCTGGCCCCAGGCAGGTCCTGCTCACCCCTGCCAGCCTCCTCACCTCGAGCACAGCCATTTGTCTCTCATGGGCAGAGCCAGGCACCCTCATGGAGGTACCTCAAGCCTGCTACCGGATGATTCATCCCCGTCCTCGCACACACTGCCCCCCTCCCTGGACTCTCCAAGGTCCCAGCTCCAGTCCTGGCATGCCAAGCTCTGCCAAGGAGGCAGGTGTGGAGGTGTGGACAGCCCCACTCACTCCTGGCACAGGGGGCCCTTCCAGTGCCACGCCAGCACAAAACCAGAGCACGGGAGCCCCTGGGCGAGCAGGACGAGGGGCCCAGCTGCAGCAATGCCCGACGGCAGCGGCTGTGCCCAGCGAGCCGCCCACGGCCTGCAGCCCACCCTGGGCACGGCAGCGCCCACCCCTGGGGATGGGCCAGTTCTGGGTGCAGCCAGCCTGGAGCCTGGCTCGTGGGGTGATCCCTATAGGGTACGGATGGCCACCGGGTACAGCAGGGACATGTGCTCGGCCCCCTTGATGGGCAGCTTGCGGCTGGCGTAGTGATGGATGATCTCGGGCACGCTGTCGAAGGGCGGGCTGTGCTGGCCCAGCACGTACTTGTTCTCCTGGGTCCGTGACAGCTTCATGTGCATGAAGCCCTGGCTGCTCCTGCAAGGACAGAGCAAGGCAGGGTTACGGGGTAGGGCTGGCCCTGGCCTCCCCTCATCTCTGACCCCCCAACCCAGGCAGCCTGCCCCTGCAGCTGAGGGGGACACTGCTGGCTTCTGTCTGCAGCCACGGCTCTGCCTGCACCATCCTGCTCCTGGCTGACTCCAACAAACCCCACAGAGCAAAGCAGGGACATGGCCAATGATGCTGCACAGTGGCCCTTGGGGAGCACAGCCATGCAGTGGGGTGTGCAGGGCCCACCCAGGGTGTGTGTGGTAGGGAAGGCATCACTGGGCAAGAGCAGCAGGAACACTTGCTGTAGGGTCACAGAGGGATACTGGCTTTTGCTCCTTGCATGTGACAAAGCCCCTTTTCTCTGGTTCTCACAAGATCCCCTCAGCTCCCAGTTCTCCAGCCTCACTGTGGCAAACCAGGTTTTTCTCCTGTGGCCCACGGCTGAAGGATTTTTCCTTCCCCCTCTCCCCATGCCACCGCTGCAGGCTCCATAAAACCTGCTCAGCACAGCAAGAGCATTTCCCAGCACAGCACGGGCACGGAGCCACGGCAGGCTGTGCAGGCAGACCCTGCCACCAACACTGATTCCAAGTGACGGACTAATGGCCCTGTTGCTATTAATTTGCGTCTCCGAGGAGAGCCACAGCCTGTCTGCAGCGTCTGGATTGCACATTATAGCAAATATTGATGACTTAAAAGCAGACAGGACCTCATCAGGGATGCTGAGCTGCTTGGAGTGCTGCACAGCCCGGCCCCATCCCCCCGGCTGGAGAGGGGCCATAATGGACAGCCCAGCTGCATTAGCAGAATGGCTTTGCAATCCATTTAGAGACAGCAGCAAGGAGCCAGCTGTTCTGAGACACAGCCACAGCCCCCCAGCATGGGCTGAGCAAAAGCAATAGCTGGGCTGTGTCTGTGTCCCAGCTGGGAGGGAACAGGAGCGTTGCCACACGGAGTCATGGAGAGCTGATACTGGCTGTGCTTAGCCCCAAGTGCTCCACAGGACTTTGCCACAAGCTGAGGGATGTGATGGGATCACAGCCCCAGGGAGATGACTGAGGGAACAGGCTGCAAACACCAGCAGCCAGGACAAGGGGTGGGTGCTGCTCCTGCTGAGCACCTCTGCAGGCACAAGGAAGGACACAAAGCTCTGCAGTGTGGCCTCAGCCACCCTCGTGGGCTCTCCAAGCATCTGAGGCAATGACTCTGTCCATTACAGTGTGGGGCTGCCCACCCTGGACCAGCCAGCACTGTCACAGCAGGGTTAAATCCTTCCAGCTACCTGACCTGCTCTCTCTTGTGCATATTTTCCTTTAAAGCAACACCAAAGTACTTTAGGTCAGCATTGGAACGCTTTTCAGACCATCTCCTTGGCTGTGCCTCCTTCCTCAAGGAAAAAAAAAAGAGTTTAAAAAAAATAATAGAGAGAGCTGCAGACAGCCAGCTTACAGCTATATAAAAACATCCCAGGGGATTTTCCTTGAACAGGCTCTACAGAGAAAGGCAATGGAGTAAAAATCCTGCTCCCGGGGCTGTGGGTTCTCCACAAACTCTGCAAGGACAGGCGATGCCCAGACAACCCCCTGATGGGCTGGAGAAGGTGGGACACTGCTGCACACCATGGCAGAGCCACACATGCCCTCTGAGAGGAGGATTTTGCCATAAAACTGAGGATGATGGCAAGAACTAAGGGAAAAACCACTAAGAAACAGGTGACTGGCTTGTGGAGAGGTGATGGAAAGCCACCTTTGGTGATGGAATGCCACCTTTGGTGATGGAAAGCCACCTCCCAGGCTCTCCAACACACAGCTGGCTAATGCCACTCACAAGGCAATGGTGAGACCTCTTGCAGCTTCAAATGCAGCCCCCCAACCAGAAGAAGCTGTTGCTCCAAAATGGCTCACAAGCCAGGGCAAGAAAAAAAACCCAGAAAATTAAAATATCAGTAAAAATTAAATCATCAGTAAAAATTCTAACCAAAAAAAAAAAGGAAAGGAGGGAGCTGTTCCAGAAGGGTTTATTGGCTAATCTGAAAGCTCTAAATGAAGAAGGAAGAAAATGTATTTTCAGTGGAGCTCCTGCCCTGGTTTGGTACTGAAGGCAACAAAAAGAGTGAAAAAAATGTGAAGAGAGAGCAATTTAATTCACAATTGTGCCACTGGGAAATAAACAGAGAGGCTGAAAGCCCTTGGGAGCAATGCAGGTAGAGAGACCAGTGGGGAAACTCAAAGTATAGTGAGAAAAGCCCAGGGTTAAGGGGCCTGTTGTTGGGCAGGGATAGCTGAAGTGCTCAATGAATACTTATTTCCCATCTGGCAGGAACAGAGCTAATATAGCTGTCCAGCAGCAGAGCAAGAAGGTATTTGCTCATCCATCATCATCTTCAGAGAGTAACAGCTCTGATTTTGTGGATTTGTGCTGCCCCAAGAGCCAGGAAAGAGCTGGATGAGGAGCTGTGGGCAGTTCCTCCCTGTCAGGACACATGCAGAGATGCTTCATGCAATTTTGGCATCCAGGGAATCTGGAAAACTTGGGGAGAACATAAAGATTCCCCAAAAACCACAAGCAGAAATCAAGTTGTGCTGTGGGGATGGCAAACCAGAGCAGGACAAAACCCTCCCTACAGCTGAGCAATGGATCTGTGGGCTGGGGAGGCAAGGATGGGTACCCACATTCCCATCAACAGTGGGCTCTCACAAACTTTCTTCTCCCATAAAACTAAACTACAAAAAAAAGGGGGAACAAGAAAACAGAGCTGGAAGCTGTAACCAGACACATCTGACTGAGAAGTGACACACATCTGATCCATCTGAAGTGAGGCACATTTGATCCATCTGAGGGATTCTGAGCACTGCCAAGGAAGAGCAGTGGGCCTCCAGGTTTTCCTGAGAGATTTTTTTTGCGAGACACCAAACCAGAAACCTGTGCCACAGAAAAACCACAGAAGAGTGGGGACTTCATACTGCAGCCACAAGTGGTCATCCCATAGTTAGCCAATTAACACGGGCACAATTCACTTGGGGCACCCACCTAAGGCCACCCAAGGGTCACCTGTGCTGTGTCCCCCCCAGGCTGGCAGGGTCACTCACTTCAGGGACAGGGAGAAGTCGTTCTTGCTGGTCTCGCTGTTGCGCACCAGGTAACTCGCCTCCTTGCACAGCCGCAGCAGCGTCTCCGCGTCCGTCCGGCTGATGGCCCCGTGGTACCAGCTGCAGGGAGAGGGCACAGGGCACTGCCAAGGGCTCTGCTGGGCACAGGGCACACCTGGCACGGGCTCTGCTGAGCACAGGGCACACCTGGCACAGGCTCTGCTGGGCACAGGGCACTGCTGGCACGGGCTCTGCTGGGCTGGGCACAGGGCACACCTGGCACTGGGTCTGCTGTGCTGGGCACTGAGCACACATGGCAGGGGCTCTGCTGGGCACAGAGCACACACTGCCAAGAGCTCTGCTGTGTTGGGCACAGGGCACACACCGTGGGAAAGGCTCTGCCCTGGGGCAGCAGCAATGCCAGCACCTCCCCAGGGACTGCAGCCACACTCAGGGAAGGGGGTGGCATCACTGGGGTTGGGAGACAAGGGGCAGGGACAAACAGGCTGAAATGTGGGGCCAAGGAAGAAAGGAAGGAGCAAGTGTGCCCAGGGATCTCACAGTGCGGCCACAGGGCTCCCTGTACAGTGGGAGGTTGGGCAGCCACGCTGGGCAGGCAGGACTCACCACTGGCTCTCCAGGGGCAGGGCAGGGTCGATCCTCTCCCCAACAAAGGGGCCAGGCTCAGCTGTCAGTGTCTTTGTGTTCTTGAGGCTGCTGGAGCCGTGCCTGAGGACAGCCCTGGCCTTGTCCTCCCTGCAGGGCGAGGTGCGGCCGTAGCCCAGCCCCTCTGAGGGACCTGCAAGACAGACAGACAGACAGACATCACAGGCTGGGATCAGAACTCCCCCTGGCAGGAAGAGCCAGAGCCACACACATCACACTGGGTCACCCCACACTGCCCCATCCCTCTGGCCTGAGCAAGGGCAGGGCAGCTCCTGGGCTCACTGCAGTGCCCAGGCTGCAGCCAGCAGCTGAGCCCATGGAAGACGTTTCCAGGGAGGTTTCAAAAGCTCAGGAGGTTTTGCTGATGCAAAAATAGATTCAGTGGCTGTGGCACAGGGTTAAGTGAGATCCAGCAAGAAGAGGTTCCCCAGTCTCAGAGGGGGTAGATGGAGCTGAAGGAAGCTGTCAGTCTGGAACCAATGGACACATTCTGCTGGCACAAACAAACGGGGTGAAAAAACAATTCCTCAAGGTGTGAAGGTGATATTTTGACTGCAGGTACCTCCCTGACACTGCCACCTGCCTGTCACCAGCCCAGCCACAGCCAGGAGTGTGGGGGATTGACTGAGCTGTGCCCCAGGGACCTGGCCTCCCACTGCCTGTTATTTCCACGCAGGATGATTTCAGCATTAACAATATCAGCTCTCCTTCCTCCCAAGAGTTCATTATTGCTCCCTGTACCACCAATCCCCTTGCACAAATTACTTATTGATCAGGCAGAGCTGCCACAGTGTGGGGCTGCCAGGGGCTGACACAGTGGCAGCACAGTCACTCTGGAGATGGCTGAGCCCAGAAATGCCCTGGGACTATTGGAATGCCCCAGACAGAACAACTCTGCAGGCTCCCTGGCTGCTGTAGGGGAGGTAAAAAACAGCCAGAGGGATATTTTCCTCTCTAGCAGGGCATCCTCTAAGGCAGCTGTTTGAGTGATTCCTTCTCCAAGCCCTGTGCAGGTGAGCAGGACTCCAGCCCCCCCAGCACTGCAAGGAGGGGCAGGCAGCCAAAGCAAACCCAGCCAAAATCCTGTGCAGCTCAGCATGGCATAACCCACCCTGAGCACAGCCCAAGGAGGAGGTGCCTGGATTATGGCTTGACAAGCCCTGCTTCTGCAGCACTCTGGGTTTTACCAGCCATGCTCCCCTTGTACATCACACACAGGCTTCAATTTCAACTCATCACCTTAAAAAATTGGGGCAATCATTAAAAGCCAGGCAATCAAACAGCCCAAGTGTTTGCTGGTGGCACAGTCATTGTGTTCCAGGCTCAAAAGAAATGCATTGCACCTGTCAGAGGGAGACAGAGGCAGGTGCATGATTAAACAGGATATTAAAAACAAGCCCTTAGGAGGAAGAAGACATCCTTCAAGACGTTCAAGTCACCCCCAGACATGGGAAATAGAAAATGAGACAAAATTCTGGCAAGATAAACTTAATACAACAAAGCAAGGCAAGTCAGAGGGAAAAAAAAAAGAGGCTCTGTGTTGCTAAAACCAGGAAAAATGACAAAGTGATGTGTTCATCAGGAGCAGGATGCATGTCAGAGCCACTGTGGGGATAATAAATGAGAGGGGAAAAGAAGAGCCTGCATAACAAAGAGATTAATTTTTCTTGACACCTGCACTCACTGCAGGAAGAGGATCAGAAAATTCCCACCTGCCAAGACCTTTCTTCTTGAGGAATGATCTCAGCCTGCAGCTCCCCTGGGGGTTTGGGGAACACCCAGCAAAGCCCTGGCAGGGCGGGCACTGCTCTGGAGTGCCCCCACCATGAGGCAGCACCTGCAGCTGGGCTCAGGCCCACCCAGGAGGCAGCAAAGGCCACGCTGGCTTTATCTTATGGAGCTCTGCAGGGATCTGGGTAGCTGCAGATAAGGAAATCAGACACGTGCAGCTGGCACTGCAGTGAGTGCCCACCTGGACAGCAGCAGTGACACATAGGAAAAGGCACAGCCTGCATCCCAGCCATGGCTTTCCACAAAGTGCCCCCACCTAATGCTCCTGGCAAAATCCTAATTCACCACAGCATAAGAGCAAGGTCCTTGAAAAATTAATAAAGGGTTAAAAGAGAAGCAGCAATATTTGGCTTTCATAAGTGAGACTGCCAGCAGCATCCAAAGGGGATTTACCCAGGGGCTCTGTGCTCAGCACACAAAAAAGGTTTCACAGCAAGGCAAACCTGAGATGACAAAGTGTACCTGGGAGATTTGGCTGCTCAGGATAGCAAAGGAAGAGTGGAGAATCCACAGGGACATCCTGACACTAAGCAGCAAGGTAATAAAACAGCAGAGGAAACAGAGCAGTGCTAAATAATGAAGAGGGGAAAAAACAGCCCCAGCTTCAGCACTGGGATCTGAATTAGCTGCTAACACACCTGTAAGGGACCTGGGCATTAAAAATCAGTCAATGAAAGAAAACATCACCGAAATACTCAGTACAGTTGTTGAGAAGACCTTAACAGCAGCCATCAAATGTTGGGAATTCAGAGGCAAAGAGGAGAGAACAAAAGGGACAGTAACAACTCTGCCATGCCATGGAATAATGCCCCAGAGCAGCTCTGCTGCTGAGAGCTGAGGCACCAAAAAGAGACAGTGCCTCTGCAGCAGAAAATACACCAGGACAAACACCTGGAGTCCAGCACAGGACAACTGAAGGGCCAGGAGGGGCTGGGGAGGGCAGAGGAGGAGCTGGGGAGGGCAGAGGAGGAGCTGGGGAGGGCAGAGGAGGAGCTGAGGAGGAGGGTCACGTCTGGCACTGCCCAGGGCAGGCCCCAGGGCAGCCCAGCAGGGCAGAGTCACAGACACACGCAGGACCCACCATTGGCGTCTTCGTAGCTGTGCTGTGCAGGGAGGGGGGCCCCGGGCTCCCCATCCGGGGGGCTCTCACTGCTGTCCAGCTGTCCCACCGGCGGGGGCCATGGCAGGTCTTTAATGACCTTGATTTCAACTGGATGGGGGGGTGGGGAGGGTGGGGGAAAGAGAGAGAAAGAGAGAGAAAGAAAGGGTTTAGAAAAAACCATCAGCAACACCAGAGACCCACAGAGAAGGAGAGCAGTTGTGGGGGAAAAGACCTGAGGATTAAATTCCCAGGAGCCCTACATCAGCCTGGCCATCTCATCCCCTCCACAGCACCAAGCAGGGACAGGCCTGAGGTGGGGCACATTCCCAACAGAGAGACCCTGCTCCTCCCATCAGTTTTTCAACCCTCTCTGGGGTTTGGGGGAGCCTGCAATCACCCCTTTCACATACTTGTCTGTCTGGGGGTCTTGCCAAGCATCCCATTGCCATCTGTCCTGCCTGTGCATCTGCCCTGCCATAGGTACCTCCCAGTGACCCACAGGGTCCACATTTCCCTGCCAGGCACCAGTGGGTTGCAGCCTTGTGCCAGTAGCAGCTGCCCTTCAGCAGGGGTCTCATGGACCCCTTGGTATCACTGGAGAGAAAAAACACCCCACAAAACACAGCAGGATGTGCTCTGGCTTCAGAAAAAAAACAGGCAGCAGGTCCCAGAGTGGCCCAGGGAACAGGAACCTGACTCCCTTGGGACTCAGAGCAGGCCTGAAGCACCCTGGGCAGCAGCCACATATATCTACAGGTGAGGCAGACCTGTGAACACACCACCTCCACCCAGGGATATCAAGCAAGGCAGCTCATCCAGAGCACAGACACCTCAGCACAAACCCAGCCCAGCAGAGCACAGTTCCATGATGGAGCCTGACACACCAAATCCTTGGCACGGGGTGCTGTGGGACCTGTACCCCAAGCACAAGTGACACTGACACAGCACACACATCTCCAGCTCACACTGCCCAAATCCAATGGGTGAACCACTCCCCAACCCCAAATTTCCACACTTCTCTCTGCCATCATCTCCACACAGCCTGAGCACCCTGAGCAGCAGCTGCAGCACAGCCACACAATGCTGCAATTAAAATGCATCCTAGATAAGAGCGCAGCAATTAGGCAGCAGCGGCAAGGAGCCAGTGCTAATGCACAGCATGGATTTCCTCATTACCAAACACAAACACCATCGATCCCACAGCATGGATAAATAGGTCAGGGGCTGCATGAAGGCTCCTTGGCTATCCTCCTGCCCTGAGGAAGGAGGGAGCTGCTTGAGCCTGGGATTGAACCCACCCCTGCAGTGCAAGGTGTTCATTTGCACCAGAGGCTGGGATCGGTCAGAGCACGGCAGAGGCAATGGGAGAGAGGTGTTGGACAGGTTACCAAGGCAGATCTGTCCAGCCTGGCTCCCTGCTCAGAGAAACAGCTTCTGCAAGAGCACAATACTCCCTGAGCTATGAAAATGCACAGACCAACATTACTGACCCCTAGAAGATGAAGCAACCCCAAAGATCCAGCTTGACAAAAACTGTTGTTTGCTTTATGGCTGCTCCCATCGCTCACCTGCAAAGGCTTTGGAGATCCTCTCCTTCTTCCATTCCCAGGGCTGGTCATATTCCTCTGGTGGCCTCTCATCATCCTCGGGCAGCCGGGACTCCCTGGGCCGGGGGCAGTCACTGTCCATGTCCAGCACGGGCTCATAGGGGGTGTCATAGAGGGGCAGCGGCCGCGCAGGCGCCTCCCGCAGGCCCTTCTGGCGGATCTCTGCCCACACAGGAGGGAGAGGACCATGAGCCTCCTGCCAACACAGCCATGGTCCCCCCCAGAACAGTGCTAGGTGACAGGGATCAGTGTCACCCGTGGTGAAATGGGGCAGGGAGCATCAGCAGAGGGGGAGACAGCGAGCGGCTGCCAGGAGCAGGAGCACCAAGATGCCCCCAGTCCCACAGCCCTGCTCCTGGCCAGCCTGGCAAAACGGGGACAGAGTACCCTGAGCCTGATTTCCTGCAAGCAGTGAGGCTGGGCTTCTCCCCTGGACCCCCAGAGTGGCTGGTTTAATAAAATGCCCCTCCCTCAAGCAAAACAAAATGTCTCCCACAGGCACAAGCAGTCTCTCCACTGCTTGCTGGTTTTTCCAAGAAATATAATGGACTACTTGAAAAAGCCACATGAGCTTTCCAGAAACCACTTACTCCAGGAAAACCACAGAGCTGCAAAGCAGAGGCAGAGCCAGCATGGTGACCCTGAGCACTGCCTTGAGGAGCACATGCTCCCAGCTCCCAGCTCTCCAGGCCCACTGGGGGCCCTGCTGCTGCAGCAGACACTGCATGTTCTGGCCCAGTCAGTCCTAACTGAATTAATCAGCTCCCACATCCATCTTAGTTTTAAGCCAGATGCATGGAATGTCAGGTCTGTCCTCACTCCACCTGGCAACTGGGGTCCTGGGGGACAGCATCACAGAGAGAGATGTGCCTGTAGTGCTCAGACAGTCTTTGCATGCTCCTGCAAACCCAGTGCACAAGGATAAAGCTGGGAAAATTCACCTGCAAAATGGCTGTCCCCAGGCAGAACCACCACCCAGCTTTGCCTCATGTGGGGGCTGCAAGGAACAGAGCACAGTGGCCACCAAACTCAGGGACCAGAGGTGTAAAGAGTGGCCTTTGTGTGACACCTTCCACCTTACCAGCCATCATCTTCTGGGCTTCATAGGGCTCCATATATCCATCATTCTCCATCACCTTCTCCAGCCCTGCCTGGCTGCCTGCCACCTGTGCTGCATCAAAGGGATCTGCATAGTCCTCCAGAACAGCCAGCTGCAACAGGGCAAGAACAGGAAAGGGTTAAGGCACTCTCTGCCTTTACTGGCAGGTGGAAGGCAGAGCCCACCATGAGCTCCTCCAGCAGCAGCCAGAGTGACCACTGAGAGCCCAAACCCACATCATGGCAGCCCTGCAGAGCCCTGCAGGCAGTGACAGCTTTCCAGGCACCAGCACTTGGCTGTGGAAATGCTCCAGCCTTTGTCCTGAAAGCTGAGAAGGAGCCAAGCAGAGCAGAAGGCAGCTCTGCCCCTCCCTCAGCACCCACATGCACGGCCTGGCCTGGTCCCACTGCAGCACAGGCTGCCAGCAGTGCTGCACCCCTCCATGGCACACACATGCTCTCCTGAACACAGCCACACTTCCCTTCCCAAGGTGGACAAGGGGCACAGATCCCAAAAACGGGGTGTCAGCTGGCACTGGCACAACTAGGAGCTCACTGTTTAATTTCCAGGGCTCCTGTGCCCTCATTCCAAGAGCTTTTCTAACAAAAGGGCTAAGAATAGCCTATGGCTTCCTCTCCACAGCACCCCCAGACACATCCCAAGTTAAGTCAGACAAGATAGAACCTTCCTCCAGGAAGCCAAAGCAGGAGCTTCTCAAGTGCCAGGTCACAGGGTCAGCACTAAATTCCTGAGATTTGCACTTACTGGTGAAAAGGATCCTGCAGTAGGATATGGGGCATGTCCCAGAGCTCAATCCCCTCCAGCACTGCAGCCAATGCCTGCTCTAGCATCTCAGCAGCTTCACATCAGAGCACCCCATCACACAGCCCTGCAGCCCCCAAAAAGCCTGGAGCTGTCCATCCACCTCCAGCCCCACAGCCTGCTCCCAAAGTGGGGCCAGGCAAATTTCCAGCAGCAATCAAATGTACCCAAGCACCCCCCAGGACACAAACCCCCAGTCTGGGGGAATTTGCTACCACAAAAAGGGCTATGCAGATGTCCCACAGCAAGGACCAAGTGTCCCAAGCATGGTGTGGCACCCACCTGGTGCCAGGCTCCACCCTCACCACGATGCTGCCCTGCTGCTGGCCAGCCACGGGGACCACGGCTGCTCACACACCCCTCTGCAGCTCCAACAATCAGCTCAAAACAAAAGATTTCTCCCTTCTTCCTGAGCAAAATGCCCAACAATAGCCTGTGACAGAAAGCCCAGCAGGAAAAGGGAACAGGAACTGGAACTGTAAACACCTCTATGCAGTCCCCAAGACTTGGCATCCCTGTGAGCTACATGAGGCTCTGTGCCTGGCTCACCAGCTCCTCCCAAAATGTCCCAGCTCCATGGGGCATGGGGAACAGGGTCAGCTCTCCAAACCTGGTCCCTCCATGCCAGGGCACGAGCATTGCTTGTGACCACGCCCAGACTGCCCCAGAGGAGCAGAACAGGGCTCACACATGGAGCTGCAGATGCTCTCCCCCTCAGCAAGGCAGCAGAGCACAGATGGAGTCAGAGCAGGGGCAGAGAGCCAGGACAGGGCTCAGGAGCAGCCAGCCCCAGCTCTGCAGGGGCAGACAGGCAATCTGCTCTCACCTCCATCATCTCAGGGGTGACAGGCATCACTCAGGCCCATCGAGCACTGGGGACACCAAGGAGCAGAGCTGAGCCCAGGGCTGATTCCCCCAGTGCAAACACAAGCCCCTGGTGGCTCTGACAGCTGCTTGGCCAACCAGGACCTGCTTCCCACTGCTGCCTGAGAGATCTCAGAGAAGCTGCTCCAAACAGCCAGGACACCCCATGGCCTCTCCCATAGAGGCTCTTGCTGCACCTCAACCCCTGCAGAGCACAGCCCTGTGACAGCAGCAGCATCTTCACACATGTGCTCCAGACAATGGCATGGGCATGCCAGCAGAGCCCCTGCACACACAGATGCACCAGCTCAACAGCCAAGGTGGGTGACTGGGCTGTGCCATGGTCAATGACAACTTTAGCAGAGCTCTCGTGGCTCCAAGCGTGCTGGGGGGCTGTGAAATGCAGTTTGCTGACCCTCCTGGGGTTAGCTCTCTGTTCCTCAGGCCCCAAGCCCAACCTGACCACATTCAAACCTGCCATGAACCCCCTTTCCTAGACAGGCACAGACCAATTGTGCTGCTGGCGCCAGTCCTGGACCCTCCCTCTGCACCACACACACAGCAGCTCCAGACAGGGCCAGGAGGCTTCCCTGCATGCAGTGGTCACTGTCAGAGAATCATTAAGGCTGGAAAAGACCTACAAGACCATCACACCCAACCTTATTTCCATATTTCCAAATGTATTTCCTCGTGTTTAGGCCTGGCTTCCCAGGGAGGAATGCACAAGCTCCAGCAGGCCCCACACAGATGCTTCCAGGTCTAGAAACAGAGGATGGTGCAGAATCTAACAGGTTTCTGTCAAGACCCCTAAAACTGGGTATTTTGCCTGCAGAAGTTTGCAGAGCCACTCAGAAGAGATTAGATGGACTTTGTTGGTAGAGGATGTGGGCTGGGCTCAGTTTGGACCCAGAGCAAACGGCTCTGGTTAGAGGTAAGCTCCTTGGGTTTGGGGGAATTTGTCACATTGGTTTGCTTCTCCACTGCCTCAAGGATGCCACTTCATAGGAGCAAGGTCTCCCAACTGCAGGGTGATGAGAACATAAATCAATTTGCTTTTCACATGGTTGGATATTACAGCAGAGAGCCACAGAAAAGGTGGGAAGGGAATTTCTGCTTCCAGGAGCATCACAGCCTCAGGATGGACAAGCAAGACCACGAGAATGGTGCCTCAAGCCCCAGGACTGAGGGGCTGGAGGCTCCAGCCAGTGCCAGGAGTGGGGCAGGGACCCTGCAATCACTGGGCACATCCCAATGCCCTTGCACAAGGGGCTGTATCACGGTTGCCCAGGAAACTGAATCTCTGACATTTCCTAATCTGAGTTCTGGACTTTATGAGCCATGCAGGGCTCTCAGCAGCAGCCACAGTGCAAACTGCTGCTCCCAAGAGAGGGAGGGGACACAGCCCCTGGCAGGGCAGCTCTCAGGGGTGCCCTGAGCCCCCCCACTTTGCTCCAAGGCCAGGCATTTCCATGCTTTGCTCATGTTCCATGTTGCTGAGGGAGCTGCTCACTGCCTGCTGATCCCAGCACACGGCTGTGGAGGCATTGCCTGCTCACACAGAGCACAAGCTCTGCTAGATTTGAAATAATCTGGGTGCAAAGCAAAAGCCTGACGTGCAAAGCCACCATCCCAGGGCAGCTCTTGGTGCAGACCAGTCCTTCAGGGAGCAGCCAAGCACCACTGGCACCTGGACACACATCCTGCTTGAGCATGAGTGTTCTTCACCTTTATCTGCCACAGCAACGCACACCCAGACCCCTGCTGCAGCACTGAGGCTGTTCTCACTCTATTATACATGCCAACAACAAGGGGGGGAAAAATCAAAACAAAATTAATGCAAAGAACCAAATCATCACTGGGTTCTCACAGTCAAACAGCTTTTATGCTGCCCACCAGTGAATGTGACAGATCACAGCTCTTCAAGAGCATTCCCAGCTCAGACACCAAAATCCCAGGGCAGAGCTGGGCTTCTTTGTCCCATCTTGCTCAGAAACATTCTACCTGCCACCACCTTCTGCCACAACAAGATGTTCCACTCCACAGAGAAGTTTGCAGAGGATTCCTGGGGAGACCCTCCACCTTAAAAACGAGGTAAAGCACATTTGGGGTCTCCTCAGAAGATTGGGTAAATAAATCATGCAAACTCCGTCAGGTGCAAAATTCCTCCAGTTTTACACATCTGGCAGCTCGGCTTCTGGCAGACACTGGAGCCAAACCCAACAGCAAACACAGAGCTGACCTTCCAAGAAGGGTCTGGTGCAGGGCCCGCAGGGACAGGTGGGCTGGGCAGGGAGCTGGGCTGCAGCCGTGGCACAGGGGAGGGCACACACTCAGCACAGCATCGGCAGCGTGTGAGATGACTCAGATGGAGGAGCTCTGGCAGGAAGGACACACACCCAGGAGCTTCCTGAGCGGCTGTTCCCACACCCTGCAGCACTGACCCTGCACTCCCAGCACAACAGCACACTGCTCCTGGTGGGCACAGCACAGGGGTGTCCTCAGGCAGATCCCCCAGGTCCCTCAGTGCATCTCTCCCCAGCGGTGCTGCCTCTTGTGCCTAATCCAAACCCAGCAGGGACAACACCTCCAGAGTGCCCAGCTGGCTCAGGTGAACGGCACAGGGCCAATCCATTGCCCACTGCTGTGGGGAAGGGCCTGGCATGCCAAGCAGGCTGAGGAGGACGTGTGCTGTCCACACCATTCCCAGCAGAGTCTGGAAAGCAGCACAAGCCACACAGAGCTCGCTCTAATGCATCCCCACAGGATGCTGCAGATCCCACAGGATCCCACAGAAGGGGCAGAGATGTGACAGATGTGCTGCAGCAGCAAAGCATCGTGCAGCCCAGGCAGCAAGGATCCCTGTACCAAGGTGTTCCTGCCCTTTCCATTCTCCAGAAGAAGCACAACAGCTACAGCAGGCACAGGGTGCCCAGGGAGCACAGTCAGCCCCCAGCCACAACAAACCACACGGTCTCAGCCAAGCCACACAATCAGGAACCAGTGACTGCTCTTCCCACTTGTCTCCCTCCTAATCATCCCCACTTGGAAGGGCTGCATATTTTATTAGAGTGATTTTCCCCATCTATCATTAACAAAACCCCTCTCTGCTCCAGCAGCTCTGTCTGTACACAGAATTGTGCTTCTCCTTTAATCTCCAGCATCCCCACAACCCCAGGGCTCTGCAGTGTCAGTCCCTGCAGCAGGCAGGGAACAGTGCCCACAGCTCCTGCTAAGCCTGTGAGCACTGAGCCCCCTGCACAGCCATCACCTCAGCTGAGGCTCCAGCCAGCTCCAGCATCCCTCCCCTGCTCCAGGACAGCTTGGCTGCACCAAGAGAAAGGGCCACAAGCAGAAGTAACCCCCAGCAGGCACTTCCATCCTCCTGTACTACCTTCAGGAAGAGCCACCATGATGCTGGAGCTGTTGGGAAACCTTCCCACTGCTCAGCCCAGTAGGTGAGACCTGCAAAGGGATTTTCAGCCCATCACAGCTGCTCTACATGGTGGATGCTCCCTGTCTCCTCCAGGAAAACTGTATTAATGGACAGCTGCAAGCACTATCAAATATTTCCACTTTTAGTCCGGTTTTGCCCAGGCTCTAGAGCTCTGTGTCCATCACATACCAGAGCCCTAAAGAATCAGAAGTCTCCTCCCCACAGTGGCATGCAGGAGACCATCAGTAATGTAATCATTGCCTATCTTGGAAAAATGAAGGGTCTTCAGCCTAGTGCTGTTTGAGCACAGCTTCCCTGAATGCACCCCAGCTTCTGACTTTTCTCCAAACTCCTCAGGTTCTTCCCAGCCTTTGGGTCCCCAAACAGCCTGGCTGTACCTGTCAGCAGTCCCTGCTCCCCTCAGCCCTGGCTCAGCCCTTTGCACATCACAGCCCGAATCCACATGCTCCAAACGAAATCCCATCCAGACTGCCTCACAAACCACAGCACCACGGTGGCACCTCTGCTCCCTACTCCCCCTGCCACCCTCCTCATCCCCTCTGCTGCCTGCAGCAGCCAGTTCACCCAGCTCAGAAGGGGAGCTCTGCTGGGCCACTCGAGAAATCTCCCAAAAGCAATTACTCAGTACAGGCAACTTCCCAAGATCCACCAGCAACAAGTTTTTCTATCTGCTTTAAACATTCCCGAGCAGATTTTTCCCGGTGCTCATTTCATTGTGCCGCCCGGCAGTGCCAGGACCACGGATGGCATCGCTGACTGTATCCGCGATTCCCTCCGCCAGCCAGATCTGCAATCCCGTCGAGTTCGCCTGACAAGCCCCGTCTTGCAGGCGGCAGCGCTAGCGGGCACTAATTACCCCCTCCTGCCTTTATTTGCGCAGTCCCCGCATCAGCCTCTCCTCCGAGAGCGAGGCCCGGCACCGAGGGCCGCAGCAGCGCTTGGGCTCATCCTCCCCCAGCTCCGGTGCCACTCAGAGCCCGTGTGCGATGGGGAGCTCCTGCCCAGCTCCTGCCTCTCACCGGGGATGTTCCTCGCCTCCCTGGCAGCTCCAGGCTCTGCTCTCAAGCCTGGAGAAGCCGGCGGGGGGGGCGGCAGACAAAGAGGCGCTGAGGCTCCTGACAAAGCAGCGCGGCATCTCTGGGGGTCCGGCCGCCGCCGCTGGCACGGGCAGCCCGGGCAGGCGGACTGGGCAGATCCGCCAGGCACGGAGCGCTGCGAGGCGCAGGGTCAGCGGCCCCAGCCTCGGAGGGCACCGCAGACAGTGCTGTGCTCCTCGGCTTCCCGCTGGGGACCGTACCTGCCGCCCGCGGGAGCCGCAGGAGAAGCCGGGGCCGCCCCCGGTGCCGCTGACGTGTGCCCGGCATGTCGGTGCTGCCGGGGCACAGGGGAACGCGACACGGGAGCCCCGTGGAGCCCGGCCGGGCCCCCCCGGGTGCTCGAGGATCCCAACCCTGCTCCTTACTGCGGTGCCAACAGTCTGGCGGGACCACCGAGGCCATCTCCGTGACAGAGAAGCTCTGGCTCCATCTGCCCCGAGGGTCCCGGTTCTGCCCCTCACGGCAGGGGCCGAGGCTGCGGGTGGGCGGTCACTCGGGACCCCGCAAGTGGCGGGATACCGCGGGGAGAGCACCGGGGCCCCGTGTCCGGGCACTCACCTCCTGCGGCGGCTCGTCGGGCGGTTCGGGACCGGCCGGGGGCGAGCTGGGGGCAGCCGGCACCGGCGGCGGCGGCGAGGGGCTGGCGGGCACCTTTTCCACCGCCTCCACCTTGATGAGCCGGTGCTTGGGCGAGACGTAGCGGGGCCCGTCGGGGGCGGCGGCGGGCGGCGGGCCGCTGTAGGGGTCCTCGAAGTCGCGCTCCTTCTGCAGCCGGTAGGCCGCCACGATGTCGGGCTGGGCGGCGGCCAGCGGCTCGGCCGCGCCCCCGGGCGGCAGGGGCGGCTGAGGCGGCGGCCCGGCGCGGTAGTCGGGCTTGGGCGGCGCGGGCGGCGCGGGCCGGGCGCTGCGGAAGCCCAGGTGCTCGCGGAGCCAGCGGGCCATGGTGCCCACGCACTGCGGGGCCCCGCCGGCCCCCGCCCCGCCGCTGCAGCCGCCGCGCTCCGAGCCGGCCGCTCCGCTCAGCAGCATCGGCGCCGGCGGACTGAGCGCGGCGGCGGAGCTCGGGGGGGGCGCGGGGGAGGCGGCCAGTGCCACCTGCCGGAGCGCCGGCTGCGGGGCCTCCCCCGCCCCGCCCGCCGCACCGCGGCCCCGCGCCCGCTCCCCCCCGCGCGGCCCTCGGCGCGGCCCGGCCTCCCCGGCCCGCCTCCCCCGGGGCCCGCCCCGCTCCCGCCGCCTTCCGCCGCGCCCGGCCCTCCTCGGCGCTCCGGGCCGGCCCCCGCTCCTGGGCTGAGGGCTGGCGGCTCCCTCCCGGCGGGTCCGGGCCCGATCCGGCACCCGGGGAAAGGCCCCCGGGGAGCAGGGCGGTGAGGGGTCCCTCATGGGATCACAGAATGAGTTGGGCTGGAAGGGGCCCCCGAGGGCCGTGCAGTCCCGCTGCCCGGGAGGTGTTTGGTGGGAGCAGCCCCGTGCGGGACCCCCGGAGCAGCTCAGTCCAGGGAAACACTGAAACACGAGGCTGGCCTGTGGACCGCCACAAGAAACCCTGCGGGAAAGGGTGAGCAGGGACAAGGCAGGGAAGTGCTTGGGAGGAACGCTGAGTTCAGGCTGGATGTGCAGAGACATTGGAGTGAGAGTGCAGGGCTGATCTCCTGCACGGGGGCTGGGGGTCATCCCCTGGGATGCAGTGGGAATGGGGCACTGGGAGCAGTCTGTTGGGGCATGGCAGCAGAGCCACAAAAAACACGCTAACACACGTTCTGAGTGCTCCCCCTGGACACAGCCATCACCAGCCGGCAGCTCACCCACCACCGAGACCATCTCCCCATCCTCTCCAATGCCCCAGCAGCCCTGTCTCCAGACCTATGCCCACAAATCCTTCCCATCCCTTCCTAAATACACACCATCACCCAAACCTGCTTCCAGGCTCAGAAGCTGAATCCCCTGAAGGCCATGAAGAAAGAAAAGGGCCAGGTGCTCTAAGAGCAGGACCCCCACAGAGGTCTCACTGCAAGCTGTGAAGCTCACAGGGAGCAGGGGCAGGTGCCACAGTGTGTCCCTGTGTGTCCTCACACCTCGAGCCATGGCCCTGCACAGTGTGGGGACAGATGCTGGCATCTTGCTCTCAGGGTGCCTAGCTGGGAGAGGTTTCTCATGGTGACCTCCTTCCTACCAGCCCTGTGCAGGAGGGACAGCGAGTATGGGGCTGCAAGGAACTGAGCTTTCTGTGCCAGCCTGACACAATACATGCCCAACATATGCCCAACATGAGCCCACTGAGTCCCACATTTCCTTGAGCACACTCCTGCTTGAGAAACACATCCAAATTTTCCAAATTTGCCAGGTCCATGTGGACACCGTGGGAGCTTCCTCCAAAGGGAGAAGACAGCCATGAAACCCAGAAAACAGTGCTGGAAATTTCAAAGCATGCGGATTGCAAGATGCAAAAGGCAGCAGGAGAAAAAGCATCTGTGAGGAACAAAGTGATCACCAGGCAGTGTTTGCAGCAGTCTAGCAGCAGACCTCGCTCTCAGGCTCTCAGATGGAGATGAAGAGACTTATTAAAATGCAGAAAAGACAGAGATTCTCAATAAATTTGCCTGTCCAGCATTTGGAAGGAAGCAGGGCTAATGGCACTTGAGATTGAAAGCGCTTCCACCCTCTATTAGTAACCAAGGAGGATGTTCAGCAGCAGCTGTTGGAGATGGCTCTTGTTAAATCCTCAGGCCTGGCAAACACACGCTCGGTGTCTCCAGAGAGGAGACTGAGCAGGGATCTAGCTTGTGGTGGTGTTTGGTTTTTAAAATACTGCCATATTAGAGGAATTGCAAAGGTTCTTCCTTCTCATCCAGTGCTGGCACGTGCCCCACATCCCTCCCTCCTTGGAGAGGCAGCTGTGCCGAGCCGTGCTGGGGTTTGACAAAGGTCTGTGGTCCATGCAGGACCCCAGCACCTCCTCACCATTTGCTGGGCCTGTTTCTCCTCCAGGCTTGCCCAATGTAGCCCTGATCTCTGATCTGTGCCTCTGAGGGATCCCCTTCTCACTTCAGGCCTCAGCAGAGCTTGGAGGGGCATCAAAGTCCCTGGACTCACCCGAGCCCTCAGATTTGGGCTTCCCCTTGGCCAAACCTCCCAGGCAGCAGCACAGGCAGCAGGTGGAGAGAGCACAGCTGAGGTGAGAGCCCCCTGGGAGACCCCTTTGTGCTTGGGGAGCTTTAGGGAGCTCCAGAAGGAGACCCAATGACCTTACCACCTGCAAGGCCTGGCACAGGCACAGGCTGCTCGTGTTCTATTCTGCAGCCACGACGAGAGGCTGGTGACATCGCTCTGTTCACAGTGCCTCACTTCAGGCTTGGAGGAGCAGTGGCAGATTTCTACATTCTCCTGCCAAAGCCAGAATCTGTCTGCAGCTCGTGTGCAGCTGGTGCTGCTCCAATCCCAAGTGTTTGCTCTCTCCCTACCTTATTCCTGTTGGGACCCAGGTTTGGTGGCTGCACTGCAGAGACTGCCCCCGACACCTCAGCGGTGGCTGTGATGCCACTCTGCCTGTGGGTCACTGTGACAGATGGCTGTCATGGGGTGCTCTGGGGACTGGCAGATGGGAGAGGATGGGGGAGCACAGGCTGCACCGCTTGCGTGCCAGACTCCACATTTCAGCTTCTCTCTCATGCGTCCCCAGGTAGGACGTGCAGCCCTGGGGGCTGCCTGCACTGCTCACAGCCCATGGAGCCCCAAGGAGGGAGGGAAGGGTGGCTGTGAAGCTGCACACAGTCCTCAGACAGGAATATAACAACCCGTGGCTGTGCAGAAGTGATTTCTGGTTCACTCTGAGGGACCACAGGAGCAGGGGAGGCAGAAGGGCTTTCTGCAAGGATGCAGGGCTGATCCTCTGCACTGGAATCTGCTCCCACCCTGTTCTCCACCTCTGAAGGCTCCAGAGCTCTTTGCTGAGATCTCCAGGCTGGTGCTGACAGCATTGCCCTTCCTCTTACCAAGGGAGCTGCTTGCCTGGGTAAATCCAGACAGGTCAGAGCATGCAGCAGGAAGAAGAATCCAGGTAATGTCTTCCGGGCTGCTGCCAGCCCAGCGGAGAGCTGTGTGCATCCTCATCCATCCTCCGGGGCCTGAGGAGCCTGGAGTGTTCCTGGTGCCCACCGCAGCTGGGGACAGGAGCCCTGTGTGGCAGCTGGGCCGAGAGCAGAGCACAGCATTCCCTGGGCTGAGGAGGGATGGTGCCGGGTGTCGTGGCACAGCTTCCCCTCAGTGTAACCCGGGTGGTGCGGGCACAGCAGCTTCCTGTGACTCAGAGTCCCTGCCCTACACACTCCCGGCTGACTCAGCCCGGCTCATGTGGGGGCTGGAGCTGGCACTGGCCCTCGTGTCACCTGAGTCAGGTGCTGGGTCCGCTCCATCGACCCTGCAGCTCCTGCATCTCCAGCTGCTTCTTCCACAGCCTCAAACAAAAGCCATTTGCAGGAGGTTTGGAGTGGATGTGTGCCTGCTCCTCTCCTCCCCGGGAGCAACCCGCATCCACCCCACCGTGCAGCACAGCAGGGACCGAGGGGATGTCACCTCTGCTGGGTGACAGCCGAACCATCTCCGGGCTCTGGGTACAGCAGGGGACGTGAGGACTGGAAGGTGGCAACTGTGGCACCAGAATTGCTTCCTGGGAGGCAGCCAGGGAGTCCCAGGCTGATAAATGACACATCTGTTCTCTGCAAATGAACAAAAATTGGCATACGGAGGAGGAAACTGGCATCGTTAGGGAACAGATGGATAAATATGACATATTGGGGAAGAGTCGATACAGCTCTCTTGCAGTGAATTTCTCTTTTCTCTTTCTTGGAAAAAGCCAGCAGGCCCCTGAGGTGATCCAGCAGAAGTCCCTGCTTTTCCACACACAAGATGAGGTCAACGGCAAAATCTGCAATAATATTGAATTATTCTGGAAATTGTGGATGCGTGCTAAGCATTGCAGGAGGACTTTGAGAGGCTTAGGAAGCTGACAATAAAATGAGACAAAAGGCAGTGTTAGGGAAAACCAAGCCCAGGCTCTTGTCCACAGTGATGGGTTCTGAGACTGGGAGCTCTGACAGTCTGTGAAACTGTCCCCTCAGCAAAAGTCACAACCTCAAAGACTCTCTGACAAGCTGATAGGAAGGGTCAGCAAAAAGGAGAGATGAAATCAGAGATGTCGCTATTCCCTAGCCAGTCCCAGTCTACGTGCATTTCTGGTCCCCCTGTTCCAAGGATACAGCAGAGCTGGAAAATGTGCAGAGAAGGGCAGCAGGAGGATCCAAGGTCCCTGCACATGGGGTCCCTGAAGGACCAAGGCTCTTTGGCACAGGAAGGAGAGAGCTGGGATCACAGAGCAGAGATCAGCACAGCAGGGGGAGGTGGGAGAGGCTGAAATAACAGTGATAACACAAGGAGGAGACTCAGCACACAGGGGCTGCTGCAGATGCTGTGTGGTTTAGGAACAAAACCACACAAATCCACAGAAATAAAAAATCCATAAATACATATTAAACACAAGGACTAGCACAAAGGAGACTTGTGAGATTTTAGAGGCAGGGATGGTGTCCAGGGAAAGTGTTGCTACACATTTGCACCAGGACACCATCAAAGCCTGGGCAGGATATGCACAAAGCATGTGGAGCAAATTTCTGCAGGCACTTTTTGTTGCTCTCCAGCCTTTCTGTGAAAAAAAGAAATTGTTCTGCAGTTGATAGTATAATTGAGGCAATGCTAATTGACCAAAAGAAGAGATGACAACTTGCTGAAAGACTTGGAGCCAGATCCATTGGCCATCCCCTGAAGCCTGGTCCCTGCCTCTGCTCTCTGCACTGACAGCCTCTGCACATCAGCACCCGAGTGTCACAGCTGCTCTGTATGTGGTCCATCATCTCATTAACACTTTGATGAGGTGGGGAGAGCACTGGGCAACTTCATTTCCACAGGTTCAGGTGCAGCACGCTGGAGACAGGCCAGTGAGAGAGCTGGGTGACAATAGAGGAGAGAAAAATGACTGCAGGACTGACACCCACAGGGGGGAAACACTTCTTTTGCTGACAAATGCAAGGTTTGAGGGAAATTTCCAAGCAGCCATTATGTAAACTCTTTGATGGTTTTTTTGGGTTTATTTTTTGGTTTTTTTGCAAAATCATTTTGTGTGGGCTCAAGTCCCAGAGAGCTGAATTCTCCCCACTCAGGTCTCCTGGGGACAGGGGAAGCAAGACACAGGAGCTTTCCTGGAACAAAACCAGGATCATGACAGGAAAACCTCCTACCAGATGCTGGCTCGGTGGCAACAGCTCTGTGCTATCATGCAAATTGCATGGCCTCACCCAGCCAGCCACTCCACACTCTGACAGCCAGGTGCATGCTCTGGGGCTTCAACCACAGCACAAATTCAGTGCCTTCATTGCTGGCCCTCCATTTTTGGCTTTTATTTGCTCTTACCAAAGGGTTTGATCCTGCAAGGACAAAACAGCATCCAGCTGGGATAAAATGCCTGAATCCCTCCTCTGAATGAATGAAGGAAATGGGGCCAGCTGTGAGAGCATGGATCTGAACTCAATAGCAAGTGGTAAAGTGGAATTGATTGGAGCTGCCTGCCCTCATCGATCTGAGGCTGAGCAAACGAAGGAGCTGGAGCATTTGCAGCTCAATCAGAGCCGTGAGCTGCTGGGGGCTGTGCTGGGGGCTGGCAGGGGACCTCAGTGCCCCAGGAAGGGGTTAATGGTGGGTTTGATTAATCCAGCTGCAACAGCCATGCTCTCACAGCTGGGTCCTTCTCCAGACAGCTTTATGTTGCCTGTGGGCAACACCCACCCTGGTATCTCCTTATATCTCTTAATAGGGCTGTCATCAGCTGTCAGGAAGATGGGCTCCGTGCACAAGAGCAAAACAGTGGCCATTGCTCCCACAGAGAGGGGATCAATTGCAATTGCCACCAGCCCCATTTCTCTGGAAGGGCTGAGAGGCAGAAAATGAAGGTGAATTCAGAGATGAGTGCAAGGAGTGGGGAGGTGAGGGCTGGCAGGCTGCCTGGCACCTCATGGGGGCCTGTCCTGTGCCCATTCAGCAGCACAAGCCTGGGTTAGGGCTGGCTGTGTGCAGGCCATAAATCCCTGCAGTGGGAGGAGGCTCCTGCAGTGCACACAGAGTGGGAGCTGGGGCTGGCAGCTGGCATCAGGCAGGGCACACACAGACATGCCCAGCTTTTGTTTAGGGCTGCAGGATGGCTGCATCTCCCCTGGGATGCTTTCCTCACGTTCCATCTTCAGCTGGATGCTGGACACACCAGGGAAGAGCTCAAGAGGCTGCTCTGGGCTGGACTCCCTGGGTTTTGGACAGGACAGCTTTGATAAATCCCTGCTCCATACATTTTGGGTACAATTTTCTTTGATTTCTGAGCGTTGGAGCCAGGCAAGGGCATGTCAAAATACAACCAAGCAGACAATCTTTCTGTTAGATCCTGTTTGCCTTCCCTTCCAGTTTTCTTGCTGGCAGACTGGAAAATATCCTTTGATGTTCAGGCTTTGGAAGAACCAGGACCCACCTCATGTGCTATTATGGGCTCATAAAGCCTCTGGAGAGCATCACAGCTGAACACTCCTGTCAAGGAATGCTCAAGTTCTTCTCATTCAGTCCTCAGTGCATGTCTCATGAGCTACAATCACAGAATGGTGGTTTGGGTCAGAAGGGACCTTAAAGCCCATCTCAATCCATGCCCTGCCATGGGCAGGGACACCTGCCATCATCCCAGGGTGCTCCAAGCCCTGTCCAGCCTGGCCTGGGACACTTCCAGGGATGGGGCAGCCACAGCTGCTCTGGGCACTCTGTGCCAGGGCCTCACCACCCTCTCAGCCAAGAATTCCTTCCCAATATCCCATCTGACCCTGCCCTCTGGCTGTGGGAAACCATTTCCCCTTGTGTTGTTACTCCAGGCTTTGTCCAAATCCCCTCCCCAGCTCTCCTGGAGTCCCTTCAGACCCTGGAAGGGGCTTTAAGGTCTCCCTGGAGCCTTCTCCAGGTTAAGCCCCTCACTTCTCCCAGCCTGGCTCCAGAGCAGAGGGGCTCCAGCCCTCAGGGCATCTTGGTGGCCCTAGAAGAGGATGGTGGGCACAGCATGAGGTCAGGTTGATGGCAATTGTCTCCCAAATCAGGTGTTTTGTCCTTCACTCCTAAAACCCACACAGACCTTCACTTTCAAGTTGTCCCAGCCCTAGAACCTTTCCCTGCTCCTGCTCCAGCATCCAGCTCTGCCCCAGCAGCACCCATGGGATGCTGGCCATGATGGTAGAGTTGCTCTGATTTCCTTAGGAAGGAAGGTGGGATTTCCACAGCAGAGCAATTTCCAAGTTGGATTAGTGGCCTCTGAATAGGCAGAGAGGACAGCACTGGCCTGCACCCCTGCTTTTCCATCAGCAGTAAAACACAGAGCACCTCCTCAGGTCCATCCTGCCTGCCCAGCACCAGCGCTGCTGCTGGGGCTGCTTCAGCAATCTGAGAGCAAAGAGGAGGTGGTGGGGATTGCTCTGCCTGCCAGCTGCCTTCCTGAGCCTGGGAAAGGAGACCAGGGGCTGCCCAGGGAGGGAGCAGCTGGGGAGGCTGCTGGAGGGGCAGAGCAACCTGGACAGCCGTGCAGTGATGAATTGTGCTTGTCCCTCTGCCAGCTGCAGGATTTATATTTGTGCCACAGAGTGGCAATGTCCGGGTACAGCAGCGCTCTCTGTCTGGCTGCACTGGTGTTTTGGCATTCCAGGCACCTTTAAATCCCACTGAATGCAACCCACAGGCATCAGAGGGCTCAGAGAAAGGACATTGAGGGGCAGAGCAGGGTGGGAAGAGCCTGGAGCACCATCCTGGCTGGGTGCTGACATCCCAAAGGGATCAGGTTACCCAGCAGACACATGGGGCTCTCAGTGCTCCCACAAACTCATCTCTTTTCCTCCATACTGGCAGGTCCAAAACATCTGGACTAAAAAGCACGTGGCAAAGGGGGGTTGGGCCCTGACAACCAGGCAAGGTCCCTTAGGAGTGCTCTCATTCCAGTTCTGATGGGAGGGCAGCCTACAGCAGAAAGTTGCTGGGACAGGACACCACTGATGCCAGCGATGGGTGGCAGCAGTTTCTCACCTCCTCCTTCTCATCCACACCCCATACCTTATCTCTGGTCCTTTTGCACCTCCCTGCTTACTTCCCCGTTTGGCTGACTCTCCTGGATGGCTGCAGTGTTATCTCAACCATGCCCGTTCCAGCAGTTGAGGTCATTGTAATTCTGTCAACTTCCACATTCATGAAACATCTGCCAAGAAGCCAAATCACAGCCCTGCTGCCTCCTCCAGGGCACCAAGGAGCCCACACTGCGTGCCCTGGGTGAGCAGTGCCCAGCACCCACCCAAACGTGGGCTGTGCCTCCTGCCAGGCCAGGAGCTGGGACAAAGCCATGGTGGCACCAGCCTCAGGGGTCCCACTCCACAGCTCAGCTACACCTGACCTGCAGGTGTCTGTTGGTTGGATTTGTGTCCTTGGTGCAGCAAAGAGGATGATGATGGTGTCAAACCCTTCGGGCATGGGAGGAGAACCACATATCTGCTTCCAGTGTCGCTGCACCTGCTTTGTTCCAGCATAAGGGCACAGATGGGGACAGGGCTGGACTCAGATGAACAAAAGCAGTATTCCTGCAGCCCCATTAGAGGCATGGACTGGGATCCCCATGGACTGGGATCCTGGCATGTGCTCAGGAGAGGAAGAAAGGTGGGACTGGGGCAGGACAGTAGCACATGGGCACTCAGGTCATTCAGAGTGACACCCCTTCAGTGACACCCTGGCCAGCCAGTTTGACATGGGAGAGCATCTCCCCCTGCAAAGGATCCCAGCATTGCTGAGGGACCATTGGTGCGTACCAGCAAACTGCTGAGGACAGGACGAGGTGGGCACAGACAAAGGGAGAACACAAAAAACCATTCTGTCTTCCCCACCTCTCTGAGCTCTCTCGGGCTGGTTGTGACCAAGATGAGCTCAGCATGGCAGGAGCAATTACTTCACAGAGTAATCAAGGCACACAGGGCATTTCACCAGTTTGCCCCAAGCCTCAGGAAGACCATTGTAGATGTAGGATTTTGCAGCTGCAGCAGATACACCAGGAGGATGGGGTGCAGGGACATGGCCAGCAGGGTTGTAGGAGTCCCCTGCCACTCCCTGTATCCCCTCCCTTGTGTGTGTATGACACTCAATGAGTTCATCCCATGTGAAGGAGCTGATGTTTCTATGACCAGCTCCAGTTCTTCAGAAGGAATGAGTCATGCTGCGATAACTCTGAAATATTTTACGTCAGGAAATCTTTTTGATCCCAGGTGTTTGGAATTCTTTGCATATCTGTGAAAATGAAAGAACCTTTAGTACTGGGAGCAGGAAAGCAGCAGCAGTGGTGGGAGCAGAGCCATTAGGTATCGATATGTGCTTGAGCAGGAGAACAAGGAGTCCAGCACAGACTGATACCTCTTGCTGTTTCAGGGGCATAAAATCCTTAGTCTCTCTCTTTTCTCCCATCCCTCTGTGCCCAGTCGTCATTAATCCTGTGGTTGGGAGAAACTTTACTCCCTGAGAAATACGCAGGGGAGCGAGGGAGGTAAGGTTACAGCTGGGGAGCGGGGTTACCCTCGGATACGGAGATGAGGGGAAGGGTCAGGCTCAGGGTCAGAGCAGGGAGTTGGGCTGAGGGCAGAGGATGAAGGTGAGGGGGTGAGCGCCGCAGTGGGGTCAGACACGGAGCGAGGCTCGGGGCTGGGGCAGGCAGTGGCTGAGGGCCGTGAGAGCTCCGGGGCTCAGCCCGGGGCCCTTCACCAGCGCCCCGGCCGTGCACGGGGAACGCGGGACGGAGCTGCGGAGCTGCGCCCGGGGAATGCCCGCGGG
>JAHXMQ010000066.1:1531589-1576292 GCA_020466415.1 Ammodramus savannarum pratensis
CTCCGGTTTTTTGTCACGTCGCGCCAATATTTCATTTTTCTTTCTTGTTTTCTGTCGGTTGCCAGCGAGGCTGCGGGGCTGCGCTGGGCCCGGCGCGGGGCGGTCCGCGGGCCCCGGGGAGAGAAGGAGCGGAGGGACTGAAAACAATAAAATCACATATGATGAAAAAACCCCATAAAAGTAGAAATAATAAATTAAGTAATAAAATTAAATTTTAAAATACACGAAAATAAGAGGAGAGGAAAGAATAAGGTTAAATTAAGAGTAAAATTAATATATATATAAAAAATAAAATTGTAAAAACAAGTTAGAATAAAATATATATTTAAAAATTAATAAAATTATACAACTATATTAAGTAAAATAAAAGTAAATAAAATAACTGCATAATTAAATTTAAAGTAATATAAAATGAACTATTAAAATGAACTATTAAAATAAAATATAATAGAAAAAACTAAACGAAAAATAGCATTTGATGACATGAAGGTAAATAAAGAAATAAAAAATTTAAAATTGAATAGAAGAAAATGAAAGAAAATATTATTAAGAATAAAACAGTAAAAATTAAAAACTAAAATGAAAATTTAGTTATGTTAAACAGATAAAATGGAGTTAAATGAAAATAAATAAACTAAATTAAAAAATTTGAAATAAATTAAAAATACTAAAGTGAGGTTGAAAATAATAAGCGAGAACATCAAAATTAAAATATGAAATAGACCAATGAGTCTGTTGAGGGGAAACGGTCAAAAAAAAGAGAGCCCGTGTGCCGTGGTACCGCCGGGCGATGCCGTGACTCGGATTCGAACCGAGGTTGCTGCGGCCACAACGCAGAGTACTAACCACTATACGATCACGGCGCGCTACCGGGGCTCTGTGGCGGCGGGTCGGCGCGGCGGCAGTTGTGTGTGAGGGCGCTGACGTGAGGCGGGGCGGGCCTGCGTGTGGGTGAGGCGGGAGCGGCAGAGCGGGGCCGGCTCGGGGTGTCCCCTGGTCACACTTGGGGCTGCCTCTGATGTGCTGTGAGTGTCACACGCCGGGCTGACTCTGGGTGAGCCGTGCCACACGCGGGGCCGGCTCTGGGTGTGCCGCGAATGCCACACCGGGGCTGGCTCTGGATGACCCGTGAGTGACACAACACGCCAGGCTGGCTCTAGGAGTGCCGTGCCGTGAGTGGCACACTGGGGCTGCCTCTGAGTGCCCTGTGAGTGTCACACTGGGGCTGCCTCTGGGTGTCCCCTGTCACAGCGGGGCCAGCTTGTCACACTGTCCCCTTGTCACACTGGGGCTTTCTCTGGGTGTCCCGTGTCACACGCTGGGCTGGGGGACCTCGCCGAGGCGCGGTGAGGCAGCTCAGCCCAGCGTGGCAGCCGCCGCTTTCACGGTGTCTCCCTCCCTTTGTCGCCCCACGCTGCCCGGCGGCATCGCGCCCTCGCTCCGCAGCCCTGGGCAGCTCTAGCGGGATTGAATGGGCCGAATCCTCAGGGAGAAGGCGCGGGGCTGGCACCGAGCGCGGTTTGTTTACGGGCGGCGTGTGCACATGGTGCCCTGAGCGCCCCGTGCTATCGCCAATCACCAATGCCTGAACTGGTTCCTGCCAAACCCGGTTTGGCACCCTCGGAGCCACATCACCGTTCCCTGTGCAAACAAAGTGCGGGAGGTGCCAGCAGAGTGCACAAACCTGGGCATTGGGTTCCCATCATCTGTGTGAAAAGGGCGTTTCGGACACACTGTGCACGGTGATGCGTTTGTTGGCTTCCACCCCGTCCCCCTCGGGGACCAGGGCACATGGCTTCATGCCACTGAAGCCTTGGAGGCCACGTGTGGCACGCTCTGTTTTCCTTTGTGAAACATTTCCCGGGGTGGGGTAAAAGTTTGATTTCTACTTTCAATATCTTTTCTGCAGGCTGGTTTTGCCAAGGGGGAAAGTCCCGCGGCTGCCCCTCCTTTGGATGGCACGGAGCCCTGCCCGGCCACGCCGCTGGGCTTCCCTGCCCGCCCTTCCCGGCAGCCGGGCGTGAGCCCCGGGCGGAGCGGCGGCCCCAGCCCAGCTCTTTGGACCGAGCTGTTAATGGGTAACCGGACACGGGCCCGGCAGCTGCGGGGCCGGCGGGGCTGAGGGTGAGTGCCGGGGGACGGCGGTGCCAGGGCGGGGGAGCCGTGAGGACACGGAGGGCACGAGGCCACGGGGGCGCGATGGCTCGGGGGATGAGGGACACGGGGCAGGGGGTGCCGCGGGCACGCTGCTCCAGAGGCTGCGGGGGACACAAGGAGCGGGAGTGAGCAGGGACACAGGTATGCAGGGGACAGCCGTCTGCTTCCTCCCTCATTATCTCCTGTCCCTGTGGTCCAGCTCCTGACGGGACAGCAGCCAATGAGACTGCACCAAAACAAAGAGATTTTGGGGCTGGCAGGGTGGGGGACAAGGAGGTGGCAGCAGCCCTGGCAGGCACTGAGCCTGAGATGGGGATAGTCCTGGAACTCCGTGAGATCCTGGGGGGGTCACTGAGCCCAGACAGGCACAGGAGAGTGTCCTTGGAGTGGTGATGGACTTGGGGAGGGCAGTCCTCCTGATCTGTGCCAGGGTCCTGAAGACACATCCCTGAGCACCAGGAGCACCAGGAGCACCAGGAGCACCGGTGATGTTGGAGGCCCTGGGTTCCCTCCATGGCCCTGGGTCCTGCCCTGCTGCTGAGGAGCCATGAACCCAGGGACACACTGGGCCAGGACACTCCAGTGTGGTGGCTCTGCCAGCCTGTGGAGCCCTGGCCACTCCACCTTCAGCTGCCATGAGGTGCCATGATGAGGAGGATGTTCTCCAAAATTCACCTTCATCTGCTGCGTTTGGGGCTGAGTCTTTCCCTTCAGTGGACATTGAGAGAAACTGGCGATGACCCTGTGATCTCCTCCTTCTTCACACAGAGCTCTGCAATTCTCCTCAAAGCAAAGACAACATCTTACTGCCTCTGTGCTCACACAGAAGTGCTTCTACAGTCGATCACTGCCTTGCCTGCGACTCTCTGCTCTTCCCTCAGCCTTCTCCAGGTAGGGGAATCGGGTGGGTGCCCAAATGGGATGCTCCAAGGCTTCCTGCCCTGGCATAACACTGGTTCTTCTGGGTTTGCTGGACCAGTTCTCCCAGTATGATTCTCTTTTAGGACCAATCCCTATGCAAACTATCAGCCATTCCTACAGCTCGTTCCTTCACTGTGTTAATTATCAGCATGAAAGGATCTTCTTCCTCATCTTACTTGGTTGTACCAAGACCTTTTGAGGATGAAGGATACTTTTTGAAAAATCCCTCTTGCAAAGGTGTTGCGTTGTGATTTCAGGGTTTACCTCAGAAACCTGGTACCTCCCCTGATAATTTCCTCCCAGGTGTGTCAGTCACCTCTCCTTTCCCTGGAGCACTGTCTGTCAATGCTGGAATTCCAGAAGGGCTTTGAGTGATTGGCAGATTCAAAGGATGCTCTCTACCCTGGGGGGACATTGGGCCATGCAGGTGTCCTTTGTCCCTTGAGACCTCCCCTCCTGTGCCTGGTTGGTGGGATTCCTACCCATTCCCTCCCCTCTCCCCGGGGTTAAAAGAGCCAGCAGCCACGAGGTCTGAGAGTTCTGTTGCTGCATTCAGAGGCCTGCGGGCCAGAATAAACTCTGGATTAAAACTCTCCATCAGAACCGACTCCTCTCCTTCACCATCACCATAAAGCTTCTCTGCCAGAGCCTCCATCCTGCCACCACCAGAGCTCCTGCAAGCCTGGATCTGCCTCCATGTGCTGAGCTGCAGCACCCAGCCAGCCAAAAGTGTCTCTGAGGTGAAAACACCACAGTGCCACTGTTTGGTTCAGCACCAAGGGCCAGATAAACTCAGGCACATCCTGTCCAGCTATATTGGGATTATTCCAATACAAAGAGGCTCACAGGGACTGGTGGGCACTGTCACTGGCTTGGAGGAGGAGTACCAGCACTCCCTGCTGCACACAGTCCTCTCCTGTGATTCCTTGGAAGCACAGCCAAGACCTCTCTAGAGTTACAGGAGAACAGGAATTCAGCCCACCAGCACCATGGCCTGAGGACCCCTCAGCATGGTCCCTCGATGTGCTGGGGCAGGACCTGCTCTGAACACTGACTGCAAGGGGTGTTCTCCTCTCAGGGCCCAAAAACTGAAAAGCAGAGTGGGACATTTGAGCTTCCCAGAGGTGATCCCATTTTGCTCTTCCCAACCAGCATCGGACCCTCCCGGGATTTCCCATATGCACTGAAGCAAAGGAACTTCTGGAGATGGAAGGAAACCAGATAACCCTGGACAACCTTGACAAGGGCACAGATAACCCAGCTTTCAGCTTGGAGGTAAGTTCCCCTTCCCTTCCCTTCCCTTCTCTTCCCTTCCCTTCCCTTCCCTTCCCTTCCCTTCCCTTCCCTTCCCTTCCCTTCCCTTCCCTTCCCTTCCCTTCCCTTCCCTTCCCTTCCCTTCCCTTCCCTTCCCTTCCCTTCCCAGTGCTCAGTTAATGGTGTTTTCCAGGCAGAGAACAGACACTATGAGGAATGTGGTGGTCCATGCAGTGAGAACCAAGAGGAGAGAAGAGAAGGGAAAGGGAGATTCTCCTCCTACTGCAGGTGGGATGGTCTGCACAGATGTGTCAGCTCTGCCAGAGTACAAACCAGGTTTGGGAGCAGAGTAGGGTGGTACTGAGGTGGGGACAGTGTCTGATGGCTCTGTGTGGCCCTGTAGGGTGCCACAGGCAGGTGTCTGTCCCCATAGCAGGTGATGGTGAGCGTGCTGGGGTTCCTCAGCATGGCCCACTGTACCGTCTCCTGCTGCTGGCAGTGCCCAGCGGGAGCCACGCTCATGGCCTGGCTCTGTGGGTTGGTGCACTTGGGGTGGTTTGGCTTGGGCTGATCTTCCTGTCCATCTTCTGCGTCTCTCCTGCCTCTGGCACGTGACTCTCCCCAGGAAGGCCCTGCAGCCAGCATCCAAGGCCCAGCATTTCTGCAAGGCTCATGCCAAGGTGCTGAGAAGAGTTCTCCTGGGGCTCCTTGCAGTAGGTGAGGATTTGCTGTCACTGAGACTCCACATCCCCACCCCTTTGGCTGTCTGTGCCTCCAGACTCCACTGCCTGAGCACTGTCCAGTGTGTGGAGGTTGTACCCACCCCCAGCAGCCTCACTGCCCCCTCCTCAGCCCACCACTGCTGCCCAGTTCTACCTTCATTCACCTCCCTGTCCCCCTGCCCTTTCTCCACCTGCCCAAAGGGTTTACTGTGCCCCTGCTGCTCCCTGCTGCAGTGGTGCTCTTAAGCTCTCCTCACGCAAAGATGGGATCCTCAAGGGTGGCCAGGGAAGGACATTGGGAGGAAATGAACCTTGTGGTTGGCCCCAGTGAGTTATGGACCTGTGATCCTACAGCCCTGATGTTTCTGACTCCCAATGTGCCTTCTCCAGCCTACCTGTGCTACTTCATTGCGGCCTGCTACCTCAACTTCCAGCGAGCCCTTGCCCTGGTGGTGATAACTGCTGTGGTTGTCTTCTTCATCTGCTGGGAGCTCTTCCAGAAGCACTGTGGGGCAAAGGTTCTGCTGCTCCTCCGCCCCGTTGGGAAGTGCTTCCAAAAGGTCTGGCCATGGCTGAAATGGTGAGTCAGGAGAAGGAAGGGCCAGATCCCTCCCAGCACCTGGGTTCCCTGCCATGGCTCTGCATGTGCCAGGCTGGCACCTGGGGACCACTTACAAGCGTTGCAGAGCTGTCTGTGTGCTCTGCCTCAGTAGTGATGGCTGTTCACAGCCTCACTTGTGCCTGAGCCCCAGGTTTCTGCACCTTGCAGTGGCAATTCCATCACAGTGGGCTCCTGCCCTTCATGAGCTTCCCTCCCTGTGGGGACATGGTCTTGCTGACAGTCTGGGGTTTCCTCTGCAGGCTCCTGTGGGTGGCCCTCCTGGCAGGCCTGATTGTGTGGCTGGTTTTGGACACTGGCAGAAACCCAGAGCAGCTCATCTCATTAGGTGGATTCTCCGTTCTGGTGCTGTTCCTGTTTGCCTGCTCCAAGCACCACGGTGCGGTATGTGTTTCAGGTGTGACTGACCATCAGGCCCCTTGCAGGAGGTGACACCCAGCACTGGAGAAGCTCTTTGTTCCCCCTGGTATCCCCTTCTCTGGAGGAAGCAGAAGCCCAGCAGAGCTGGGCAGAGCTGGGTGCAGCCTGAGGAGCTGAACTGGTTGGGTGGATAGACCCCAAAGCCACCTCACTGCTCTTCGTCCCATTGCTCTCCTTCCCACTTCCCAACCCAGGGCTCCCCTGCATGCCTCTGTCCTGCTTTCTGCCATGTGGGTGAGACCCAGAAACCCAGCACCAGACCCACACCTGGGCTTCAGGTGCCTTGGGAGCCTTGGTCAGAAGGGATTGAAATCCTGGTGGCTTTCAGCCCAAACTGCTGCAATGCTTTGGGCAGTCTCTCCTTTGCTCCTCCAACGGGTTATTGAACAAACAGTTTCAATCTAGCAGCTCTGTGCTACCAATCATCATAAGTTCTTTGTGTTTGTATCCCTGGCAGGTTATGTTCCAGCCAGTTCCAGAGTCTCACCAACTCACTTCTGGCTCTGTCACCAACCCACATTTGTTGGTTTCTGTAACACTTTATTGGTCTCCCCATGATCTTCACCCGGGGGCAGTGTGTGGTGTTTGTCGTGTGCTGGAAACCAGAGGGGGAAGCCTGTAGGCCCTGAAAACATTTCATCTCCTGTTCTGCTTTTTGTCCCCAGGTGTCCTGGAGAGCCGTTATCTGGGGCCTTGCTTTGGAGTTCTTACTCGGACTCTTTGTCCTGCGAACAACTCCTGGCAACCAAGCTTTCCAGTGGCTGGGAGACCAGGTCCAGGTACTGCATCTACTCATCCCATCCTGTGCTGTACCCTGAGATTGGCAGGAAAAGCAGAGTGTGGCACGAGGAGGGGACACGGCAGGGATTGCATGCTCAGGACTGGAGGGCAGCCAACTCTTCCCTGGTTTTCTGCAGCAGCCCAGAGCCCTCACTGTGCTCTCCCTTCCAGGCTGTAGCAGGGCCCTGTGGCTTTGGGACAGCCCACCAGGATCCCCACCTTAGGTCTCTGGTGTGCAGTGAAGTGAGCTGTGGGACTGGGGGCACAGGCCCTCATTAGGCAGAATGAGATATCAGGGAAGGACCTGATGGAGATCTCTGTCCTACAGTGTAACTTCTTCCCTTGCAGTACTTCCTGGGCTACACCACAGCTGGCTCCAGCTTTGTCTTTGGGAACACACTCATTGAAGATATCTTTGCCTTCCAGGTCAGTCAAGGAATGGGGAATGGGGCATGGGGAGGTTTTCTTCTGGTCTGCCTCTTTGCTGGGTCCTGGAGAGCACAGAGCTAAATGCAGCCAGATCTGCTGTGGTAGAGCTCAGCCATCTCAGAGATGGATCTCCCTCAGCTGTGTTTCCACCTGTGGACTTCCTCAGTGCCACGGAGGACTTGCACTGGTCCCTGTCCCTCCTGCCAGCCTGGCTGGGTGTTGTGGCACCCCAGCAGCGTGGGCTGGCTGTGCAGTACCACACCATGCCCAGCCTGGTGCCCATGGGTGCTGGGATGTGTGGCTCAGCTCTCCTTTAACCCTGTGCCTTGCCTGCAGAGTCTGCCCATCATTGTTTTCTTCAGCTGTGTGATGTCCATCCTCTACTATCTCGGTGTCATGCAATGGCTTATTCTCAAGGTAGGGCCTCATTCCTTATCTGGGATGGCAGTGGGAAGGAGAAGAACCTGTTGGGTTCTCTGTCTACTATGGTCAGCTGAGAGATGTCCTAGACAAATTGTCATGGTACTAATTTGGGGTGATTTGGATAGACACAACCCCTGTCTTTCTAGCATGTCCTTCTCAGAAAGCTTAAAAACTGAACCCTAGAGCTGATGTTTCCTCCTGGTCTGGAGGTGCTTCCCAGGATCAGCTCCATGCAGGGGCCAAACAGTGCCTGGCTTGTGGGTATGGTGGCAGGGTGCCTGCAGCTCTGTCAACACAGTGGCCTTGTCTTTCCCCAGATCTCCTGGGTGCTTCAAATCTCAATGGGCACCACTGCCACCGAGACTCTCAGCGTGGCAGGGAACATTTTTGTGGGACAGGTAAGGTCCTGGTCAGGCAGCAGATCCAGCTCCTCAGTGCTTGCAGCTGAGCCTGCCCTGGAGAAAGGGTCTTCTCCCTCCCTGTGAGACCCGTGGCCCGGTATGGCCCCATCCTGAGGCCAGCAGGGTTTTCTCCTCCTCCACAGACGGAAGCGCCGCTGCTCATCCGCCCATACCTCGCAGACATGACCCTGTCAGAAATCCATGCTGTCATGACTGGTGGCTTCTCCACCATCGCAGGCAGCGTGATGGGTGCCTACATATCCTTTGGGGTGAGTAGCTGGATCCACATGCTCCCTGCCACAGGCCACTGACCTGCAAGAACCGCCCCGGACTTGGGGAACACCCCCAGCAGGTGCCTCATGTCCCCTTCCCCACGCAGGATGCGAGCAGGGTGTCCAGACCCACCTTGTCCCAAAGACACCTGATCCAGCCCCCCTGTGCTGGCCTGGCCAGAGCCCTGGAGCCCTGGCAGGCAGTGCTATGGGACCCTTACCCTGTGTCCCTGCACAGCGAGCAGAGCAAATCCCACAGAGCCATGGGATAAGATAGCCCAGAAATACCCGCTGGTGGGGGGTCTCTGACCCACCCTCCTGCCAACTGAGGTTATGGCAACTGAGGGGATGCCCAGGACCTTGTCCAGGTTGGTGGTGAACATCCTATGGATGGAAATTCCCCCAACCTGATTTCCCCCACAGGTGCCTCAGACACAAGAAACAATTTTTTCTTATATTCAACTGAAACAGTGTCTGTGATTCTCAGCTTTTCACTGACTGTCACTGAGCAGTGCCTCCCCTCCAACTCCCTTTTAAACAGAAACAGCAATACCCAGCCCGCTCCTCTTCTCCCAAGGGAAGAATCCCTGCTCCTCCAGCATTGCCTGGGCACGTCTGGCACCAAGCCTCCAGGGATGCCCTCTCCAGTTTATCAGTGCTCCGAAAAAACCTTTCCCTTAACCTGCTGCCTGAGCTCCTGCTATTTAAACATTAATTAGTGTCCTTAAATGGGAAACCAAAGGTGGAAGGTCAGAGAAATGAGATGTTGCCAGGGGAGGGGTGAGGCTGGGAGCTTGGCCCTTGTCAGCAGGTAGAAGGTAACAGTGTTATTCAACATATTGCTCTGATACCAATAAAAAGGGACAAGGAAGGGACAAGAACCATTATGATTAAGTCAAACAGCAGGAAAGATTAACATCACCCAGGCTACAATCTCTGCAGCTCCAGCAATCGCCTCCATGCAGGCAAGCTGCCCCATGTGCACGGCTGCTTAGATGGGAAAACAGCCAATTTTCCCACCTTCAGCAAGTGGAGAGCCCTGCACTGCTCTGAGTGTCACTGGCTGATGCCAGGCACGTGCTGGAATGCCCTGGGGTGGCATTCATGGGTCACAGCCCTGCGCAGAGGTGCCTATGCCTCTGGTGTGCACGTTGCAGATTGATGCAGCATCACTGATTGCAGCTTCTGTGATGGCTGCGCCCTGTGCCCTCGGCATGGCCAAACTTGTCTACCCTGAAGTGGAGGAGTCCAAGTTCAAGGGCAAAGCAAGCGTCCGCATCTCCCGAGGGTGAGTGTGAGCAGAGGGGCAGCGCAGTGGGGCTGCACGTGCCGGGTACTGCAGGGGAGCCGTGCTGGCACTGCGGGGTGTGCCCACATCCATGGAGTGAGCGCTGGCCTGGCATGGGGCACGCCCAGCCAGATGAGTACATTGGGGTCTTTTTCCACGCAGGGAAGAGCAGAACATCTTGGAAGCTGCTAGCAATGGGGCTGCCAACTCAGTGGGGCTCGTGGCCAACATTGCGGCCAACCTCATCGCCTTCCTGGCCGTGCTGGAGTTCATCAACGCTGCCCTGCGCTGGTTCGGGGAGATGGTGGACATCGAGGGTCTTACCTTCCAGGTATCCCCAAGAGCCAGCAGATCCTGCATCCCCCACCCATCCCCACCTCAGTGGGCTGCTGAGACCCTTGCTGGGTTTTTGGCAAACACTGGCAGCAGATGTCCAATCTGGTGGCCGTGCAGGTCAGCTCTGAGTCGTTCCCTTCTGGGATGCTTTTCCCAGGTGATCTGCTCCTATGTCCTCATGCCTTTGGCCTTCCTCATGGGGGCAGACTGGGCAGACTCACCGATAGTGGCTGAGCTCCTGGGGATCAAGATCTTCCTGAACGAGTTTGTGGCGTACCAGCAGCTGTCCACGTACAAGAAGAACCGTCTGATGGGCCTGGAGGAGTGGGATGGGAGCCGGAAGCAGTGGATATCTGTGAGGGCACCTGCCACCCTGCCAGGCACAGGGCAGGGATGGAGCCAGCTGGAATGGGGCACGGCACCTGGCCAGGCAGGGGGGAGCGGGCAGGAGAGGATCATAGAACCATTTTGTTTGGAAAAGTCCTCTAAGATCATTGAACCAAGGATGATGGTGCTGGGAGTGTGAGGGCACTTGGATGTTTGCTAATGGCATGGTGTGGGAAGGAGAAGTCAGTGAAGCCCTTTCCCATTCATCCTGCTCCTTGATGGAAAGATCATGGTGCTACAGGGCCCCTTGTCCCCCCAGCCCAGCCTCTTCCAGGAAGAGCCTTCATGCTTGCTCCCAAAAACAGCTGACAAAGGGATTGGGGTGGGGGACTTCTCTCTATCATGTCAATCTGGGAGCTCCAGTGTGGTGCTCAGCTCTGGGCACTCTGGGGCTGCTCCTGGGCAGACATGACTATCCCCTGCTGCTGTGCCCTCCAGGAGCGAGCCGAGAGCATCACCACCTTTGCCCTCTGTGGATTCGCCAACCTCAGCTCCATTGGCATCATGCTGGGAGGCCTGTGTGAGTGTGACTGATGTCCTGAGTGCCTGGGCACTCTGGGAGTGGGGTCCTGGGTCAGGGAGCAAGAGCTCAGCTGAGGCAGGAGGAATTTGCTGTCCTCAAGCCTCCATGTTTGGTCTCTGCCAGATAAAAAACAGGATTTGCATGAGGCAACCAGGATGATCTTGCACTGTACCCATGGGCAAGCCTGTGTATCACCCAGCCACAGGGGAAAGAGCAGAGAGACTCCTGGGGGTGCTCAGGGCTCTGATGGATCACCCATAGGTGCTGGGTGGGCACAGATCTCTGCCAGGATGGACAGACAGCAGACTGGGTGCTGGCTGGGATCACCACATCCTCCAGACAGCAGGAGCTGGGGTGGGCAGGGCACTCAGGACTGAGGAGGGTATCATGCTGTCCCTATCTGTCCCCCATGCAGTGCAGAGCAGGAGCAAGGATCTGACTGACTCTCCTGTGTGTTCTGCCCCCACAGCTTCCATGGTGCCCGAGCGCAAGGGCGACTTTGCCTCGGTGGTGCTGCGGGCGCTGCTCACTGGCATGTGCGTCTCCATGCTCAATGCCTGCCTGGCAGGTAGGTCTGCCCACTGGCAGCAGGGCCAGAGATCCAGGGAGGGGCGGGCACAGGGCCCCATAAATGCAGCATTCAGGGATGGAGGTGGCTGGCCTGGCTCCCCATGGCTCTGCCTTCAAACCCTGCTCTCCCCTCATGGCTCTGCCAAGGGCAGCCCAAGCCCAACAGCTCTCCTGGGGCCCTCATCCTCCTCTGGGATGGAACATTTTAAGGGCAACTTTTGGAGTATGGCAAGGAGCTCCCTCACGTCTTGGGGGCTGAGGTGGGACCTGCACAGTCCCAGGTACAGGATTTGCAAGGAAGTATAGTCAAGGTGTGGGACTTGTGAGCAGGCATGGGGTACAGAGCTCACAGCTTGCCTGGGATATGGAATTTTGATCCATGGTCCCTCTCAAGTCCCAACAGAAGACCTTGTCCCCCAGGTCTCCTCCATGTGCCAACAGAGGTGGGTGACTGCGCCACGTTCTTCAGCACCGCCAACTTCAGCTCGACCAGCTACACCATGTACACCTGCTGTAAGCAGCTCTTTGCCAGGTGGGTATGAGGGGCCCCAGAGCCTTCTGGTCCTGCCCAAGGACCCAGCTGCTGGGGCGGCAGCTTGTCCTGACCCTGTGTCTCTCCTTCCAGCTCAGTGCTCCAGAACGGGACTCTGTCCTTCACGGGATCCTGGGATGAGCAGGCAGGCAGCAAGCAGTGGCTCAAGGAGTGCTGTGCACACTACAACCACACGTCCTGTGCATGGACATTCTAGAACTGGGGGAGCACCAGAGCCTACAAGGCCTATCCCCAACAGGAGAAAAATCCCCAACAGGAACCTGAGCGTCTGGTCTTCTCCACTCCAGTGCCAACAGACAGCTGCGTGCACCCTGCAACCTGCATCCTTAGGTGCTGGCCCTGTGGACACGAGGGAGCAGCTCCCAAATAAATTATGGCAACCCTTGTGTGCTTGCCCTCAGACCCCTCTGGCCCCTGACTATGGCTGTTGCACACAGCACAAGGACCTTGGCTGGGGCTGCACCCCAGGCCCACTGCAGACTGCCCAAGGTTCTGGCCCCAGCCCCCCCTCTTCTCCCCCACGGGACATGGATGGAACACAAAGCCAACCCACTGCACTTGGCTGCAGCTCTCCCAGAGGGATCACAGTGCCAAGGAACAGGCCAGTCCTTCTCACTTTATTGCACTCGAGAGCACCCAGTCCAACGCAGCCGCGTTCTGTACATCGGTATCTTACAGCCACCCAAGGACAAAGCACCTGGAGCCCAGAGCACACCACACTCCCAGCCCGGCCCCTTCCCTCCACCAGGCTGCACTGAGCCACTGCTTGGGCCCCCATCCTGCAGGGTGCAGGCACCCAGCACCCTCCTGCAACGCCCTGAGGAAGGGGATGCTCTGCAGGGTGATGGAGCAGACAGCTCCTGCGCATGCCCATCACTGCCTCGAGTCAGAGGCAGCAGGATTTGGAGTGGGTACTGCCAGCTGCTGCTGGAGTCCAGCCTGTGCCAAGCAGGGGTGATGCTGAGCACCAGATTGTGCTGTGGGGCTAGGGCATACAGGGTCTATGTATGGCAGGGGGCAAGGAGCAGCGATTCCTGTGGGACAGACACCCCCATGTACCAAGGCAGAGCCTGGTATGGAGGGGAAGTCGCCCCTTTGCCCTGCTCCCTGGTATCCCATGTGAGGTAGAGCATCCTTACCATAGCACCAGCCACCATCCAGAGCAGCACAGCCACCCTCAGCAGCTACCCAGCAACGGGGTGGGAGACTTCCCTGGGAAGCAGGGGAGGGCAGGGGTGCAAAATCCCAGCCCTATGCAGCTGCTGGTACCAGTGGCAAACACCTGCCTTGGAACCAGCCAACACCCCAGAGCCCCACACCGCAGCAGAGGAGCCCTGCAGCAAGTGCTGGAACCCACTGCAGGAAAAAGGGTGTGCCAGGGCACTGGGGACTGCCTGGGCACTGGTGGGGGTCTCATCCTTGACAGTGCTGGCAAGGCTTGGCCCAGTCACTTTATGGGGTCACAGAGAGGGACATGAGGTGCTGGGAACCACGAGGGTGTCCAGGACTCCCAGTCTGCTGGGGAGCCAGGCAAGGACATTGTGCCTCAAGCCTACAGAGCTCGAGGGAGAAGCTCTGCCCCTGCCTTAAGGAAGGCCTATGGAAAGTTGAGAAAGGAAAGCAAGTCCGAGCATGGAGAGGCACTTGGCCCCACAGGCTCCAGCAGCAGCTCCTGGAGAGAGGCACTGGGGAGGTGGCCTGTGCCTCACAGCCCCCTGGCCCGGCCCAGCCACTCACAATTAGCACACACCACACAATGCAAGCGCTGCGGGCCGGGCAGGAGAAGGCCACTGCCAGGGTCTCCCTTCCACACTGCTCATGTGCTGGGCCCAGGCTGGGGGCCAGAGCAGGAATCTCAGCTGCAGCAGCTCTGACTACTGTGGGCAGCCAGCTCTGTTGCTCTCTCCTGACCTGGGTTTGCAGGCTGTTGAGGCCTCCCCTGTTTCTGCAGCTCTCCGGGAGCTCTTGGGGCTCACAGAAGCCTTGCGGGTGCTCTGAGGACTTGTCAGCACCTTCTTCTGGAGCTGGGGGCTGGACTGGGCAGACTTCCTGCCCAGGCTGGGACTCTTGGAGCCCTTGGGCTTGACTGGCTCCAGCATCTTCAGGCCCAGGATGCTGCAGTAGTGATTGCACTTGTGGGCGGCCGGGAACTGCTCCAGCAGGGAGGGAAAGCAGCTCTCCTTCAGCCCCTGGTACCTGCCAACACAGCTATCCTCAGCTCCTGCTCTGCACCAGGAGATGTCCCACCAGGGTAGGGAGGCAAGGATGGAGCCTGACCATGGTTACCACCATGCCAGAGCTGGGGACAGCCAGGGCCACCCCGCTCCAGAGCTGGAAGTCACTCACCCTTTCAGGTTGGTAGCGATCCGCACGTTGGTCAACTTCCAGCCCACTCCTGTAATTTAAGAGGACAACCAGTCTCTGTCCAGAGAAGGACAGCCACCAGTACCAAGGGCAGGTCAGTGCCCTGGGTAGAAGGTTCCAAGGCATGGGGTGGGAGAGAGGCAGGAGGGCAAGCCTGGGGCTTTTCTTTCTTTCCAGGCTGGAGGGGGGTGATGGGCCATGGGCACCACACAGGAGATCCTCTTACCTTCCATGTCAGTCACGAGGATGTTTCCATTTGTCCACTGGTAAACCCAATGCTGGAAGGTGCAGCATTTGAGCACAATCTCCGAGGTGCCTCGTGCCACCAAGCTGCCATCTCTCTCAGTGACACAGTACTGTTCACAGGGCCCGCCAAGGTCCTCCTCCATTGTGGCATAGGGGATGTTGTTGGCGGGACGATAAATCAGGTACAGAGGAATTATCCTGTGTGGGAGTTCACAGACAATGCCAGCATGGTGAGCTCTCCCTCCTCTGCAAGTGGAGATTCACACCACAGTCTGCAACCCTAGTTTTTGCCTTCCTCCCAGTATCCCTTCCATTTGTGGGAGTAGAGTGCACTGCTTTGGGATGCCCCAACACCCACAGGGAAGCTTCCCACTGTCCCCTGCAATGCTCTGCCAGGGCATTAAGCCAAGGGAGGTGCAGCACATCACTTACTCAGGCACTGCTCCAAAATCAGGGACTGCTCGTGCCTCAGCAGCAAAGATCTTGCAGTACTCACGACTGGAGTTTTGGACTTTACATTCCTGGAAGTGCAAACAGAAGAGTCAAGAACCTGTTCCATCATGCACAACTGCCTCCCTGGGACCGCTGCCAATTGTTTCCCTGTCCTGGTGGTCAAAGGGTGATGGGAAAGTCCTGAGCAACTCCACATTGCTCAGATGGAAGAGCTGAAGCTAAGAATGGCAAAGACATGTCCAGCCCCCTGGCCAGAGCACCCCAGAGCATTCCAAAAGTGGAAGGAAATAGCAAAGATGGGCACAGAGCTGGGGACCAACTCACACACAGGTGGGGAGGGTGGGAGGGAGAAAGGCGGATGATGGCCCACAAAGATACTCACCTGGATGGTGATATCATAGTTCTTCTCGACGAGGCTGTTCTCATTCTTGGTCCCAAAGACGATGAAGTTGTGCACTTTGATGACGCAGGTGTGGCCGGACTCGAAGACAGGCTCCAGGCCGTAGATGGCCCTGGCACGGCAGGCCTTGCGCAGGAAACCGGCGCCAACCTCCAGGTCCTCGCTCACCACGCGCCCGAAGAGCTTATCCCCCCAATAGCCTGCATCAGCCAAACCCTTGGCAAACACCATGGGTGTCATCTCGATCTCCTCTCCAACTGGTGGGAGGAAGAGCTGGTGAGGAGGGGACAGCATGGGCACGTCCTGCTTCTGCCCCAGAGCTGCCTGCCCCGCTCAGCAAGGGGCAGAGTCACAGCTCAGCACGTGGCCCTTACCTTCAATCTCTTCCCGCAGGATAAATCCTGACAACACTAGAGGAGACAGAAAGCAAAGAGGTGTCAAGGTCCTGCCATGATCCCACCTTGCCCCATGCACTTGCACAGCTAGGGATGGCAGGCAGGATGGTGGGAATCGACTGGCACGCAGAGGCAGAAGCACCTCACAGAGGTGGTGTTACAGAATGTGCCAAGGCTCCCCCACTGCAGCCTGGCACTAAGCCTTCTCTGCAGTTGGCCACATGCAGGAAGCTGTGAGAGGCTGCTGAGGGCTCCTCACCTTCTGGGCTGAGCAGGAAATCTGTGGAGTCAGTGCCATACTCGTTGCTGATCACACACCGATAGACTCCACAATCCTTCTGGGATGCCTGCACAACAGCCAAAGCTGCCTGGCCCTCATCACCAGCACTGCAAAAGAAATGGAGCATGGCCACATCCCCGTGTGGTGGTGGGGCCACACGGGGGCCCTGTGACAGGCACTGTGGGTGGGCAACATCCTGCCCTTGGGGGGATGGAAGAAGGCTACAAACAAAGCCATCCCCAGCTGCTCCCCCAGCATGTCACAGCACCACGAGTCCTGCCCTGTGGTTTGTACTAACAGAGATGCTTATCCTCCAGACAAGCCCTGCAAAATCTGGCCAGGATTGAGCTACAGACTGATAAAGGTACTTGTCCCTGAGTGAGGCTGCGTCAGGGCTTCACAGAGAGGAGAGGTGGGACCCTCATCCTGAGACCCACTCTGCTCTAGTTTGCTGGAAGGCAATAGCCACTCCCCATCTCCCTCAGGTCAAATATCTGCCCCAGGAGACAATTTCTGCCCCAGAATCACCTAACTTACCATCTACTTATTATAAAGGGAGCTCAGGGGACACCGATGGCATCAGGCAAATCCCAACTGATGTGGATGATGCTCCCACACAGATCCTCTGGGTTTGAGAACAAGCTGCTCTTCACAGTAGAACCAAAAGATACAACCAGCCACCCAGCTGTCTGAATATGGACTATCAATAGATGAACTATCCCTGTGCAAGGGATAGAGAGGGCACAGCCAGAGCTTCTCTTTCCCAGCAGTGGTTGCATGGAAGATCCTCCCAGCTCTGCTGAGAGGCTCCCACCCTCACATGGATCCTTTGGGGTCCCAGTTTTGCAGTTCACATCCAGCTCCTGACTTTTGTGATGGGCATAACACCTTTTCTGCCCTCCCCAAGGTTTGAGTACCCAAAGCAGACACTCCAGATGGAGCATCAATGAGATAAATTTGTCAGCAACTCCTCATCTGGGCAATCCTTCTCTATGTGGACACTGATGAAGTGCACAATGCACTGTGCCATGCACTGAGCTTCCCATGCTGCCTTAGCAAGAGTGACACCTTCACCCAGCAGGGCAAGGAGCAGGATGTGACAGGTGACAATGTGGAACTGACAGGTTACCTCCTTTGGGCTTCAGCCACAGGGATCTCGTCCTTGTACCACGTCAGCTTGGAATCACTCAGTATATTGAAGAACTGGCACCAAAGCTTCAGGTTTCCTGATGCATCAGAAAATTGTTCTGCCCTGATCTTACGGACTACCTGTGGAGCTAAGGGTGCAAAAAGATGGGTGGTGAGACACTCTGGGGACAGGCAGCCTACACCCACACTGCTGCTCAGGGCTTTGGGCATCACATGTATGTCAGCACATGTAACTCTGCCTTCCCAGGGAAGGTCTCAGAGCTCCACTGGGATAAAGAGATGGGATATAAGTGGTACAAATTTGCTCAACAGTGCAGCACTGCAATACTCAGTGAGGCTTGGCCAGAGGAAAGGCAGAAAACCACCATGGAGTATTGGAGGAAACATTCATTTACTGAAGTAGGGATTTATCATGGTTACCCTTCGCAAGAGTGCTGATTCCTGTGAAAGTATCACCTGGTTCCCTGATCCCCAGGATTATGCCTTTTTCAATTCAATGCCACAAGGAATCAAATTAGCACTGACCACAGACGTGGAAGAGGAGTGTGTGCCCTGTGATGCCTGCTGAATCATGGAATCACAGTTTGGGTTTGAAGGGACTTTAAAGACCACCTCTTGCCATGAGGAGGGACATCTTCCACTCAACCAGATAGCTCAGGATCCCCAGCCAGCATCAGGCTTGATGAGGCCCAGAACACAGAGACCAAAACCAAGAGGATTCTATGATCACTGAAGCTGGGGTAGACCAGGCTGTAAGAGACAGCTGCCAGTGACAGAATTGCTGCCTCTTGCATTCCTCATCCCTTTCTGCACTGGGATAGAAGTCTCAAGGGAGACTTTGGCTTTCACACAGCCAAAGGCTGTTGCTGAAAACCCTACAAATGTACAAAGCTCATGTGGCTCCAGCTGACTATTACTGGCTCCCTTTGTAGGCAACAAGGGAATGAGCATGATGGGGATTCTCTCTTCCCTCACCTTTAAATGGGTTATTAGAACTCTGGGACTCTGCTGGCTGTGCTTCTGGCTTAGCATCTCCAGGGACCTCTTTGTCACCACCGGTGTCACCTGCAGGCTCCTCGTACAGCTTAGGAACCTCCAAGGTGTCCATCTTCCTCGTGAGGGTTGGAGAGCACTGCTCTGAGGGAGAGGATGGAGCTGGGGCAGGAGAAGGCAACAGGGATGCATTCTTCCTGGACTGCCGTGGTGAAACAGTCGGGCTTCTTGTGTGGCCCAGGCTCTCTGGGGCTGCCTCCTCCTCCAGCCCCACCTGTTTGGGTTTTGGCAGGTATATTTTGCGCCGGGCCCCCAAAGCCAGCTCTTCTGGTGTGGCACAAGGTAGCACTGCCAGAGGGTCAGCAGGGCCCTCTTCAGAGCTCACTGGAGGCGAATCAGAAGGATGAGGAGCCACTCCTGCTGTGGGCACGCTGCCCACCACGATGGAGGGCACTGAGAGCGGGGGCGGCCCCTCGGCCTCAGGAGCCCCCCAGGTGCGTCTCTTTGGAGGAACAGGCCTGCAAGCCAGCATCTCCTGGCTGGTGGCAAACTCCTCATTAATCATTCCTGTGATCCGTCTGGATGTCCTGGGGGTCAGAGGCAAGTTCTCTGCTGTCTGGAACAGCTGGTTATTTTGTACTTTTTCCAAAACTTTCCTTGAGGTGCGAGGGCTAAGGCCAGCAATGCCTATCTCTGGGATCATGCCTTCCCCTGCATTTGGCTGCTCTGTGTCCCCAGAGTCAGTGTCCCCTTTTGTGGCATCCTTACCGCTATCTGACATTTTTAGAAGTAGCAGCAGGTAGCTCTTTAAAGAGGAAACCAGGTTTTTGTGCTGCATTTTCTCCTCCACAGACATCTCCTGAGATCTCTCAGAGCCGGGCAGGACCAGCGGTACCTGTGGCTGAACCTCAGAGACTCCTTCCCAAGCCCCTGAAGATGCTGCTGGTTCCTGGCATGGAGCTGTGGCTATCAGGAGTCCTCCCTCCTTCCCTTGAGGTCCCATGGGCACTGGCTTGGCATTCTGCTCTGAAGTGATGGCTGAAAACATCTCTTGTGGGGCAGATCCAGCTGTTGTTGTGATTTCCGTTCCTCCTCTCGCAGGAGGCAGCAGCTGGGCTCCAGATGGGACCTGTCCTGCAGTGGCCTCCACCCCTGGGCTTCTGTTGGATGCCAGCAGCGCCTCCTGAGCCCCTGATGGCCTCACTGCAGGAGCAGGGAGCGGCTCTTCCTTGGCAAGAGGAACTGAAGCAGGAGCTGCCGTTTCATTGTGGGTGTTCTGATGGCCCAAAGGTGTCCCTGCTGCCTCCCTGAGCACAGCCCCAAATGGCTCTGCTGCTCCACTCCCTCCTGTCCTCACACCAGGATGGCTCCCAGACAACTCTGCTCCTGCCTCTTTGCTCTTCCCATCCTTGACTGTCTGACATGGGATTTGTTCAAGAGCAGTGTTTTCTCCAGGTTCCGGAGGAGTCAAATTTTTTAGCAATGATTCTTCCCCACCTTGGCTTTTGTTCTCTTGATGTAACAGTCCTTGCTGAGTCTCTCTGTCCTCAAGAGCATGGGAATGTCTTTCTGCCTGTTTCCTGGGGGGTGGCTGCCCCTTGCCAGACTGCACATGTTCTGCAGAACGTGGTGGTGGCTTTGGTGGCTCCTGAGGTCTAAACCGAGGATTTGTCCTTTTCACAGCCCCCCTGCTTTCCTGGCAAGCAGGCACCTCTTCCCTGACCTCCTCTAGCTTACTGCCTTGCTGACTGGTCTCTCTGGTTGGACTGGACACTGGATGCTTTAGGTCACCAGGAGACTGTCCAACTCTTGCTGCAACCTAGTGAAAAAAAAAAAGGAAGGAAATTAGCATCATGTTACTGCCTGGGTCTGTGCAGTTGTATTTGTGGGCCACCTGTACCATACAGCACTGCCCAACTTCTTGAATCATGGGAATTACCCTGATACCAGTGTTACTCTATCATCCAGGGTCTTCTGGTTTCACCATCTTCCCACAGGAGTGGGTCCCACCTGTCAGGCTGTACAAAATGTTTCTTCTTTAAATCAGCTCCAGCCCTTCTGCCTTTCAACACCCCTGCTGTGCAGAAAGGCAAGAGATCTGCTCTTCTAAATCATTCAGTGGCTTTTAATCCAGTCTCCTCTGACTCTGTGCCTTCCCAAAGAGCGAAACTTTCCCATTTTTACCAGCCACTGCTGACACCTTGCATAATTCCCCTGATGTTTCTGCAGACTGAGTGCTCCCCTACGTGCCCTGTGAGATGGGGCAGCTGGCATGTCACACTCTATCAGGATGAGGCTGCCCAAATGATTTATAGGGAAACCATACACCCTGACGTTATCAGCACTATTCAGCCATTCTGTTTCTCTGACATTTGGGAAGCTCAAATGTTTCCGACCGCAGCTGCACCAGCAGACGTGTCAGCGAGCTGCCTGCTGTGATGGCCAAGCTTTGTCCTGAGGAGAACTGCCCCAACCCTCCAGCCAAGGAGCACAGCCTATTTTTGTAGGAGAGGCAGTGATACCGTGGTGCACACTCTGGGAGCATCACCAGGACACTGGCACGGGGACAGGGCATGCCCACAATGGGACCCTGTCACATCGTGTTTTCTGAAAAATCCTCCTTGCCCAGGATTTCTCTCCTGGGAAGCTGAGAGGCCTCAGAGAAAAAGCAAAACAATATTATCTCATTTGCTTCTCCTGTGTCTTGCTGCTTTGGAATGTGGTTGCAGATTTCTCTAACACATTGAATTGTTTTAACTTAACAACCAATCATGGTCCAGCTGTGTTGAGGCTCTAGAGAGAGTCACGAGTTTTTCTTTATTATCTTTTAGCCTTCTGTCTGTATCCTTTCTCTATTCTTTAGTATAGTTTTAGTACAGCATAATAGAATAGAATAGAATAATAAATTAGCCTTTTAAGAACATTAATTAATTAACATAATAATAAACTAGACTTCAAAGTATCTTGTTAAGCCTTCTGTCAGTATTCTTTCTCTATTCTTTAGTATAGATTTAGTATAGCATAATATAATATAATATAATATAATATAATATAATATAGGCCTTCTAAGTACCTTGTTTAAGCCTTCTGTCTGTATTCTTTCTCTATTCTTTAGTATAGATTTATAAGATATGCATAAGACCCAGCTATGTCCCAAGGCTAGGAAAACACTCACGTATGACCTTTCTTTTTTAAGAAAAAGAATAAAAAAGAAATAGACAAGTAACCCCTGTCCTGAGGGGTGAAAATATCCTGAAACATGCCTGGAATCTGCCTTAAAGGCTTTAAACCAGCTTATTTGCTCTCACAAAAGCTTGAGGACTTTCCCCAGCAGCACCAACAAGCTGAAGCATTCAAATTCAAATCAGAAGCATTCCCTTTTGTCTCCTCAAAGGCACACCAGCTGACAAGTCACAGTTTTCCCTCTGTGAGGCTTTTAAAGAGAAAAAAATCTTGATGCATGTCAAAGGCTCAGGGATGACAGCCCAAGCCTGCTGCACACCAGCATTTTTCCATCTTTTTTTGAGAGCCAGAGCTGTTAAAATGAGCACAGAGGGGAGAAACAAATGGCTTTGCCACGGGCTGGCCTGACCAGCAATAATTTCTGCAGCAGTATGTGATCCTGGTGGGTCAGGATGAAGATGAGTTCACAGCACTGTGCAGCAGCAAGGCCACAAACCAGGTGAGCACTGCAGAACACAGCAAGTTCCTAACAGCAAAGCTGCACCCACCAATGGCTAACAAAATTTAAGAGAGAAAGAAGGGATTTTTTTTCCACTGGAGCTCCCATCAGTCCCTTATGCACTGTGGATTTTTCCACATTCTGAAGTACATGCATTACCTACCAAGTGAGAGGTGCTGCACCCAGAGCCTTGTCTCTGCTGAAAGTGTGCACCTAGCACAGCCCAAACTCCAGATCCTGACAGCACTTGCAAACTGGACTCAGAGAATCCTTTATGAGATTCCTCAGAGAATCATTAAAGAAAAATGGGGGAAAATTAGTCCAGTGGCTTCCAGTCTAACATTTTCATGGCAGATACTTCAGGTTAAGTGACAAAAATAGCAGCTGACTAAGAGATGCTCTGAGGGTCAGAAGCAGGTGCTGTGCCCTAGCACTTCATCACCACCACAACGAGTCTCCCAACAGAGTTTTCCCAACAGGGATGGGTGAAAAATATAGTTCAGACCTACTGTATACATGTTGCACTGTAAACAAAACTCGAGGCCCTGAGGGTGCAGCTCACCCGCACCTCATCTGCACGGGGGGCTCCTTAACTAAAGCTCCCTTGTTAAACTGAGCAGATGCCATCACAAGGCACTCACTGCCAGCTATAAATACCCATTCAGAGCTCCCTGCCGACCTGATCTGAAAACATTCCGCATGAGGTCAGCCTGCTGATTAAACCGGAGAGCCCCAGGCCACCGGGACCAGCTGCTCGAGTGGCCCCGACTTACATCTCTCACCACCTCAGCTGACATTTGCTTGGAGATGGGGTGGAAGCTCTGCTGTCTGGGCTCACAAAATCCAAAGAGCCCTCCTGGGTGCTTTCACCAGTGGAGACCTGCAGAGCCTGGGCAGCAGATCCCATGGCGCACACGCAGCCTCTCAGGCCCAGTGCCACAACACAAATGCACAGATATTTTCTTGTTGCCACCCCTGCGTTGGCTGTTGTCTCTCCTAGTTACCTCTTTGTTTCCCTCCAACTTCTGTTCTTGCTGCTGGCCTCTCTGGCCCTCCAACACCTCAGAGGCCAGTGGAGCATCCTCTGTCTGTCTGCTGGCTGCCACAGGCTGCAGGACAGCCTGACTCCCGGCCTCGTCCTTGGCTCCCACCTCCTCCTTCCCCGCCGCTGGCTTCACTTGCTTATCAAAATACATGTCCTTTAAAGAGAAGTACATGTCATCATTGGGTTTAATGTCCTGTTTCACGGCTTTCCCAGGCTCTTTGAGTTTTGGACTGGTTTCCACTTCTTGATCACTTGCTGCTCGTAAACGTGCGCTCCTGCGTAAGGGGACAGGAGGAGCAAACCTGGGATTTGAAGACTGATTGGCCCTGTCTCTCCCACTTTCTTCTCGCTTAGAAACCTCCTGTTTTGGTGCTGAAGGAGCCTCCACCTTCTTTTTCTTTTTAGCTGCAGAGTCTTTTGCCCCTGGCTTGGTTGCCAAGTCCTCCACTGTCTCATAGATGTATGTGAGAAAGCTGTTCCCATTCTCCTCCCCACTTTCCAAAGTGGCATCTCCATTGGTGGTCACCTCTGCTTTCAGAGGTGCCACCAGGTTGTTTGGGAAGCCTGGCACCGCACTGAGTGGCTGCTCCTTTGTCTCAGCAATATCCTTGCGTAACCTGGACTGTGAATCTGCCACGTGCACTTTTGCTGTGTCTTCCTTCTCCCATGAAGAGTCTCCTGAGCGGAGGTTCTGATCCCGAGCCAGCCTCCGCTTCCTCTGGAGCCGTTCAGGGCTCATTCCTTGCAACTTCTCCACCTCCACATTTTCTTTTCCTCGTTTCTTGCCTCGTTCTATTTCTTGCATCTTTTCTTCAGCCTTTCTTTTGATTTTGTCAAACCACTTCTGGTGGATTTTGAACTCAGTCATGGTTCCCACTTCCAGCACACCGGAGCAGGACACGATGCCTTTGTTGTTTCTAGCTGAGGCCTGGTAAATGCCTGCATCCTCTTCTTGGCACCTGGAAATCAAAAGCTGTGTGTGAGACTTACCCATCCTCCTCAGGATGCCTGCTGGACTCACAGGCATGCATGTTCTCCTACTACTTGCTCCACAGAGTCCAGAAGATGAGGCCCATGAGGTGCCCACAGGACATGTGGAGGCCTTGGGCTGGCCTCCCACCCTGGCTCTGCCTGCTCTCCACATTAACAAACAAGCAAGTTTTATGATAAATTTGTTCTAGCTCCACCCTGGGCTGTAACTCTGGAATGAGGGCTGTGATGGAGGAGAACAGGCAGCACCAGGCTTCCCAATTGTTCTTGGTCAGAGTCCTCTGCAGGATCTTTTCCTCTCAGCTCTACACAGCCCACAAGACATTCCTATTCTTCCTCCACCCTACCCTATTACCAAAGTCTTCCCACCCCGTGTCACAGGCACCACAAGCACCTGCCTGCATCCCTATTGTCACCCCCTGAGGACACCTGACCCACAGAGATCCCTGCTCCTGGAAGAGGTGAGCCAGCCTCTGATGGACACCTGGAGAACAGCTGGGGGAGCAGAAAAGCTCAGGCCAGAAGCACAAGGATGGCAGGACTATCAGCAACACTGATATTCTACATTTTCAGTCAGTGCTACACCTGATATCCCAAATCCAGGACTTAAGGTGTGCCTGGCTCTCCAGAAACTTGACTCCCTGGACAATCATCTTGGAGGCAGATAGTGCTTTTCCCTTGCTCACCTTTGTCATCCCTAATGCTCAGCACTGGAAGGCTCCAGAGAGAGGGATTCCTTCTTCCCTTCCTCTTGCTTCCAGCATGGCAGCTATCCCTGGATGCAGTAATGGATCTCATACTGGTGTGACTGGGGAGCCACAGCTGGAGGGGAAGGGCCAGCTCTGAACTGACAGTGGGGAGCAGAAGGGGCCAGCCAAGTGGTGGGGGGGCTATCACTGCTGACAGCTTATCCAGCCTCTGAGAACACACCCAGAGCTCCCTTCAGGCACTGTGCAGCTCCTTTACTCACTTGTAGAGCTGCAGGGTGTGGCGGTTTCCATGACGGAATATCTCGTACTTGGGCAAGCCACAGTAGCGATCCATCTCCTCATCATCCTTGTACCACGTCACCTCGGGCTGTGGGTACCCTGGGGAGGACATGGAAGGGACTTTCATCAGAGAGTGAAACATTCCACACAGCAGCACAGACAGCACGGTATCAGCAGCAGCACACCAGCACAGATGCTATTCTGGGCTCACCACGTTCCTAAATGGCACAACAGAAACAGTGGAAACTTAATGGGCTTATCTCAGACTTTTATCACTCCTAGGAATAGGGCTATTTTTGAGGAAAAAATCCCAGCACTTCATTCCTGAACAGAGGGAGTGGATCACACGCTCGTCTCCTGTAACGCTGGCTGGGAGAGGTGAGCATGCCGTCACTTTTATGTGAACAGGGATGTTCTGATGAAGCCAAGGCTGTGGCTGGACAACAGGCCCCTCCATGGAGCTCGCAGCATTTTGCACAGTGTCACAGCCTGTAAGCTGATCTGAAACTTTCCACTGAACAGAAACAACCTTGATTGCATCACAGTCAGCTCAGTGTCCTACAAATGTCACTTGACAACAGATGTCACCTGCCTTTTCAGTAGCATGACATCATGATGTGTGTGACTGGCTGGCTGGCAGGCTGGCTGGGCACACAGCCACGTTCTCCACACTTGCAGAGGTGTTGGATCAGCATGTGAGTCCCATATGGACCAGTGCTAGCCACAGCCCCCACTGCTCACTGACAGCAGCTCTAGCTCACATTAAATGCAGTTTTCATGCAAAGACTGCTCGAGCCAGCAGCCAGCAGGGGCTCCTGCACTTCACTCAGGGCTCACCACCCAGCCAAGCTGACCCTCAGGGCATGGGATGAGAGTGTCAATGATCACATCCTGCCATGGGTAAAGGACATAGGATTGCTCAGGAGCTTCTCTGCTGCAAATGTCCCTGCAGGCTTTCTGTGGGGCCAAAGGAAGGAGTCCAGCACTCTCCTCAACTCCACCAAACCCCAAGGATCACCCACAGCACCCCAGAATGTGGCAAGGCTCAGCTCCCATGAACATCTCAGGCATGGGGCTGATGAGGGCTTTCCAGGAATATCCAAAGGGTCCCAACCCAATGGCTCTGGAGTAATGAGAAAGCAGGGACAAGGTGTTCTCTGATTATCAAGCCACAGGTTTCCAGGCCAACCAGGACCTCAACTGTCCTCCTTGCACCAGCCAAAGATGTTGTCAGCCCATAGCAATGCCTGAGCCCAGCTTACTCCTGCTCTCATGAAGGTTCTAGAGCAGGACTGAGAGTCCAGAAGCAGACTCACCAGCAGGAATTCACCCAGGCTTTGGCCAATCCAATATGCCTTTGCTCAGAAAAGCAGCACATGCCAAATCTCCTCCTGCACTGCTCTGGCTCCCCTGTCCCCACTCCCTGCCTGTGGTGGCTCCTCAGTGTCCCCTGGAAGGATTTAGTCAGGGATTTAATCCTTCCACTCAGGACCTGGAAGGATTTAGTCCACAGGGACCAGACAGGGCTGGAAAGAGAAGTCTAAGCAGCTTTTCTTTCCTGTCCTCCTCTATGAGAAGCATCGACCTCCACAGCCCAGACACCCACAGACTGGATTTCACCCCATTGTTCCTCCTTCTCTAAGGTCCCTTACTCTGCACTGCCCCAGCATCCCTGCAGTCTGTACATCTCCCACGTGCTTTGCTGCCTCAATCCCCTCCCTCTGCTGCCATCAGCAGCTTTGGCTTTCTGTTGGGTAGTGCCTCATTTCTGCTCTTCTACAGGAAGCCAAGCCATGACTTTCTCCCAACACCCTTCCTGCAAGGCTCTCTGTCCTCCCCCTCTGCCCCACTCTTGTCACAGCCCGTTCCCTGCTGCTGCCCTGACCCCCCAAACCAGTTTCTAGAGACATGCAAAGCCCTCAGGTACTTGTGGCTGAAGAAAATGAGCCCTGAACTGCAAACTGGAGAAAGCTATGAAAGCATTCCAGTGATAGGATCACCGGGGATTGACTGCTGCTTATATTTTTCATAAAATAATAAATATTGGCAGCAGAAGCCTGGGCTGAATGAGCCTGTGGTGGATTCTTTCTGCTCCAGAGTTGACCAAAACAATTTCCATACACAAGCTCAAACTGTGCCCAGAGCAATCCAACCCTTCCCAAGGGCTGCTCTGCAAGCAAGATCTTCAGAATACCCCCACAGTCCATCTTGCAGGGAGCTGGCAGGTAGATTTTCCTGACACCCAAGAAACAGCAATCACAGCCCTTCTTTCTGGGAACTGCCAGCTGACAGTTTCCGAGAAGCTCTGACATGTCCCCCCCACCGTGGCCTCCACAGCTGATTTCCATTCCCAGCTGACATCTGCTGGAAAAAGCTGCCATTACAAAGAGCTGCCATTGCAAAGAGCTGCCATTGCAAAGAGCTGCCATTTCCATCCTTATGCAGTTCTCCAGGAAAGGCTTTTTCTCCTGCTAAGCTTCAACTCCCTGTGACTTGTAGCACTCGTGTCCTTGAGGCTGCCTGCTCCTTCTGAGGAGCCATGGCCATGAGAGCTCAGTGCCAGGCCAGGCTCACACTGCACAGTGTCACCAGTGTCACCTGCAGCCCAAGAGCTGCAGGCAGGCTCTGGCTGGATCTGCAGTCTGCAGGCAGGCGGATGCTGAAAGGATTCCCACCTCCCACGCAGGTACAGTGGCCCCAGCTGCCTGTCCAAATATCATCCATCCCTTCCCAGGGGCTGTAACCAGAGCCAAGATGGAAAGATGCCTGGGCAGGGATGAATCTCCCTGGCACAGGGAGGGGAGCTGCTGCTGATGCTGCTGACATCCATCTTTGGGCTGCTGAGTGAATAAATTCCCCCAGTCCAGGGTGGGGGGGAAGAGGAGTCAGGCATCATTCCCTGCATGGTACATCCCCTGCAGGCACAGCATCCACAGCTTGCCCAGTGGGATGAGGTGGAAATGAGGGTTCCATCCATGGGCATTGCCATACTGCAGGCATCAGACGTCCACCCTTAGAATGAGACACCCTGACACAATCACAGATCCACACTCATCCATCCCAGCCCCTCCTCACAGATCCACACTCACCCATCCCAACCCTGCCCCTGCTGCAGCCCCCCGTGCAGCTGGGCCCCTGCAGCTGCAGACAGAGCAGCCACCCAGAGGCTCCACATCCCCAGCATGTGTGTGTGCCTGCCAGCAGCACTGCTCCAGCCACCACAGCATCCTGGAGACTTTTCAGAGCAAGGATATTCTTTTCATGGAGATTGCCAGGTTTAGATCAAACATGCTTTTTCTGAAAACTGTCGAAATCTGAGAAGTCTTCAAAGCTTAGTGACTGTGACCAAAACAGTTCTTAAAATATCTATCCAAAACAGTTCTGAATATATCTACCCAAAATCACCCAGAGAAACTCTATTTCAAGTTGCTTTCTTTTTTTTTTTTTATTTTTTTGGGGGCAGGAAAGGAGGGGGAGTTAGTCTTCTGAAACTTGGGAAGGTGATATGAGTTCAGAACCATTAAACAATATCCACAGTTTCTGCTCTACACAAGCTACATACAGCAGGGGCTTCACCAGTCTTGGGAATACAATTCCTGGTAAGATGTTACCCCTCCTGGCTTCATGGATTTAAATCCCTCCAGCACACAGGGACAAGGAAGCTTCTAGCAATGCTGACAGGAGGGACAGATACTCAGAGCAGTAGCTCCCCATGCACTGTGAGCAGTGCTCATTCACCATCCTCCCCTTGTCCTGGGCCCCAAAGCCAAACCTCTCATCTCCCAGCAGCTACTCTCTGCTCTTGCAGTCACTACCCCACCCCCAAACCCCTCTCACAGCCCCTGCCTGTCTCCTGACATCCTTCATCCAAGCACTTCAGTCTCACCCTTCAAACACTTCCCTCAGGGTCACCACAAATGCAGCAAGTGGAACTCCTTTATCCTGATTACAAACTGCATCCATAAGCATGTGACTGTCTACCCACCCCACCCCAACTCTCTTCCCCAAGCCATGGGCAGAGCCCTCTCCCCTCTGTACTCTGCAATAAAACCATGGAGGCACTGATGGATCAAGCTCCTGAGACAGTGAAGCCAGATCAGAGGGTTGAACCTGGCTGAGGAGGGCTGAACTGGCACTGAAGCTGTACAGCAGTGGGCTGGTGCTGACATGCAATGGTCTTGGCTAGCTCCAGCCATCACCTGTCCTGGCTGCATTCATTCCCTAACAAGCAGCCAGAGACCTGGCCCCTTCATCCAGCTTCCCCCATTTCATCAGCTGACATCTCTCCTTCCCAGGCAATGCTGCACAGAAGTGACTAAAAAGTTGGAAAATCGTTGTGGCAGCACCTCCATGAAGGGCCACTCTGAAGAGAGAAGCCCAATATCCACTCACTGCAAATGAGCTGTGATGACCCTTGAGACCCTGAAGTCCAGACAGACCCAGCAAGGAAAGAACAGAGATGTGGGATGAAGCTGCACAGTAAATGGAAATGTTCTTGTTTCCTCTGTCACATCTCTTAGAGAACAAAGGATGAAACTAATTTTGTCTGAAAAAAGAAAACACCTCATAACTGATGCAGGATCTGACCCAAAAAATCAAATCATACATAGCAGGGACACCAGCAGGAGGCTGAACTAGGCATGAGGAGGAAAGGAAAGTTTGTGCCTCCACACACAGGAATCTGCCTCTGCCTGACCTGCTTTCTTGCACCACTCACCACATTCTGGAGGTTGGTTCTTCAAACTCTTGCATCCTTCTGTGCTCCTAGGACAGGCACAGCACGTCCTAATCCAAGTATTCCCAGATGTGGGACTAGCCTGTAACTCTCATTATTGATCAAGAAAAAAAAAAGGAAGATGCTATTGTAGGTCACACGTCCATATTTGTGGCTTGACCGTCAAAACAGGAGCAGGTGACTGTCTGCCCTTTGCCTCCATCAAAGTGTCCCTGGCCTGCAGCCACAGTGCTGGGGCTGAACTGGTTCCACTCTGGTCACTGGCCAGGGATGCCACTGCCATTTCCTTGCTCCCAGCAACGCCTCCCAGTTGAACACAAACATCAGGGCAGGGCAGGATACCTGACGCACCAGGCAGGCTCTGCAGCCAGGGCATGCCCCACACCTCCTGCTCCTCTCCCAAAGAGATCCTGAGCTCCTAAAGCACTCCACAGGACCACCACCTGTCTGGCAGAGTTGGTCCAAGGATGATTTTAAAAACATTTCATTTCCATTAAAATTTCTAAGTGCACAGAGACATCTCCCCAACTTAGTTTATCAAGAACAAAAATATGCTGAAAGAGACTCATTGACAATTTCCTATACTTGAACAGGAAATGAGGCCAGTACCAGGTCAAGTTTTCTGCCTGGTGCAACACACCAGGAAGAGATGGGATTTGTTAGAAGGAACCATCAACCTCAGAGGTGCAGCTGGTGGAGATTTAAGCCAGTGAGATAAGCCAGGACTTACACTCTGGATTTCCCAACACAACTAAACATTTTCTCACCTCTGACACTTGCAGAATGGCATGTTCCATGGTACTGCACATTATGTCAAGCTTTTGCTTTCAAAAAACTCAAACTGTGAAGAGCCCTTCTAATGACTCCCCAAATAAAGTGGTTTGGAGGCATCTCCTAGCAGCCCTCTTTGGCTCTAGAAGCAGCAAGAAGGGATCTGCTGAAGTTAAGCCTCAATAAAATCAATAAATCAGTTGTACCCCTGCAAGTCAGAAGGTCAGCCTTCAGAACAAGGGAATCCATGAGAGAAAAGCCAAGAATTCATAGCTGGCTGTTCTCAGAGGGACTGAGACTGTGCTTCCTTATTTCCAGCCTGTTTCTAACAGCAAACCAGACTTCCTTAGGAAAGCCTTGATCCTTGTGCCTAAGAGGATCACTGGATATACTCTCCTCCTTCCAGAACTTGCAAACTTGTTTGTAAGTGCCTCTCACTGAGTAACCTCTTGGAGTAATTAATACTAGTGAGGTCAGGAAGGATCATGGAGCTGTTAACAAGTATATTGAGAGAAGAGGTTTTAGAGTCTCCATATTTAAAGAACAAAATCTCATCACCAAAGGAGCTACTTGTGCTGTCATGCCACAAGGCCTTAGCACCAGCCTTCTTTTTTGGCTTCTCCCTCTTCTTCCTCCTCTTCTTGACTTAACCCCTTCCTGCCCAAGGGGAGATTTTAGCTCATTGGGCAGTGATCAGCTTTTATTTCAGATGTTGACAGACACAGAAGCTCATCACAGATCCAAATGTAGCTGTGCTCTAACCATCTACAGCCAGCAGTATTGGTTCCAGCAGGAGAGGCTTAGTCTTCAAAACTGCACATTCCTGAGTTGTGGAGGCCAGGATTAGAGAAGCAGAGATTAGGACAACAAAATGTAGCCGGTCCAAGCAGTAACTAGCTTGGTAAAATATCCTATTTTCTGGTCTTTCATTTGCCTTGTTTGAGATGTTAGCTTATGCCTTTGCCTCTTTACACACTCGGGTGCTTCCCACCTCCCTTAAATTGAAGCTAAAATCACCATGCAAGTGCTGAACCTCTGCTTGTGGTGGGTTTGTTATCCTTGTTATCACTTGCTGCAGAGTTTAACTGGCACAAGTCCAGCAGGTGAGGCAGGACCAGGTTATTCACTGAAGACACTGTTACCTGTCACTATGCACGTGAATTTAGCATCAGAGTCCTCGGACACAGCACGGGATTTGATAGTGGTTTCAAATAGTGGCTGTGTTTCCTCCGTCAGCTGAGAAATGATTGCGCAGAAGGTGCTCCTGGAAGATTCAAGAAGCATTTCTTAGAGATAAAAGCACCAGAAAAATCAAAGGGTCCACCTTGTGTCTCGCCTCAGCAGCCTGTGTTCTCATTGTCCATGCCCTCTTCCCTCCCATCATCCCTACAGCTGCTCACAAGCCCAGTCCAGTGCCAGGGCATTGCACTGATTTCTCCCTCCTAAATGTCAATTTAAAGTGACATTTGGGAGCCATTCCCTTTGTCTTAGCTCTTAGGGCTAATGGGGCAATGAATATTGACCCACTGGATGAATGAAGACCCATTTTAGCTCTTGATTATACCAGAACATCTCTTTGCCAGCCAGCAAGTTTAGAGCTCCACCTAACAAAGTCAATTCCCAGTTCTGAACCATAAATGTTTCAAGAGATGTTCTGTTCACTGGGATTTTCTTTTATTTGTGAAGACTTTGAGTCATTTCAGGCCAAGTGTGAATTGCATATGTCTCCTGAACACAGCAGCCCTCTTAGAATGAAGAAAAGCTGCCAGCTGTGGGACAGCTCACTGAGGAAAGTGTGAGTCTGGCTGGCAGCTTTCTGAACCCAGAATTAGCTGGGAAGGAACTCCCTGATTAACCCCCTACTGCTGCAGGTAGGCACTCACACTCCCTACTCCAGGAGCTCAGGCTGGGACGCCCAAATAGCCAGAACTATCCTGACAGTGCAATCTGTAATGCTCAAGAGCAGACCATTCTGGATTCTCCAGGTGTTTCAGCACTGTTCAATGAGTGCAATAAATCACCATATTCATCCAACCCTGCTGCAGCATCACTGAGACAGGTCCCAGAAAATCTGAGCTTTCTTAAATAAAGGGAAATTATTTATTTAAAGGGAAATTATTTAATTTCAAATTGGGTTTTCATTCAGATAATGCTGAGGCTCTTGGAAGGGAAGAGCTTCCTATTTAATTTTTCCCTCTGCAATTAAAACTCTACATATTTACAACATGAGAGGGGCCCCCAAGGTCTCAAGTGCAAAGATGCTGAGAGAAACAGCTAACACTGCAAGAGAACTGGTAGCTGGCAGCTCTATTTATATAATTTTTCAGCAGTGAAAGACATTCCTTAAACAAGTGATCAGCTTCCAGAAGCATGCAAGGGGTGGAACAGATGCCCAAACCACTCGTGACACAGCTGCACCATGAGCAGAAGGGCTCAGGGTGTGTGGGGAGGGTTCCATGAGGAGGACCCCAGCCCCACAGGCAGCCCCAGCTTGCAGGCAGGATGCTGCTGCTGCTGCCACTAATGCTCTACCTGCTAAGGAAGCAAACTGAGTCAGGACAAAGCAAAAATCCCACGTTTAGCATGACCCACAGGGGGCAGGTGCACTGACAGGGACTAAGCACACATGGCTGAAGGTGCCAGGAGAGCTACAGCCTGTTTTATCCACCCTGAAAACTTACCTGGAGGCTGCAATGTCATTATTTTCCCTCTGCTTTTCTGCAAGAATGGGTTTGTAAGAGATGCAGGAGATGAATCCCTGAGTAACAACCCACTGGGACTTCACCCAGCTCCCAGGCACCGTGTACTGGATGAGGGTCAGGACAGGGGAAGCTTGGGATGTTGCAAACCTGATTAATCTACTGAATGAGGGTTGTAAGCATGGTCTGTATCCAAACACATGTGTGGGGTGGGATAAAAACAACAGATCCCACAGCTCAGACTCTTCTGTGGAAATCAATGGTTACTAGGACACTGGTCCTGGTAAGCAACTCTTCACTCAACTGTGGGGCCAGGAATGGGCTGTGGGAGTCAAAAGCTGTTTCAAACCAGAGCAACCTTCCCAAATTCCAATCCCAGGAAAAAAAAAAAAAAAAAAGCCCATTTCCAGGGAGCAAGGCAGACAATCCAGTACAAGGCAGTTACTGGTAGGGTTCTGATGCTCCCTTCAATACAGATCCCCCTCCCCATACCAGTAAATGCCTTTCAGAGCCACATAAAAGAATTTCCCAAGCATCAACCAACATTTCATACCCCAGCAGGAGGGCAACAGGATCAGCATCTTATAACCAAGTGATGCACACACACAGAGTGGCTCTTGGGACCCAGTTTAATCCCAGCACCATGCCACCAGCAGGCAGCACCAGGAATAAGTCTGGTCCACTCAGTGCAAACCCCACACCCAGGGGAAATACATCCAGCAAAGGCTACTGAAAGGCTTTGGAAAGCAGCTGTGGTGGAAGCTGGGAGCTCCACAGGCTCAGCAGAGGAATCAGGGACTTGCCCAGTGACACCTGGCAGGAAGCCTGGAAGGTCTGTTGAGGCTTTCAAAGAAACCATTGTGTTGGTCACAGCAGGGTTTCAAGGCTCTGGCACTGTGGGGCTCTCAGCTGACTCACTCCAGCTGCAAGGAGGCTTGTCCAATTCAAATTGCTTTCTAAACCAGTAATTCAGGGTATTCCAAGAACTGGACACAAAGCACTCGCCACTTTTTCTTTGGGCCTTCCTGGAGCTGCATCTTTGGGGCAGAAGAGACCCCTTGCAATTCAGTAGCCTTTTCAATTAAAGAGGGATTTCCATACAAAAGCCTGCTGGAAAAGGAGATTTGAGAAGTGTATTCCTCTTGGTATGATTTTCTTTTTCTGACTTTTTGGTTAGAAATCCCAGAGCTACAGAGGTGTTCTGGAGAGGCCTTTCCCTCCATGTTTATTCTTCTACCTGCCACTCCAGCAAACCAGAAATGCCAACTGATTTCCAAATGTGTTCTTTTGCCAAAGGCAAAGTATAGCTGTACAAGTGCCTTTTGGGGCAAAGTCCAAGTGAATGAGGATCCTCACAACAATGGCAGGCAGAAGAAAATTTTTTCTCTGGATGTCTCAGGGCAGTCACATCCAATTTTTAATGTCTCTGTATGGAAGTCTCACTTTAATATAAAGAAGTAGCTGAACACCCATCCTTTGGCTAAAAAAGAGGAATATTTCCTGCACCTTAATACAGGAATTAAGATGAACATTCACTTTTCTTTCTGCAGTTCAAGCAAATATTATGGATCAAATCATGCAGAATGAGGCTGTTAGATCACTTCAGGGCTCTTGACTGATTAATTAATTAGTACCAAAGCATTACAGGTTAATCACGTGCAGACAGATTCAGAAAAGTGTTTGGTCAGAGCAGTTTAATGCAATGTAGTTTTACCTTCCTAAACTGGAGGGAGAGAATCTGCTGCTTGATAAGCTAAGCAAAAAACAGCATAAAAACCATTAGAGAGAGAAGCTGAAATAAACAAACCGTTACAGAGACATATTAATGATGAGTCATTTTGCAGAGGTCAGAGTTCCTATTAAAAGAAGGTACAGCTGCCTTAGGCTGCCTGCCAGGACGAGCAAGCCACATTGTCAATTGAAATCAAAGGCTGGAAAAATGAAATGGTCGTTAACCACAGAGAATCAGTGTCAGGACATTTATACAAGGAGGTTTCCAAGAAGCAGCACCTTGAGCCTTCCATGCACCATCTGCAGCACTGTGCTCAAAGCAGGCAGCTCCAGCACAGGAGATGTCCAGCCCAGTTCTGTGCTGGCAAGCAGCTGGCCTGAGCTGGGTGCCCTCTGTGCTTCCAAGGACAGCTCCTGGCAGGAGCTGGAAACTCTCTGATCACATTGCTGTCCAGCTTGCCAATCACATCACTAAGGTCTGGCAAAACATTAAAATAAAAGAACAGAAGTAGACTTTACAAGAATCTACACATGTTGCTTTCTTTGTGGGAAGATGTAGGAGCATTAACCAATTTAGGGAACAAAATCAAACACAGGTCCTGCACAAGACATCTTGATGAGCTACTTACCAGTGGTCACAGTGTCTCCAGGGGCTCATGTCCTAGCCAAAAGGACTGTGGCAGCAGCCCCTTGCAGGCTGCAGGAAACAACCTCTGTGCATTGACCTGCAGCAGTCAGGAACAGCTCCTCAAGCCTTGACTCAGCCACATGGCAATCAAAAGTCCAGAACTAACAGGAACAAGCTAGTCAGCAGCATGTAAGCTCAGTGATTTAATTGCACTGAGGTACATGTTACACCTGTGCAACAACCTCACCACACAGCTTTGGAAATGACTGCAGCATGGACAGCCCCTCTGGGAGGTGCCAGGCCAGACTGCCACATCCCCAAGTGCAGGGAGATCAAACCTTCCCAGCCTCTGTGAACCACCAAACTGCAGTGCTCTAGGATGGTGCTACAGAAGGCAGCAGAAAGAACCACATGGAGGGATACCTGCAGGTGCACCTCTTCAGGTCTCCTACCCAAATGTGAGTCCCAGTCCTGTGCAAACCAGCAGGACTCCAAGTCTTGCCCTAAAAATGATCACAGAGAGACCCTGAAAACTGGTCCTGCCAACTGTACATTCCACCTGTGGAGACAGAACCTCCATGTGAACACTGAGAAAAGAGGTAGCTCAGCTTGAAGTCCTGACACTTTACACAAATAATTGCATATTTCCTTTGAGAAGAAAAATCTGAAGGGCTCACTGACTCTTCTCCTTCAGGAGAGCAAAGACAGCAGAAGTTTTGGTCTGTTGCTGAGGAGCAGCTTTAACCCAACAAACATGGGTGGCACTTGGCCTTTTGGCAGCAGCTTCACCCTCTCCACCCCCAGCCACACAATCCTGGTGCACTCCCAGTGCCAAGTGCTGGTCATGCAGCCAGAGGATGTGCAGGCTGGGCGTGATCCAGCTGGGGAAATCAGCTGCTCACAGGAACAGGCTGAGGATCACTCACTCACCTGATCCCTCTTTCATGTGCTGTGCTGGTCCATGGAGAAGCCACACAGACTCCTTTGTCCTTTATCTTCCACCCTCTGCAACATCCCTGTGAGCTCCATGCCCTTTCTGGCACTGTCAGGCACAGCTCTGCATTACCTGCCTTGCTGACCAGCACCTCACCTTGTCCTCAACACCCACTGACACCCTCAGAGCTTCTGCAGCTCAAATTGCACCTCGTGCTGCTCTCACCCCATCCTGACCTCCTGGGGCTCCAGGTTCCTGCTCCCACACTCCTCCCAAGCACAACCACCCCCAGGGATCCCAGGGGCAGCTGTATCCCTGTGCTCTGGGCTGCCCCAGGCACCTCTGTCTGTCTGTCTGTCTGTCTGGAAACACAACTCACTGGTTTAACTCGTCTCAAAACATTTTGCTCACTGCTGCAAGGGAAAAACATCTTTTTACCCAACAGGAACACTAAAGACCTTCTAAAAAGGAAGTTCCCAAAATCCTTGCAAGCTAGAATGCTGGTGTAGGCAGTGGTGTGGTTTTAATCATGATTTCTTGCCTAAGACAAACAGGGATGTGTCTTGGCTTGGACGTAAAGAAAATAGCAAGAGTCAGAACAAAGGCTGCTTGTGCCATGAACCCATTGTGCTCATGGATGTGATCAAACAGTAAGCACTGACAGTGCTTTTTTTTTAATCCTCAGTATTAAGACAACATGGGCTTTATTCAGTGCACATCCTGAGACAGTGCTGAACACTGAACTGAGGGTCTCTTGAGGGTCCCTCCATATTATCAGAAGAAAAAGGCCATCATCTATTAATTGAAGTTTAACCTCAATATGCTAAATTTGCTTTTCAGACTAGAGCTTTAAGCCCCAGAGAGCATGATCAAATTGTGGATCCTGCAGCCTGCAGGCAGCTGGCACTTCCCTTCATTTCCATGGAGAGCTGAGACAGCACAGCTCCATCAGAACCCAAACCCTGCTGGAAACGTGGGGCTCCTGAGCAGGGCAGCAGATACCCAGTGTGCCTGCTCTGATCCTCTGTGGCACTGGGCTGCCTGTGCCCTGGGCTCCCCAAGGACTTACACAGGGCTCTGCTAAGGAAGTGCAGCCTCAGCAGTGGATGTGCCTCCCTCCAGCAAGTTCGGGGCCACTGCAGTTACTGGATAAAAGAAAATGCTTATGTTACCCTGAGGAACACATCTAAACCACTGCATCAAGGCCTCCAGTGTAACCCTTCCTTCTGTTGGAGAAGTGAACAAAAACATCTGCTCCAGGCATGTCCAGCACTGGTGGGATGAAGCCTCCTCAGGCACCTCCCACTGATGAAGAGAAGCTCAGCTTTTTATAAGCTAGTTCTGAAAATACAAACTGTGTTGGACCACAGCACTATCCCTCTCCACCACATCCCTTCTATCAGTCCCAGTTCTTTGTTAAATTGCATTTTATCATATGCTTTCAAGCTCGTTTGGCCATTTATCATCCTCTTAAAGGTTTTAGCCCTTCAACTACTCCTAATTTTCTTTGGAAGTGAAGACAGCCTTCCTCATTTTTCATGCTCTTGCCAAATCTCAGTCTTGCAAGGGCAGGAGGCAGAACTGTCAACACCACTCACTTTTTTTAACCACTCATGTTGATGGTCTGGGCTGGCATCCACTGGCACCAAAAAGTTAACTGCTTGAAAAAATTTTCAGTCTGACACCTTTTTTAACCCTCTCATGCAATTATCCATGAAATTACTCTCTTTCTGTATTTCTTATCATTGAGATAAAGAAATCTTTCTCCTTCCAGTGTACTCCTCACATGGAAGTGAGCAAGAGCTCACCCTGAAATGGGCTTAACAGTGGCTCCATCCCCATATGGACAAGCACCTGGACTTGAGCTGCTGGAGCTGCAGCAGTGATCAATATTTTTCAGTGCTCTTCCACAGTGTGAAAATTGACCCACACAAGCTGTCCAGTGAGGGAAAAAAAGAGCAAAACGTGTCCATGACAGCAAAGCTGACAGGTCCAAGGTGTGTTTTGAGGGAATCAGCATTGCACCAAAGCTCCTTGGAGAGCCTGGCAGCCTGTACAGAGCTGTACAGAGGGACTGGCAATTTCCTACAGACATTGCCCCTCGCTGGCTCCCTGATCCCTGACATTATTGGGCATGTTTTGCACATGCAGACTTGCAAGTATAAGGTTTCCTATGAACTTCCCTGTTTCCAAGGTTGAGACAAATACAAACCACTCAGCTGTCAGCAGTGAACCCTTTTCAAGGTTTAAAAGCAAATACTGAGGCTTTCATGTAGGCATGGCTGTGCTCAGAGCTGCTTTCCTGCCACGTGTCCTGCTCCTTATCAAGCCCTCCCTGCACACACAGAATGGTGCTGGTGCTCACACACCATGGCAGGAGCTATCAGCAGGCCCTGATAAAGCAGCTCGGGGTGCTGTGTTGCTGTACAAGACACATTGTTATTTCACAGACTGGAAACAGATGTATTGAGTCTTTGCTTGTCAAGGTCACAGAGCAAATCCATGTCAGAGATGCAGAAATGTGACAATTTTTTTCTGCAGGTAATTTACTTTTTGCTGAAATGAACACGGACTCGTGTGTAACAATTCAGGCTAGATTTCATTAACAGAGAGGGTGGAAAACAATAAATTAAGTTACACATTTCCGTATCAGTCTCTGTAATGCTCGGATTTGTGTATTTAACTCTGAATTGTTGCTGCCTCTATGGCTCAAATTAAACTTAGAAACACATCAAGGGATGAGAAATGGCCAAAAAAAAAAGCAAAGTAACTATTAGACAATGAGATGCCCAGGAAAGGTGACATCCTCCTGGCAGCTCACTCTGCAGAGAAAAGAAAAATAAATAAAATAAAATTGCCTGTAACAGCCCTTCCATCTTCCTCTTCTTGGACCAGGCGATGCTGTGAATGTGAGATAACAACCTCAGCCACTCAAGATCTTCCTCCTCTCATCCAAAGAGAGCAAGGGTTTCAATTCCATCTCCTGGGAACTGTCTCTGCTGGACATGAGAGGTGCCTTGTTTGGAGATGACCCCACTCTGCTCCCCACACAATGGTACCCCTGGCCTGGGAAACATCCCCTTGCAGGAGGTTTCCTGAGAAGAGCACAGTTCTCACATGTCATATCCTCTGTGTCTTTATGGTGACCCTCAAGGGCATGGGCTCATCAGGACACACACTCAGCTCCACTTGGCTTCCTAGGGGATATGGACAGATGGACAGGAGCCTATGGAAAGGGAGCTGAAAAATCTCCCTTTGGAATTGCTGAGGATTGTTATTCAGAGTGCACAGCTGCTGAGGAGCCCCACTCCAAGCAGAGCCCTCCAGCAATGGGAAACAACCTCTGGTGTCCTGCAGGTCACAGGGTGTGGAGATGACTCACTGACACTCCAAACTTTGCCTTTCCTGTAGGAACTGGCTGTCCCTCCTCCCAGAGTCTGAGACACTTCCATCCCACAAATCAAACTGACTGAGTGCTCTCAGCTGCCTCAGCTGGCATCTGACCAGGGGGTGACACCACTCCTGGCCAAAAGCAAAGGCCCCTTGGACATTACAGGTACCCAGCTGCCAAAGAGGGAACGCCTCTGAACTAAACCTGCTTTTCAGGAACCAAGGGCTCCTCAGTTTCCTCAGCACACTTTATTATAGCAACAGATCTTTCTCCTTCATTTGATATTATGGGCAAAGCAAGAGGGACATGATTGGGAATGGTTTGCAGCCAGAAGAGCCAGGTGGCAAGGCCCTCTCCTGAGCTCAAGTGCCACCCTGAGCAGAGTTATCCAAGAAAAGCTCAGAGGCAATGCCACTACACTCTATAAATATCTGGGGATGATGTAGCTGGGACAGTAGAAAGACACTGAGGCAAGGAAGCAATGCTCTAATGACACTGAGGAGCAGACAGCTCCTCAGTGCAGATCACTTCCAGCAGAGCTTTGCCTAGCACTCAGATGAAGGTTTTATATAGAATTGCATCTCTGCACAACACACTCTCCAGATTTGCTAGTTCTTACAAAAAGGACATCTAAAAAGATGTCTTGAGGGTTGTGGCCCATGAATGCAGCTAAGGTAGACCCTGAACAGGACTGACAGTGAAATAATTACTTGCTTGAAATAATTGCTTTGAGACATAACAGGTTTGTTTAAAAAAAAACAAAACAACAACATAAAGATTAAAAAAAATCCTGTCAGCAGCCAGAGCAGAGGGCAAGTCACTGTGGCCATAAGCTGCTCCTGACACTGTCCAATATCAGGTATGTTAAAAGAGCAGCACAGGAAAAACACTGAGCTGTTTGCTCACATGGAAAATCCTTACAAAAGTCGAGTTCCCAAGAGCATGAAGAGTAAATACCCTGAATAGTCTGTTTAATAAAATGATGCTGTTCTATCTATGGCCATTTTCAACACCTCTATTCTTCTGGCTTCCTTAGCACTACCTCTGGAAAATTCTACAAGTTAAAACCCAGAAAAACCATGTTCTGGTTACCAAGTAAGACATCCAAACAGATGTCTTACAGAATCACAGAATGGTTTGGGTTGGATGGGACCTTAAAGCTCATCTTGTTCCACCACCTGCCATGGACAGGTGACCTATCCCAGGCTGCTCTAAGCCCTGTCCAACCTGGCCTTGGACACTTGCAGGGATGGGGCAGCCACAGCTGCTCTGGGCACCCTGTGCCAGGGCCTCAGCACCCTCACAGGAAGAACTGAACCCCAATATCCCATCTAACCCTGCCCTCTGTCAGTTTGAAGCCGTTCCCCCTTGTCCTGTCACTCCAGCCCTTGTAAAGAGTCTCTCTCCCTCCTTCTCTTAGGCTGCCTTCAGGTACTGAAGGCCACAATCAGGTTACCCAGAAGCTTCTCCAGCATGAACAATTCCAGCATTTTCTCATGGCAGAGGTGTTCCATCCCTCTGACAATCTTGGTGCCTCCTCTGGACTCGTTCCAGCAGCTCCATTCCTGTGCTGGGATCCAGAGGGCAGAGTGTGTTCATAAGTCACCCCAGAAGCAGGAATTTCCAACCTCAGTTTGTTTTCTTAAAGATCTCTCCATGTCTTTGTGTACCTCTACCACGTTACTACACTTTCTACTGCTTTAAGAAGTGGTAAACAGGCAAATATTTTAGTTAAACATACTCTACATATACACATAAAGACAGAAACAGAGAAACCTGAAAAACCCCACATTTTCTTTGGATCACAATATCCATTTTTGTTTCCTAATTGCTACAGTAGCCTCCCACAGCAATCCTGTGTTTGCTTCATTGCCTTTGTTAGTTTCAAACGCAGCAAATCCAAACCCATTCTGTGTTAGAGAGCTGCTCAGTGTTATCTGCTGTTCTGCATGTTGCTCATCGTGCTTTTCAAGTTCTCCCAGGTAAGCTCTCCAGATGTTCCTGGATTTAATTAAGTCATAATTGCTTTCTGAAAGTCTCCTTGCTGCACCATTCCACTCATTTGCTTCCCAGAATTGTTATGATACATTTTTTAATTACAACATAAAAAGCCACACTTCATTCCAGCCCTTGCCCTGCATTTTAGACAACAGTTTCCAAAAATCCCAGCTCAAGTCCTCAGCACTTGTAGGGCTCTGCAGGGAACCAGATTTTTATATTCCTCCTCCCTAACTCATTAGAGAACCTAGAAGTTGCCATGAACTCAGGGAAAGGTCAATTTTGCCATTTAGCCATTATTTAGTCACTGCTTCTTGCAACAGAAGGGGCAGACAGTGGATTTAAGAGACAAAATTAAATTGCCTTGCCACAGGCTTTGACGATCATGTACATAAGTGGTTGGAAAAACGATTGGAGAATTTGTGGAAATTGAATGTGCTGCTGATTTAACTGGGGCAGCAGAGTCCCTTTGCCAGCACTGGGCTCCCACTGATGGAAATTGGGGTGCAGCATCAGGTTGAAAAGCTCAAAATGCTCATGGCTCAGAGTTCTGCAGCCATGGGCTGGATTTACCATGCCTGAGGGGTGCTGCAGCCAGAAGACACCATGAACACTACCTGCATGGGTGCTGCACTGCTCCCTGCCTTCCCCAACAGAGGAAACTCTGGGAATCCAACTGGGAGCACTGAAGGTGTTCCTTGCTGGATGGATGAACTCTCCTTTATGGTTAAACTGATTAAAGCTGCAATCTGAGAGTAGTCAAGGAAAATAAAAGTTAAGCTGTAGGCAACCCAAATACCTCAACATCTTCTTTATTAAAACCCCTCTCTGCTTGTAATCCCCAGAATGGAGTCACTGGGCTCAGTTAAGAGATCTCCAGTCCCTGGTATGATCTGAGGCCACAGGCTGTGGACCCTCTATGGACATTTAGTGGTGCTGAAGATGTCACTGTGTGCAGCCAGTCTGTGATTAGCTCACATCCCAGCACAACATGATACCCCCACAGAGGAACTGAATTTAGGCTACTTCACTTTGGTGTCACCCCAGTTTTAACACCTGATTTCCAAGCAGCACTTTTTTATCTCTTTTGGTCCTGCATTTATTTTTATGAATGTCTGACTCCTTGAGGCATCAATGCTTGACACGCTTGGAAATGGATTATTTATAAACCATCAGCAGGGAAGAGGCACACTCATTTGGAGAGCTCATAGACTGAAGAGCATTCCCAGCGAATTCAAAGCAATTTCAAGGTTTTTTTGAGTGCCTCACACAATCACCGACACCTTGGGCGCTGCTGGCATATCACCCTGTAATTCTGTGTTTGCTAACCTCAGTCAGGCTCAGCTGACAGCATGTTTATCATACCTTCCCCCTTCGAACAAAGCCTTATTCCTACCCCAGACCCTGTGCTGGAGGCCATTCCTGACCCAGGAATGCTGATCTCATTGCTGCTCAGCCCCTATCTACAGCACAGAAATGCCTTTTTGACAATAAGATAAGGCACCCAGCGGGCCCCTCGCTCTGTCTGGCGAGGCACTTCACTACAATGAAGGCAGGAAGGTCAGTGCTGTTCCCTGAGTTTAACTGGAGACACTGGTGTTTGTCAGGATTTCATAAGGACAGCTTGGACGGAGCCTTCACTGGGGTTTGCAGCTTTCTCATGAGGGGAAGAGGACAAGCAGCACCGATCACACTCTGCTCTCTGGTGACCAGCAACAGGACCTGAGGGGCCAGCATGAAGCTGTACAAGGGAGGATAAAATATACTAGATTATTGGATATTCAGAAAGGGTTCTTCACTCAGAAGGGTGAAGAAGGTGTGGAGGCTGTTCTGGTGGGTCACCAGAACAGGCTCCACAGGGCAGCAGTCATGGCCCCACGGCTGCCAGAGCTCCAGGAGTGTTTGGACAACCAGCTCAGGCTCAGCACGGGATTGTTGGGGTGTCCTGGGCATGGCCAGGAGCCGATCTCGATGATCCTTGTGGACAGAACATTCCATGATTCTATTCTATGATTCCACCAGCACTTCACACACCCGCTCAGCCACACGCAATGTGCCGTGTCCACAGGCCCTGCCCGGCAATAGCTGCGACACCGCCAGCCCTCTTTTGGGAGGCGAGGAACTGGCACACAGCACACAGCAGCTCCTCGGAGAGCCCGAGCCATGGCTCGGTTTTCTCCCCTGGTGCAGCTCCCCAGGGACGGCCAGGCCCGTTGTCAACACCACTTCCAGCCAGCTTCCTGCGAGGCCTCACGGCTCGGGTGAGGGCCAGCCCGGCCTCCCCGCTGCACCCCCGGCCCGCTCCGTCCCCCGCCAGCCCCGCGCCCGCCGTCACCGCACCCAGGGCCGCGGGCAGCTCGGGGACAGCCCCCAGAGCAGCGCCTTCCCTTCCCCCGGGCCGGCGCTCACCTGTTCTGGGGCCGGATGGCCAGCAGGTAACTCCGCCGGTCCGGCCGCGAGGCCCAGGCCGCGCTCTCGGCCTCCTCCGCGCCGTCGATGTGGTTCGTTCCCCGCCCGTAGAGGCCCGCCAGGGCCCTGCGGGTCGAGCTCATGGCCGGAGTGCGGCTGCCGTGCCCCGCGGCCGTCGCTGCCCTCCCTGTCACTCACGGCCGCCGTTTATAGACCCTCCGCACATGCCGCTGTCAATCGTGACGCGGCCGCTGCCCGGCCTCCCCGGGCCGCCTGCCCGGCCGCCTCCTCCTCCTCCTCCTCCTCCTCCTCTTGCCATAGAGTCCAGCTTTTGAGGAAGAAGTGAACTTTTCTTTATAATAACCG